>QEPC01012724.1:214291-346284 GCA_003113815.1 Sphenodon punctatus
GGGTACTTGCGTGACCTGGGGGTAGGCCCCCCCCTGGACTGGACCTTGTCCCTTCCCCAGGTGGGGGGTGTCGGAGTGTCGCTGGACTTGCAGAGGGGCTCCACCGGACCTGGCTGCCCTCCATCTGCCCCCCTGTGACTGTGGGGCCCCCTTCCTCCTCCTCCTCCTCGACCCTCTCTGCCAGGCTCGCTGTGCATTGGGGGCCCCCATCGTGCCTTGTTCTGGGGGTCCCGCCCCCCCCCTCCGAGACTGGCTCTGTTGCTGTGGGGGCGCCTCTGTGGACTGGGGTGCTGTGGGGGTTGCTGCTGCCTGTGCCTTGCCCCTTGGTGGTGCCCCCCCTCGTCCCTCCCGTTGTTCCTTGTGCTGTGTTCCGGGCAGCCCTGCCCCCCCTTCCCGACCTTTCCCTTGTGTGTGTGTGCCCGGGCGTGCAGTCGTGCAGTGTGTCCTGCTGCGGGTCCGCTGTGTGTGTGTGTGTGCGTGTGCTGTGTGTGGCGGCTGTCAACCTGTTCTCCCTCTTCCCCCCTCCCTTCCCGTTTCCCTTGTGTGGGCATTCCCTTGTGTGCCTTTTGGCTTCGTTTGCCCTCAGGCGGCCATGTCTGTGTCCCGCCCCTGCCCGGTGCCTTGTGGGAGTTTTGCGCCTGGCGGGGGTTCGGCTGCACGTCCGTTGTGCTGCCCCAGTCTGCGATGGTTCGGCCCGGTTCCCGCCCGTGGTCCCGGTCCCGTCACGTCTATTTGGGTCGTTTTTGCACCCCGGGCCGCGGTTGTGCTATTCACCCCCCCTGGGGGTTCGCTGTGGTGAACCACCCGCCCGTAACGTCTGAAAATACCCAGAAATGTGGTTCTTGTTTCCATGGTAAATATGTGGGTATTTGGTGGCCTATCCAAAAATGAGAGTTATGTTTGTGAACATGAAGACACCTAACTGTTTCAGCTATATACTGAACCCATTGTTTAAAAAGGGCACAGTAACCGGCAACAGTAAGAAAGTATTTCCAAATTCTTTTTATCTGGGCCCTAGTTGCTACATGCAGGCATTAAAATCAAGCTATCCTGATAATGGGAAATCATAATCATCTACAGAAGCTGTGCTTTGGAGCAGAAGACTTTTTGTGCTGAATTTCTGTATTAATCGTGTATAAAATCTGCTTGCCTGCGACTCTCAGGTAAGTGGATTTTTTACAACTATGACTCTATTCCCCCATGGCAAGTCCTATGCTGGTATTAGTTATGCCTGTCCAATGAATTATTTATACACTTTTACAGTCCTGTATATAAGTAGCTTCATATAGCACATCCAGCAACAGATATCTACAAATAAAATAAAATGTTAAACTCACCCTGGTATAAGATAAGAGGAGCAGCAGATATGTGATCCAGTTTGTTGCCATCATTAGACCTGAGACAATGTCTTTTTCCCCAACCTTTTTTCTTTTTTTGCTGCAGTTCAACAACAAGGTCAAGCTGAAATGAAAAGTTGTATAAAATAATCCTGAAAATCTGACAAATACAAAATCCACTAAAAATCACTAGAAAGACACTTTCCAGGACACTCTGGGGGATTTACCCATGGACCTTGATGGGTGTTCTGTCAATGGCCTGGCCGTTTTGTGGAATGACATCTTAACCAGAGCCATCGACACAGTGGCACCCAGTTGTCCACTCCCACTGCTTCGTCATCACAGCCCCCCCCCCGCCGGTTTATGGAGGGCATGAGGTGGTTGAAGTGGGAGGGTAGGCAGTTAGAACACAGGTGGCGCTTGATTCGTGCTGAAGCCAACCGGTCTATTGTGGCGCAGGTCATTTTTGAAGGCCTAGGCTATGGCTGTGTTGGCAGCGAAGGCGCCTTTCTTCTCCGCTATCATAGTGTCTGTAAAGTCTTGGCTGGAGGATCCGTTCTGGGTGGTGAGGGGCCTGGTTAATCCAGCCTGTCTCCACCAGAAAATGGAGTTATCTAATGCAAGCTGTGACATTTTTATTAATTACTTTGCAGACAAAATAGTTCATATTCACTACAACTTGGGCACTGCCATTTTAACTGCAACGTCAGAGTTTGGGGTTATGGAAGCTCAGTTTTGTCTTCCTGATGTCTCTGTAAATGTGCTGGGCTGTGCACTCCCATGTTCAAACATGGGATGGCGCAGAGCCATTCAAGGTGGTTCCCCATCTCCCTGTCCATGCAAAGAGTGTGGAGACCAAGCAGGCTGCCAGGCGTGTGGGAACCCCATGGCCCCACAAACAGTAGGTTCTTCCTATTTAAGGAGGCTGCTGGCAGAGCACCCTTGGTCTGCTGGCTGCAGGTCTGGGCAGGGAGATTGTGGATTCTGAGGGAAGACTGGGAAGAGTTTCTGATCTACTGCAACAGCCCAATCAGCCAATGGGTCAAAATGTGTGAAAGATCAGCTCTACACCTTGCACTGGCTTTGTGTGGATCAAAACATGATGCAATAACTAGACCTGTGGTTGTGCTTTCAAACGATGAGCACTTGAGCAATTAGTGTAATATGTGGAATCACCCTAAAAAAGCGTTGGGGTAGTGGGTGGTACTTTACTGCCAGGGCTAAGCTACCCACATATGTTTACAGTCAATGGGAGGTAATTTAATCCATGGGCAGACATGATTTACCTGCCCCCTCAGGGAAAAATAACCCAGGCTTAGCCTTACCTATGGAGGGCATAACCCTCCTTAAAAAAGCCCCTTAATTGCATTGGATCCAGGGTTAGGTAAAGTAAGCTCTTGCTGTGCCAAGAAGAGCTCTGGAGCAGACAAATCTGTATCATTCAGCATACAACATATTGTCAGGCGTCATTTTGGTTAAGTCTAGGGGTGTACAATTTGTTTTGTTTTTATTAGTTACTAAATCAAATGGAACCCCATGTAACTAATGTCCCCAAAATGAATGAATAAGCAAACAACATAAGTTTGCTTTCATTCATTTTCATTTAAAATTTAATTTTTTTTATTTTTTTTAAAAAAAGAACTGCACATACATAAAATGGCCACAGGGTCTGTTCTGTACATGCAAAGCCCTTTTCCAAAATGGCGCTGACAGTTTTGCTACCTTTTGGAAAGGAGCAGCTGCTCTGTGAATGAACAAAATGGCCACCTCGCTTGCTCAGGACTGGTGTCTTTTTCCAAAAAGGTGACATTGCTGATACCGCCATTTTGAAAAAGGGCACACATGCATAGAACAGCCCCAATGGTCATTTTACGTAGGCACAGTGATTTTTAAAAAAATAATAATTTAAAAACAAAAAAACTCAACGAAAACAAAGTGGATTTTTTAAAAAAGCCGCAAATGGATGGGTGTTTAACACATAAAATGAAACTGAAAACAAGAGAGGTAAGTGGTGCACACTGCTAGTTAAGTCAACCTCTACTCCAGTCTACGTGACCATTTATGAGCACATTCCTCCCCACACTGCAAATAGTTCTAATTCTTGTCTACCAATGACTTATAAGATCGGACCATGGCAAGCAGCTAGTGTCCTTAACAAATTTGAACCAAATTTGAATCGACTTATAAGACTTCAATTTGATCCCTAGATGAACTGATCTAATAAGGTAGCAATTTTAAGTTAAAAAGCTCCAGCTTCACAAAGGACAATGAAGTCAACGTAAGAATTAACAACTGTAAAATAGTGTCCACATTGGCTGATTTGCTGGACACTATCATATTTGGAAGCATCAGATCTTTGTGGAACTCCTGGACATCTTTCCCATAAACAAAATAATAAATTCTCATTCCCTAAAGAGAGAGTGAAACTCCTACATTCTGTTCCTTTCCTGGAGATGTAAACTGCAAGGGAGCAGAACAGAAGCTCACATACAACACATGCACTGAATAAGGATAGATTTTGGAAAAGCTAGTTCGGCCGTTTTAATGGAATATTTTTAACCCAATTTTCACCCCAAGACGACACACATTTCCTACAAACTACAAACACAGTTAATCCTTTGAGATGAATCAGATAAGGGGCTATCCACTAAGTTTTCCTTTGTAGTGATTTAGCAGTGACAATTTACTGTGAAAGGATGTTGTGAAAGCAAGAAGTATAACTGGATTTAAAAAAAAAGATGACAAATTCAGAGAGGACAGGTCAATTAGGCTATTAACTTAGTTATTTGGGGGACAAAATCTCTGATAACAAAAAGCTGAGAGTAAATGATGACAAGGAATGGACCGCTCCACATGTGCTTCCTCATCATTGGCCACTGCTGGGGAGAGAATACTAGACTTGATAGACCATTGCCCTGATCCAGCATGCCAGCGGCCAAGGTTTTATGTCCCATTTGTTCCAATAGTGTTTCCTGGCCATGAAACATGCTGCAAAGACTCACCAACCCATTTCACCCCAAAACCTCTGGATGTGGGGAATAAACAGCAGAGGGGTAATTCAACTTAAATGGGTTTATCTTAAATGTTTATCTCCCCAAAGGCAGTAGAGGTGGGTGAGGGAACAATGTGTATCACTATGGCCTGGCTCCAGCCCTGGACCGCCTACTTCTCCAAAGAGATCACCTGACCCAGGATGCCTCCTCCATGAAGTTTGGCAAAAGTGGGTGCTGATGTTATGGTAATGAAGCAGGCCCTCTCCTCTCCTCTACATTGAAGGTAAGATCCATGCGCAGATGGGACACTTGGCATCAAGAGCTACCATTCACAGGGGGAGGGGGCTCTTTTCCCCACCCTCAGAATTTCATACCAGTTTTTACTCGTGCTTGAGTACTTCTTGTATCTCTTGTCCTTTACATGAAACACTCTTTACAATGAACCCTAATGAGAGTTATCCCCCTCTCCTGAAATCAGGAATGGTATCCCTGCTCAGCACGTGGTTAATTGGGCAAACAATCAGCCCCAATATTTTGATTTCCTTTATCATTTATATGAGGGCTGCACATGGGATTAAGTATTTGTGATTTTGGTACTTGTGTTTATTTGTATTTGTGTTCACTGAATTTTCCTCATCGCTGCCATGTGGAAAATACAGTGGAACACAGAGGGCTTCGAGTATGGGTTATTTTGTTGCCAAAGTGCAGTGAGGCTCTGCCATTTTGAAAGGCTTAGAAGGAAAGGAAAACACAGTTAAAAACTGTTGCTAAGTCTGCTACCATTTAAAAGCTGGAGAATTGGTTTGGGAGAATATGTCTGCCTTGGAGGGAAGGTTGTTATCTTGAGGAGGGTGGAACGGGGCCCGAGTCTTGGCTCAGAGGTGGTAGCTGGCTTAGGGAGGGAGAAGTGGAGTAAGGTATGCAACTGGCTTGGGAGAGTGAAAAGGGGACATGGGGATGGTTAATGGGGAAGCTGCTGGCTTGGAGATGTCAGAAGGGACATGGTCAGGAGAGTCGCTGGCTTGGGGAAGGAGAATGGGGCATGAGTCTGGCTTGGAGTGTCAATGGCTTGGGGAAGGGGAACAAGGTATGGGACTAGGCTCAGGGGAGGTTGCTGACTTGGGGAAAGGGTATGGAGGGGGGTTGCTGGTTTTGGGAGGGGGCAATGAGGCAGCCAAGGTGTAACAGCAATGGTGTGGTCTAGTTAGCATGCATGGTGATTTTGGGCAAGCAGATTGCACAGGCCTGAGGCAGAGGGGTTAACAGGTGTGTGGTCAAGTCATAGTGTAGATCAGGTTGGGAAGTCAGTTAATGCAGGTACAGCAAGCCAAGGGTTGGAGCGAGGCAACGGGTGGAAGGAGGAGGAGGGTAGGCAGAGATGTAAAGTAGGTAAGGTAGCAGTAGGAGTCCTGGGAGGCTTCACTGGAGGGAGTTTATTAGTAAGCCCCTGGCTGATTAGTGTAGACTGATTATATCGAGAGAGAAGCAGTACTTCCTGCCCATAGCTATTGGAGCTGGCTCGAATTGACCTACGCCATAGCTTTCTTTTTGATTGAAGGATAGGGCTGATGCGGCAGCAGCTTTTACCGCACCGCGATTCCGTTCCGCCATTTCGGAACTGCCCGCGCCACACCGCGACTTTTCTGCGGATATTCCGCTAATTCCGCCGGAATTCTGCAAATCGCGGAATTGCGGTAAAATCGTGGAAAAATTGCGGAAATCGCGGAAAACCGCTATTCCGCTATTTTTTGGCGCTGGCGGAATTGCGGAAATCGCGAAAATGTCATGTTTCCACGATTCCACTAAGTTGCGGAATTAAATAAGCGGAACCGCGGAACTGCGGAATGAAACCGCGGAATGAAAGCCTCTGCCATGCCGTTCCACTAATTGCGGAAACACTGTTTCCGCCGGAAATAGCTACCGCTGTGATATTCCGCTACAGCCCTATTGAAGGACAGGCACTAGCTGCCACCTGGTGGCTTCCTGATTAGAGTATCCTTCTGGCATCCAGTGTGAGACCTTGGGTACCATGTTTTTTTTTTAAATGTTCAGTCATTATCCAATACCACCCCACCCCCAGAGTTTTGTTTTGCCAAAACCCAAATGCATAGCTCTAATATTTCTGAAGTCTTCCATAGTGAATCATTTAAAAGCTAACCTCCTAGGGAAAAAAAAGAGAAATTAGATGATTTAAGGTGGGTAACAGGAAGCTGATTCCCTTTTTGTAAGTAGCACACTGTAGTATGACTTGTAGTTGCAGCTGATTACTTACATGTAAAATTGTCTCTGGACTCAAACTTGATTTTCCCATGGGTCATCCTCACTCTAAACGTTTGGGTGTTTTCTTATAGCAGTAGTCATGTCCTGCAAGAAATTGATTGATGACAATGAACGAAACAATTGGATGTATGATTGGTCCTCAAAATTAAGACTTGCTGACTCAGATTTACGGTTAACTTTGCATATTTTGTCCAAAATATATTATTTAATTTAACATAATTAATTGCATGATACAATAGAGACCTGGTTATCTGGAAGTAGAGATGAAACAGACAATGTTTCAAGGTTATTATCCTCTTGATTGGACTGGAAGGAAAATGTTCACGTTGGCGCTCTGCTCTGACATGGTTCGGAATCAGTCTGGTTTGTTTTGGGATGCAGATTGCTTTGGTTTTGGTGTCTATATGGGAGTTCGGTTTGGTAGGACTTTGGTCAGTTTGGTTGGACTAATCCATGTTCTGCCTGTTCTGTGGTGTGTGACTGGGGAATTTGGTTCGAGATTTAGTCTGTTCATTGGTTTGGTCTGGTTGTCTGGGTTTGGTCCAGTCCATGGTGTGTCTGGTTGGGAGTTTATTTATTTATTATTTATAATATTATTTGTATTATACAAATAATACCCAATAGCAGCTCGGGGCAGTGTACATCATATATAAAACACAAAAATAAAATGTATTAAATCTATAATAAAACATCATCAGTAAAATCCCCAGTAAAAGAGATCCGGGAAAAAACCTCAACATTAAAAAACCCCACTCCCTACCTGTCCCCCCTCACCAAATACCTGGTGAAAAAGCCAGGTCTTACAGTATCTATGGAAGGAGGGGAGATCTAGAGAGAGAGAATCTCCACCGGAAGGGAGTTCCATAGCTGCGGTGAAAGTAGTCACCTGGGAAAACTGGTGGACCTCCAAGTGGGCATTCCCAGACAACTGCAGAGGTCAATCCAGGACATGAGGGATGAGGCAGTGGTCTATGAACACCTTGAATTGGACCTGGAAGGTTATAGGCAGTCAATGCAAAGATCAGCACACCAGTGTTATGTGCTCTCGGTGACCTGTCCCTAAGGAGGTGAACTGCCATATGCTGCACCAGCTGCAGCCTCTGGGTCGTCACTGGGGTAGTCCCATGTACAGTGCATTGCAGTAGTTCAATCTCGAGGTGATGAATGCATGGCTGATGGTGGTCAGATTGGACTCCGAGATATACGGTCGAAGGCATTGGACCAGGTGTTATTCACCAAACACACTCCTCGGCAGAGCTGCCACCTGATCGTCAAGGTGGAGCTGTGCATCGAGGACTATGAGGCTCCAAACCAGAGGAGCCGAGGAGTGCACCCCATCAATGATGAGGGCTTCCACTCCCTCTCCCTTATCCACTAGCACCACCTCCATCTTGTCGGGATTCAAATTCAGAAGGCATGCCCTCATCCAATCCCCCACCGCAGTCAGGCACCGGGTAAACATTGAGACTGTTGAACCTGTGTCAGATGAAAACGAGAGATACAGCTGTGTGTCATCAGCATATTGATGACACCAAACTTCAAATTCTCTCATGATCTTGCCCAGCGACTGTATATACACATTGAACAGGAGAAGGAACAAAATAGATGCCTGAGGGACTCCATATGTGAAAGCTCAGGGGTAAGATGTACAACCTCCCAGTATCACATGCTGAGATCTCCTGGCCAGGAACAAGCAGAACCATTCAAGAACAGTCCTTCCCACCCCAGCACAGTCCCACAGGTGAGTCATCAACATCTCATGGTCAACAGTGTCAAGAGCTGCTGCTAGATCTAACAAAATCAGAAGAGTGGATTGACCCTGGTCAAACTTTCGGCGCAGATCGTCAATCAAGGCCACATGAACAGTCTTGGTGCCATACCACGGACAAAAGCCAGACTACAAGGGATCAAGGAAACCAATGCAGTCCAGATGCCCCTGGAGCTGTTGGACCATTGCCTGCTCAATAACCTTCCCTAAAAAGGGGAGGTTAGAAACTGGCCAATAGCTGACAAGTTTGGTTTGGGATTTATTAATTAATTATTATTATTAACAACATAGTGCAAGCAGTGTACCTGGCACTGTACAATCCACCAGGCGTTTGGCGGGGGAGATGGGTGATGGATGGGAGGGGTAGGGGGCGGTTGTGTTCTTTGTTTCCACTTTTTAATGTGTTTTAATTGTTTTTTTATTGTTGTAAGCCACCCCAAGCTGCCTGTGGGGCAGGGTAAGAAGTTTTAAAAACAAATATAAATAAATAAATAAATAAATAAAGTTATACATAGGACCCTACCCCCAGGGGCTTACAATCTAAGAGACAAGGGAGGGGTGGGGGAGTGGGGGACAAGGGAGAGGCAAACATCCAGAGAGAAAAGAGTACATTCATGAAGTTGAGAAGTTGCAGGTGCACGTGATTCACTTGGAAGCATTACATGGAACTACATTCTGAGTGAGGGGGAAGAGGATGCAGTTCCACTCATGATGAGCTTGGGAAGGCCTGAGGGAAGAAATGGGTTTTCAGGAGGGATTTTAAAGTTGGGAGGGAGGGAGTAGAGCAAATACATCCATGGAGGGAGTTCCAGACATGAGGGGAAGCAAGCAAGAAGGGGTGAAGATCTTTAGAGGAGCAAGGGGGTCGCGAGCAGGCAAGGATGGGAGAAGAAGAAGAGTGAAGGGGAGAAAAACACTCCTCCTGGGCAGGAGTGTGGCAGGATACAAGAGCAAAGAGATATGGAGGAGAAAGGCCATGAAGAACTTAAAGGTGAAGAACAGTTTGTTTGCTGGTTCAGTCTGGGTGTGTCCTGGTTGATGGTGTGTCCAATCAGACTAGTCTGTTTGGTCTGTCAGGAGGATGCAGGACATAATAAAACAAATGACAAGAAATGTTGATTGTAAGCAATAATGACATTTGCTTTGTACCCACAGAACAGTTATTTATTTATTCATTATAAAATTTGTATGCTGTCCAGTCCTGCTAAAAGCATCTCAGGGCAGCTAACATCATAATACAGTTAAAAATGCCACAGTAAAATAAATCATCCACTACCTTGCCCTAACCCAACCTACCCAGCCCATCTCCCTCAGGAAAGGAACGGCAGAACAGCCAAGTCTTACATTTTCTACGGAAAGAGGGGAGGTCGGTGGTCAGGCGGACCACCGGCAGGAGGGAATTCCACAGCTGTGGCATGGCCACAGAGAACGCCCTCCACAAGGTCAACACCCGAGAAACCCGGCGGACCTCGAGGAGGGCGCCCCCGGCCGATCGCAGGGGCCAATCCAGGATCCGGCAGGTGAGGTGGTTCTGCAGATAGACTGGGCCCAGGCTGTTTAGGGCTTTAAAGGTCAACAGCAACAACTTGAATTGGGCCTGGAAGACTATCAGCAGCCAGTGCAGAGAGCGAAACACCAGTGTAATATGCTCGTATTGGCCCGTCCCTGTTAGCAGATGAGACGCTGCAATCTGCACCAGCTGCAGTCTCCAAACCAGCACCAAGGGTAGCCCCACGTAGAGTGCATTACAATAGTCCAGTCTCGACGTAATAAAAGCATGGACCATTGTGGCCAGATCCGAGTCTGAGACACATGGCCAAAGCTGACGCACCAGATGTAATTGGCAAAATGCCCCCTTTGCCACAGCCACCACATGGATATCCAGGTGAAGCTGCGGGTCCAGGAGCACCCCCAGACTCTGAACCAGTGATACCAGGAGAGGACGGACCCCATCAATGATAGGGACCACCACTCCCTCGGCCTTCCCCACAACCATCACCTCCATCTTGTCAGGATTTAACTTTAGCCAGCTCACCCTTATCCAATCCCCCACAGCTGTCAAACAACAGGTAAGCACTGAGATTGCCGGGCCTGAGATGGATGAAAAAGAGAGATATATCTGGGTGTCATCGGCATACGCCAAACTCCCTGCCAACTTCCCCCAAAGGCGGCATATACACATTGAACAAGAGAGGGGACAGGATAGAACCCTGCAGGACTCCGCATGTGAGGCCCCGGGGAGAAGATGAAAAATCACCCAGGACCACACATTGGGTTCTCCCAGGCAGGAAAGAGCAGAACCATTCAAGAACGGTCCCGCCAATCCCTGCCTGGTCCTGCAGCCGAGTCACCAACAGCTCATGATCAATTGTATCAAATGCAGCCGAGAGATCTAACAGGATCAACAGGGTCCAACGACCCCAGTCCAACTCACAGGAGAGGTCATCAATCAAGGCCACAAGTGCAGTCTTCATGCCATATCCCGAATGAAAGTCAGACTGCGAGGGATCGAGAAAATTAATCCATTCTAGATGCTCCTGCAGCTGCCGGGCCACTACCCATTGAATAAACTTCCCTGAAAGGTTTGAGACCGGTCAATAGCTGACCGGTCTTGAGCAGGGGCTGCACCACAGCCTCATTAAGACAGTCTGGCACCCTGCCCCCTCCAAGGGAGGCATTGACAATCTCCACCAGCAATGGCCCTAATGTCTCCCGGCTGACCTTGACCAGCCAGGACGGGCATGGATCTAGTTCACAGTAAGTTATCATCTTAGTGTAGTCATATGCTGTTAGTTACCACTCCCTACCCTGCAGACCCAAAAGGGGTAATTACCAGTCATGTAAACAAAGATTGAAACGATGGGTGCAAGGACACCAGGAGCTGCTGAAATGGGAGGGAGCTGGGTGGAATGACAGGTGTTAGGACACTGGGAGTGGCTGGAATGAGAGGGGTTTGGTAGAATAACACCTAAAAGGCCATTGGGAGCAGCTGAAATGACAGGGAGCTGGCTGGAATGACAGGTGTACTGAAACCAGGAATAGCTGAGATGACGGGGAGCTGACTGGAATGACAGGTGTACTGAAACCAGGAGCAGCTGAGATGACGGGGAGCTGACTGGAATGACAGGTGTACTGAAACCAGGAGCAGCTGAGATGACGGGAAGCTGACTGGAATGAAAGGTGTAAAGAAACCAGGAGCAGCTGAAAAGACATGGCTCAGTGACCTTGTACCTGTCATTCCACCCAGCTCCCCATCGTTCCATCCATTCCCAGTTTCCTCATCCCTGACATTCCACCCTGCTCCTTGCCATTCCAGCTACTCCTGATAGCCTCTTAATGTCTTTTCACACATGTACCCTCCCATCACTCAGGTCACTCTCACTGGCCTTGTACCTCTCATTCAACCCAGCCCCCATCATTTTAACCTCTCCCAGTGTCATATCCATAATTCCACCCAGCTCCCCATCATTTCAGCTGCTCTGGTGTCCTTGCACCCATCATTGCAACCTTTCTTTTAGATAAACACCTGCCATTTTTATTTGTTTACTGCACTTTATGGGCTATTGTCAATCCCAAATCTCCATTATTTCTAATTGATATCTGGTGTTCCTGCAGCCAGGCTTGCAACCTTTTAAACAAAAATTTCACATATAGCTTCCCCACTACACTAAGAAGAGAGATTGGCCTATAGTTGGTCGGAAGATTGCGGTCCCCTTTCTTACGTATCAGGACCACAATGGCCAGCCTCCAAGCTCCCGGGAAGATCCCAGTACTATTAACCATCGTGAAAAGTTTGGCCAAAATACCAGCCCACCAGTTGGGATTTTCCTTAAACAGGCTGGGTTTCGTGTATCTCAGTCAACAACTGGTCACTGCTTTGTATTGAATTATCTAGTTCAAAGGTACAAACGGAAAAAACAAAAATTGTTTGTCGCTTTTATGGATTTCAAAGCGGCTTTTGACACCATCCATCGTGATAAATTATGGCACAAACGGTCCTCCTTAGGGACTGAAGGCAGATTACTTCTGCTTATCAAGTCCTTATATACCAACTCCTCTATGAAGGTGCATTTGAACAATAGAGGAGCTCTTTCGGACCCTATCAAAATTTGCAGGGGGGTTCGACAGGGGTGTATCCTGGCCCCCACACTGTTCAACATCTACATGAATGATCTCATTTTAAAGCTAAGGGATCAAGGGAAATACATGGCCCCTAAGATAGGTGGTAAAAGGATATCCTCCCTGTTCTATGCTGATTACGTGGTTTTACTTTCTTCATCTAGGCTGGGGCTCAAAAGACTGTTACAGGATTTTGATTCCCTTAGCCGTGCAGACGGTTTAAAAATCAGCTATGGGAAATTTAAGACCATAGTCTTTGCACCATCAAATGATGGTCTTTGCACCATCATTTAAGGTTTATCGATGGAGCTTGGGTGGGGTGGCCCTTCAGCAGGTTAAACATTATAAATATCTGGGCCTGATCTACTCCTATAATGGCTCTTGGAGGCCGCATGCTGTAGCCGCAAGGAAAGCAGTGGAACAGGCGGCTGTCTTGATTGCCAGATTCTGTTATACTAATGGGGGTCAGCAAGTTCTTCCTGCACTGAAAGTATGTGTTGCAAAAATTGTTAGTAGGATGATCTATGGCATTGCTGTTTGGGGTGGGGAAGGGCATGTTGTGAAGCTGTTAGCCCCAGTATATAATGGATTTATTAAAAAATTGTTGGGAGTCCCCAGGTCTACTCTTTCCGCAATGACTAGCCTGGAGTCAGGACTTGGCTCATGGGTTTTGATTTGTGACAAACTGCTACTTACCTTTTGGTTGAAGGCCCACCTCTTTCACCATGAGTCTCTAGTGAGGCTATGCCTGGCGGATGTTATGAGCATCTGAGTGAAGGGAAATCTTTGGGGGAAAATGGCCCAGTGTGCCCCTGGTGGAGGGCAGTTTATAAGAAGATTAAGGAACTGGGTTTTTCCGTAGATTTTTTTCCACACTCCCCTTCATGCAAGCCCTAAAATTATTACATCTGAGAATAAGAGATGTGGATCTCCAGCAGCGCAGGAATTTGATTGGGGAGGCAAAGACTGCCCCTTGGTATAAATTTTGGGCAGCAGGATTAAATCGACCTGCTTATTTGACTAAGCTCCTGCAACCCAAACTTAGGCTGGTTTTTACTTCATTAAGATGCCAAACCATGGAAACTGCAGTTTTCTGTGGGTGTTATAAGGGGGTTAAATATGTGGAACGGTTATGTATCTGTAGAATGCTGGTTGTTGAAGATCTTCCCCACTATGTTTTGGTCTGTTCACTATACAGCGAGGTGAGAAAAGTAATGTTGGCCTCACTGGGTGATTTGAGTAGGAAAACTCCTGTACAAAAACTGGTTTTTTTGTTATGTGATATGGTCCCAGAGACAACTAGGGTAGTGGCTACATTTGCCCTTAGGGCTAAAAAGTTACGGTTACAAGTTAAATCTTCTTAAGTATGGAAAGGTGTCTTATGTAGAGAGTGATTTCTGTGAAATCTTTAGCAATATGGAAAGTGCCACTGCTAGGGCATTTTGGTTTCGTTTTCTTTTAAAGTATTTTATGATTATGTTTATATTATTTTATGGTATTACTATTATTATGTTTATTTCTGCACTGTCTTATGTTTGGTCTGTTTTGTATGTTCATTTTGTCAAGGCCGTTAGGCCAGTACAAATAAAAGCTTATTATTATTTACTTCTAATTGGCATTCCTGTTGTCTCTATTTTTTCCAATTGGCATTCCTTGTCATTAATTTTAGTATGTCCCGAACCAGATTGATCATAGCAAACCAAACTAGTCTTCCTAACCTGAACCAGATACATCATAGCGAACCAGACCTCATCTTCCCAAACCGAAACAGACTGATCCTAGTGAACCAAACCATTCCCTTAACCGATCCGTACAACCAGACCAATTGTCCCTAAGCCGAATCAGATTGATTCCTCACTGATCCATACCAAACTAGATCATTCTTCTCCATTAAATCAGACCAATCCGTAGGAAATCAGAAATATTATTTCCCCGCAAACTGAACCAGACTGATCCACACTGAACTAGAATGAACTGAACTGAACATATCCATTATTGGAGCAGGCTTCATATCTGACCCAACTAACACCAACTGGATCAGCTAAAGGGTATAACATTGGTCGCAAGCTGCCAAACAAAGGCTGCTGCTGCTGTTGCTCTTTCTTCCTTTAAGAGAGGTAGTGACACAAGTCAACCGAGCCCTGTAGACTACCCTCCCCCCCACCTTCTCTAAGAGATGCATTTAATATTATGGGAGCGTAGGCTAGGAATCCCCCAAAGTGAAAGAAAATGTCCATATTGAAAAGATGTTCACGAGGACATAGTCCATTTTGTTCTAGTGTGTCCTTTGTACAGTGATATTAGGAATCATTTTATCTTGCCCTTACTTGATGTTGTAGGATTTTTCTCTAATTTTGAGAAATTAATCTGGCTGCTTCAACAGACCAGTCTTTTGTGAAGCGGCTGGTTTTCTTTGCTTGCCAGGCTGAGGTGCTAAGATGTAAATTTGTATTTAACTCATGAGGATATATCTATATAAAATGTACTGCATACCAGACTCTATACTTGTTTTTGTCTTGTGATTGTCTTTTTGGATTTATTTGTTATTTATGGATTATGGTGTTAGCTGGTATCTGAATAAATTGAATTGGAATTAATTTAATATTATGGAATAATCTGGTGCCTGAATTAACTTCACTCAAGCACTGGACAAACTTGCCAGGGTTGCTATAACTTGTTCATCGTATTTAACAATAAGTACCCATCCAACCCAGGGCTTAAACATACCCTTGTCAGTTACAATCAGCAAACATTATGGTGGGGCACTACAGAGAAGAGAACAACCAATCTCCCCAACCATTATAGATCAATTAGAGCACTGGAGGAAAGAAATTTCACCTACAGATGCAAGTAGGTGGGTCATCTATAGGCTTGCAGTGACCAGTCCAAGAGACTGCGTTTCTTGGTCCTAGACCTGTTGGCCGTTTGTCTGACTGGGCAGGGCTGTTTAACCCCCTGGACTGCTCTTGTTCATCACCACAGCTCCCCTTTGCACATGTGGGGAAAATGAGCGGGTCCTGCTTGGCATTTTCCAGACTGTGGCCTAGCTCCTTCCTCAGCCATCTCAGCAGGTTGCGGGGGGGGGGGGGGGGGGGGGGGGGGGGGAGGAGAGGTTGTAGGCCCTAATGTGCCACGGTGTTATGCTGTTAAAACAATGCCTTAATTTAACCTGCAACAGTCTCACTACTTGTTCTGTGGTATGGCCAGTTTATACAGCTCTCATTCTCAGATTTCAAGGCATCCTGCAGGGCCAACTACAGTCCTGACCTAAGCCTGGAATCAAACAAAGGTGCTTGTTTTCACTAGTACTGGCTTTGTCCCTCCCCCAACCCTCTACTGGAATGTAACCCTCTAGAATAACCTGCCTCGATTAGCCCAGGTAGTACTGAGGTAGGTTCTGAAGAGTGTTCATGCAGCACAAGACTCTGATTAATATGCATTCAGTACTTCGGAGGAAAATTTTACATTATCCACTGAAGGTGTATTCTGGCAGAGATCTGTAATTGAAATCTAAACTAGAAATGAGTATTATGGAATCGGGTTTCGAGACCATCTGTAAAAAAAGATCCATGCAGTATATGTGTATTGATATTTGTACACAATTTCTCAGATTATATATGCACAAACTCTTAGACATTTGAATAGGACTCAGGTAGAAAGAAATATGATTTTTTTTGTATTTGTGAAGATAATTCACATATTCATTTCCACATGTGAATATCCAAACTCATCTTCGTCACCGCACAAAAATTGGTGTCTTTGTTTCTTTGATCTTCATCACTTCATTACTTGAGAGAATCATTTTGATTCTCATTTCAGACCTACTTCAAGTATTTGTTTCACGTCTAAACAGGACACAGAAATGAAAGGAAGCAGAAGCTTTGGGTTGTGCCAGAAGAAACCCTGTCCCTTCCATATTTATTTTCAGTAACTTAAGATTCTATCTTTGCTTATGCATAATTGCCAATCAAATAATATTGTGGCTAGGACCAGAGCTGGAAGTCAACAACAGAAAATGATATTGACTAAGAACTAAGGGGTCAATTCCAGGTCTGCAAACGCACATCTTGTGTGTGCAGCACTACATGCATGCATTGTATGTGCACTGCATGCCCTGGATGTGCACAACATGTTACATTTGCCATGTGCACATCACATGTGTACACGCATCAAGTGCACAGATCAGCCCCCAAACCATGAAAAATCCAGACAACACATATTCCTAATGAAATACTTGATCAACTCTAGCTAAAGCAGCCTGAAGTACAACAGCAGAGCTCCTAGGTTTGCTACTTTATTGAGAATTTTGTGATGTAGGTGTTCCTCTTGGCCAAATTATGTCTCTCAATAGCAGTGATATCCACTACAGATGGCAGAACTCAAGAACAGCAGGCTGCACTTAGCCAAAACATTGCCACAATAGCTGGAACAGATGTTTCTATTTCTCGTTTCCCCTGCCTTCTCCAGCAAACCATCTTGCCTGCAGCAACAGATGTTTCTGCTTTTACTCTTTTCCTTTCCTCCCATGCTGGTTGAACTCTAGAAACCTCACTAAAGAAAAGACAAGTACAAGCAGAAGTATTAGGCCTGAACTTGTGTACCCCAGTCACAGCTAGTAGAAAAGAACAGCATTTTGCCTTTAGAACACTGCTTAAACCGACGTTCCGGTACAAATCTGTTTCTTTTTGCAGTAGACCTAAGTTTCTATTTATGTAAGCATTCCATATAGTGTTAGTTTCACAAAGACTTTTTGAAAGAAATTGGAGACATCATGTTGGGAAGTCACCACTTCCCAACCATCCTCTCTCACCATTGCCATCATCCAATGGTTGACCAAAGTGTAACAAAAATATTTTTTGCAGTTTTTGAGGGATGACTGACTGCCTTTTCCCAGTCTCTTCTCAGCACTTGATCATATACACAGATGTGTTCAAATTACATGTTTTACAACAGCAGCTATGAAATACATAATGATTTTTAATAAGTTTGTGAAAAAGAAAAGCAATCCCGATTCCACAATATATGACCTAACCTCCAATGCATGTTGGAGCCAAATATTATGGACTCTGTCAGATACATATCCAAACTCCCTCACTGGAAAATTGGATTGGTTATCTCATGACAATAGTCTCACTCTCAGAGATATCATAGTACCTCCTAATCTTAATTGGATTTGAAAGATGTTGAGAATATATCTGGTTTCATTTAGAACCAGGTAATGAGGTGGTAACGTGGCATATGAAGCAAAAGCATCCTCAAAACGTTTCAGAGCTCAGTCATGTTTTTGGCATGGTCCAGTAAGAAATTTGGGCACAGGACCAAGCTTTATTGGATCAATTTTTGACCATCCCGGATTCAAATTCCCCATGTATACATTGTAATATTTCTTCTTTGGAAGTCAAAGATTGCAACAAAGTTTCAAATGGAAAAGTGGATGTTACCTAAAAGTATGAGGAGGCTGAAAGCACCTTCTATTCCTATTGACTCCAGGAGGATCATCCCACACATTATGGGGATGGGTCAACAATGAGTCCTAACTGAGGTAGCAGATCACTTACAGAGTGGAATAGAGATTACCATAGTCCAGTGTAGCAGCAGAGCTATCAAGGGGCACTGCTAAATTCTGAACCCAAAATTCTTGCATCCAAAATTAATGACACCCCACCACTTCAACTTAAAGGAGGCTGCTGTCCAGTAGTATCTAGAGAAAAATATTCAGATGCAGTTAATACCTCCCACAGACTCTATTTAAGAGGGATAATCCCTTTTTAGGAATTGAATCTCACCAACCCTCTTGCAAGGGATTCATGCTCCATCTTTCAGTGAGAGGAAAAGACTGGTATTCAAGCCTCAGGCACCTCTTTCTAGATGGTCTCCTAGGTAAAGTACTTAAGAGGAGAATGGAGAGATGATGGAATGGGAAGAAACTAAGTGGGATGATAGGCAGGAGAGTTTTTGTCCCACTTGCACAGGGAGTGCATCTGTCTGTGTGTGCGAGTGAGGCATAAACTTTATTCATCAAGAGATGGAGTTTATTGGCAGAGAGAGTGGGGCTTGTTCCTTCTTTGACCACTCAAAATATTCGGAAGTATGAATTAGTGGTTGTATGAACTGACCTTTATGCAGAATGATTTCAGACAATTAGGAAGGAGACTGATAATTAAGATATCCCTGAACAGCAAGATCTCAGGCCAGTAGAAATCATATTTTATTGTGGCTTTAAACTAAATCACAGACAGCAACAATTCCAGGTTCTGAAACACATAAAGAGGCAATTCAGAATTGTTTTTCAAGGAACATAATTAAGCCATGTTGCAAAACTGCTTCGATAATACATGTGTAGTTGGGATGAAGTTTTGGCTCCTCACTAGCTTCCTTATGATATAACATAGGCTTCATAGCTGCATCATTTTCTTTTTGATAAAATAGGGTGTGTTATTTGTGTAGTAAGTTTGGTGTTTGTTAGTTATTTGATGAAATAATATTTTGACAGATCAGTTGGATCCACATATGGACATTTTTTAGATATTTCAAACAATAAAAACAAGAGACAGTTACACAGTTTTGTACTGCAATGAATTAGCCACTGCTCTCACCCACTTGGGACATCAATGATATTTTCATGTTGACATATGGAGTAATACCAGAGATAAATTTGGCCTACAAGCTGTAGTTATGTTTCAGCCTGCTTATGTATTACCAATTTACCATTATCCAAGTAGCATAGCAAGGATGTGCTGGGTCAGGGCTCATATCCCAATTATGGACCCCCATAAAGGCAAAGGGACAAGATCTCCCTCAGTGGCAGACCTGCCAAGGGGTCAGTCTCTGCCTCCCCCAACAAATGCGGTGGCATTGCTTTGGCTCCCAGAGAGCCCCACCCCCACCCCCTCGAGTGATAGGAAGAAAGTTTTAAAAGTAGGCAGAGTAGGGCCAGCATTCCACCCCACACACTCTGGAAACTTCCTTCTTGGCAGGGCCAGGGATCAGATGGGTTCCCCTGCTCCCTGGTAGCTACATGGCTCTGTCTGAGACTGTACAAAGCACAAAAGGAAAACCTGGAATCACACACAAAGATTAATAAGGACTAGCCAAGTGTGCTGTTTATTGGACCAGAGAACACTATATATGCCTCAAGTTATATTGCAACCCACTGTAAAAGATGCAGCCATAACATAATGGTATTCTTAAGAGGAAGGTGTGGTATGAAGCTCCCTGTAAGCATTAAGAAATAGCTCAAGTGAGTGTCAACCAGGCCTCAGCATAGTGCAAACATCTAGACCTGACATCTTGCATCATCCTCAAATTGTTCCTTAGTGTGGTCTCTTCTGACATAGCTGCTGCACCAGGACTCTGGGGTCTTTTGGACACCTAGAAAATAAACTAGCAAATGGAAAACAAAGAAATAAGGCAATTTTGGTATCTCCATTAACTGTTGCTGGACATTTCACCTCATTTTTCTTATATAAGTGGTTAGAAATTTAGCTCAGTATGGCAAAGTAATTTTCAGTGGTTTTCCATCTTTCCTGAGTCTGAAGGTAGAGGACTCAGAAGAACACAGTTGCCTTTCCAACATAGTACTGCAGTTTAAGTGACAAACATGTTTCATGTTGTTTATACTCTCCTGATCTGAACACAGATAATTTGACTCTCTTAAAAGTAAAGCAGTTTGTCAAGGAACTCTTACAAACAAATGGGCGGTTACAGCACAGAGAATTAAGCTTGTGTGCTTTTCCCAATTAATAGCTTTTGGCTCCTACGCAAGAAAATTTAGTCTCCCATGTCCGAGAGATATAATAAGCAGTAATCAGCAGAGTTTGTTGTTTTCTCTGCCAAAAATTGGGAATTCTCTGGGGAAAACCCCCTAACTTTTTTGATTAAAACCACCAAAATCTGTGTTTTGGGTTGTTAAAATTAGAAAATATTTATTGCAAATTATTCATTTTTTGTGAGAATTTGATGCACTGGTTTCCACTGCCACTCAAATAAAAAAATAAAACAATATCCCACACCAGCCAGCCAAGGCACGGAGCCCAAGTCTCTCCCTCCGCAGAAGGAGGAATACCACCCCTGCAAGTGGGAGGGGTGCCACTCCAACTTGCTCCTCTCCGCCAGCCCCGGTACAGACCCCAACATATGCCTGCTTTCTCAAAAGCCAGATGGTGTTGTGTTCTTCTCTCAAACACAGCCGCACCAAATCTCTTCTCTCAGACACAGGTGCATGCAAGAACCTCCACAGAGCTTCTGCTTCCTTTAAACTTCTAATGGTTACTGCTGCTGCCAGGCAGAAGCTTTTGCAGGCAGAAAGTTCCCCCCAAACCCTGGAATTCTCCGTTTTTCTCTGAGAAAATGGAAATTCTCTGTTTTCCCATGCTAAATGGAAAACCAGGAACCCTGGTAATCAGCAATGTTCTTAACCTTTGGTCAGCAATGTTCTTAACCTTTAGTAATCATCACCCTTAAAATGTGACAGAGCTATTGTTGTGGTTATATCAGTATTCAAAAGTATTTTTTTCCCTTTCCTTGTGATACTTTGTGTCCCATTCTCATGCTGACTTCCTTCACTTCAAATTCTGTCTCTCCTCCCTTACTTCTGCTATTTCCCTCGCTAGAAAGGATTATTACACCTCCCACATTGAGTCCTGTTCTCGGGACCCTCACTGCCTGTTCTCCACTTTTGACTCCCTTCTCAAGCCCCCCTGTCCTCCTCCTCCTTCTTCCTCCATTCTGCTCAGGATCTTGCTATCTTCTTCACCTCCAAGATAACAACATCGGCCTCGACATTGCTTCCCACTCCTCTCCTCTCCCTCCTCCCTCTTCTCCTGTCCTCCTTCCCTTCTGCCTCTTCAGAAAATCTCCTCCCTGCTCTCCTCCCCCAACCCTTCCACTTGCCCCCTTGACCCCATCCCCTCCCGCCTCCTGACCACCATTAGTTCCACTGTTGCCCCTTCCCTCCTGCACATCATCAACCTCTCCCTCTCCACTGGCTCCTTCCCCTCTGCCTTCAAACACGTCACTGTCTCCCCTATCCTCAAAAAGTCCACTCTTGACCCATCTGACCCTTCTAGCTACTGTCCTGTCTCACTCCTTCCTTTTGCTTCCAAGCTTCTTGAACGTGTTGTCTACTCCCACTGCCTCGAATTCCTCTCCACCAACTCCTCCCTTGAGCCCCTCCAATCTGGCTTCCACCTCCTTCACTCTACTGAAACTGCTCTTCCTAAGATCACCAACAATCTTCTTGTGGCTAAATCTAATCACCTCTATGCCATTCTTGTCCCCCTTGACCTTTCTGCTGCCTTTGATACTGTTTGACCACTCACTCTTGCTGGATTCACTTCACTCCCTTGGCTTCCGTGGCTCCGTCCTCGACTGGCTCTCCTCCTACCTCTCTGACTGCTCTTTCAACGTATCTCTTGCCAACTTCACCTCCTCCCCCCTTCCCCTCTTCGTTGGTGTTCCCCAAGGCTCTGTCCTCAGCCCTCTCCTCTTCTCTATCTACACCCTGTCCCTAGGCAAACTCATTGCCTCCCATGGCTTCCAATATCACCTCTACGCTAACGACACTCAACTCTATCTCTCTACTCCCTCTCTCTCTCTCTCCATCTATTCAAGCTCGCCTCACCAGCTGTCTCTCTGATATATCTACCTGGGTGTCTCAACGTCAACTCAAACTCAACATGGCTAAAAATGAACTCCTTATCTTCCCCCCTCATCCTTCCTCTCCCTCTTCCCAATCAATCCTCATCGATGGGGTCACCATCCTTCCCATCCCCCAAGCCCGTAGCGTAGGCTTCATCTTTGACTCATCCCTTTCTTTTAAATCCTACATCGACTCTGTTGCTAAATCCTGTCGCTTCTCCCTCCATAACATTGCTAAGATTCACCCTTTTCTCTCTGTCTCCTCTAACAAAACCCTTGTTCACACCCTGGTCATCTCTCACCTGGATTACTGTAACCTCCTTCTCACTGGCCTTCCCCGGTCTCCCCTTTCTTCCCTTATCTCCATCCAAAACTCTGCTGCCCGGGTCATCCACCTCGCCCATTGCTTCAACCATGTGCAGCCCCTCCTCTCCTCTCTTCACTGGCTCCCCCTTCCTGAACGAATCCTGCACAAGCTCCTAGTCTTCACCTATAAAGCTCTTCACAACCTTGCTCCCCCCAACCTTTCTGAACTAATTTCCCTCCATACTCCAGTCCGTGAACTCCGCTCCTCCTCTGTCACCTCTCTCGCCCTCCCACGCCTCCTCTCCTCCCCTAACTGCCTTCATCCCTTCTCCCTAGCTGCCCCCCAAGCCTGCCTCCCTGCCCACATCTGCCTCACCCCCTCCCTTTGTACCTTCAAATCCCTCCTCAAGACCCACCTCTTCTGCTCTGCCCTCCCTGACTCCTTGCTCCCCTCACCTAACTCCTGCTGATACCCTACATACAGTACAATTTGTTAGCTGGCTGGTCCATGTGGTGAGAGTATGAGTACATAGACCTCAGGTATCATTCTAAATGTAACCAAGCCAAGCACGTGTACCTGGGACCTTGCATCTTCATGAATGTTACACTCCTTGTCTCTCCCTCTGTTCCCCTTCCTTCATCCCCACCCACCCCCAATCTCTCAGATTGTAAGCCCTAGGGCAGGTACCATGTCTATTCCATTACTTTGTAAAGCACCAAGTACATTGCTTGCACTATATAAATGCTTGCTAATAATAATGATAATAATAATAATAATATGGGTGCATCCCTCCATCCCATTAAAGTTAATGGCAGCCAAGCCACTGACTTTAATAGATGGAGCATTATGCCCTATGTTTTGCATTCAGGTCAAAATACCTGATCGCATCTGTAAATATTCTTGGGTGCGGACTATAGGTTCACTGGAACAAGTTGAAGGAGGTGTCTCCCCCTCATCCTTCTACCGCCAAACTGCACAGCTGGATAGGGTCACAGGGGGAGGATGGCCCCCTTGAACTTGCTGCCCTGGCCTGCTTTCACTACCCGTCACTCCTGACCACCGGTGGAGCTTGGCAGCTGTAACTGAATAAGAGTGGGGGATGCATAGGGGTGGCAAGTTCAAGGAGGCAGCTCTCCCGCACCCCCTGCCACAATTCACCTACTAAACTTCACAAGAGGATGGGGGACAGCAACTCTCTGAGGCTGCCTAGGGTGGCAATTATTCTTGCACAGCTCATGGGTGGAGAGACGCATACACAAAACATCCACATGCTTGTTGTACGTGTAGTCCAAGTTTATGAGACTTTTTAAGTTATGTCAGGATGAAATTGGATTACATGTACAACAAAAATGTGGACATTTTATGTACAGGTCCCTCTATCCTCTCATAGAGAAGAGAATGGGTATCCATACGTAGCATGTGTGTAGCACCTCTCTATGTATGTATCCTACACACGGATACACAGTCTCCTCTCTTCTTTACAAAAGCATAGAGGAATATGTATATAAAAATCTATGTATGTTTGCTGTATTTATAATCTACGTCCATCCTAATGTAACTTAAAAATCTCACTTTCGGTTTTGGATTTCATGGGAACTTCAAAACACCATAGCTTAAAAACTACATGACAGATTTTCAAAATCTAAACTTAGGAATGGACTATAATGTACACTTTAGTTTTCTGACACCTCTACATATTGACATGGATAACTTTAAAAAAAGAAAAAAATTTGTGTGTCAACAGAAAAGGTCACACAAGACAGGAAAAACAGTTCTGTCTCCCAAATGGAAAGTTTTATAACCCAGCCATTTCTCATCCAAATGGTCTGAAATTTGAGAAGCATCTGTCCCTCACCCAAGCAATCCTCCCTGCTTATTTTCATAATGGTAGGATACATTATCTCAATTTTATAGCAAGTAGAATGTTTGCGATTTTAACTGAGAGTGCAAGCTGACTTAACTATAAAGCTGATCCCACAGCTCTATGATAAAACAACTTAAAGCTAAATGATTTGAATGGTTTTCTCAGAAGAATCTTGGCATGATGAGTGGTGGTGGGATTGGTGGTGGAAGGGAGGTATGCTAAGAATGGAGGATACACACTTATGAAATTTCTATCTAAGCAACCAGGGTTCCCCCAGTCCCATTGAATGTTGGCTTTATGGACACAAACAGCTTAGGTCAGTAGGGCCCAAACTCTTTGCTATCAACCCTCCAAATTTCTTATACACTAGAGATGGCTGCAGTCTGGCACACACCAATTATGAGTGGGTCACGGCTGCTCATGGTGGGCAGCTACACTGGCAGCTACACTGTCACATTGATGGATGGCCTTAATGCACACATGCTGGCTGTGGAAAAGCCCCATAACATGGCCACGTTACTGATGTCAGAGGTGACCAAAGCCCACGTTGATAGCTATAGCTGCAGACAGTTCTGTAGATCATCTGCCGGCCACTTATCATGCCCTCACAGAGTACTAGTACTCTGTGGAGAACAGTTTGAGAACCACTAACCTAGGCAATTTCAAAATTTTCCCCATATGTGCTTCTTTCCATGGGCATAGCTATCATATACGGGAGCAAGCGCAGGTGCACCTGGGCCACGTGCAGCATCTGAACATATATTATAGCTCTTCCAGTCACCCCATCCCATGCGGTGAAGGCAGGTATATTCTATCATCTGCACCAGGGCCCATTCAAACCTAGCTAGGTTCTTGTTTCTTTCCCCAACACTTTCATCTTATGGCCCATTCTCTGTTCTCTCACTCCCATTTCAGTTTCCCTAACTCAAGGGAAACATTGTATACGTTTTTGAGAACACAGAGTGGGGGGTAAAAACACTGCTGCTACAATAAATCAGTATGCTAGGCTCTCTTATTCCTGTGGAGCGTGGCACAATTGTTGCATTCTGTCATGGGTCTCTAGACTGTCTCCTGGTTCCAGATAAATAACCTATAATAATGATGTGTATTTAATTTTAAGGTGTTCAGAGAAAAGAAAGGAGATGAAACGGCAGCAAATGCTTCCAGAATCATTTTACAACATTTTGCAGGATGTAATATTTCATGTAAACAGTGCTAGCTTTTGTTTCTACTAAAGGAAAGAAGGAATGATATTTATCTAGCTTTGCACTTTTTCTTTCATTCATAGTTTATAGGTGCTGGTTTTGACCTTTAAAGCCTTTCACGCCCTGGGGCCTGCATACCTGAAGGACTGCCTCACCCCCTGGGTTCCTGGGCGGTCCCTGTGGGCGTCCAGAGGGGCCTTCCTGGAGGTTTCGCAAATTGGTGGGTTTGCACTGACAGGCGGGCATTCTCGGTGGCCGCACCGTCGCTGTGGAATTCCCTCCCGGTGGAGGTTTGCTTCAGCCCAGATCTCCTGAATTTGTAAGATCTGGCTCTTCCACCAGGCATTTGGTGAGGTGGGGGGATGGGATGGGATGGGGATTGGGAGGGTTATGGTTTTTCACAGAGTGGAATTAAATTGGTTTACTGCTGCTATGTTTTGAGTATTTTATATTTTTATATAAATATATATTTTATATATATATTAGTATTTTTATGTTCTAATGTATTATTTTTATTATTATGTTCACCACCTGCGTGCAAGTGGGGTGGGGTATAAATGTGAAAGAAAGAAAGAAAGAAAGAAAGAAAGAAAGAAAGAAAGAAAGAAACTCATAAGTCACACAAGACACCAGAAGCTGGAAAGAGGGAAAAAAGCCACCAGATTTTTTTTTTTTTTAAATTAATAAAATAAAATAATTCTCCAATATTTTAGAAAAACATTGAAGCAATAATCAGAGCAGGATAGAAAACTGTACCTTTGTGCTCTTATATCTTTTGGTTCAAACTAATCTCAAAGGAAGCATTTTTTAATACCACACCCATACGTTTTATTTATATATTTAAACTTGTATCCCACTCTGCCCCTAAGGCTCGGAGTGGGTTACAACATTAAAATCACATCAAAAAATAGAACTACAAAACGTATAACCACAACCCGCCAAACCACTACCCAGTCCCTACCTGCCAAATGCTGGACCAAAAAGAAAAAAAGTCTTACATTGCGTCTGGCTTTGGCTTTGACAAATATTCAGGGGAAGAGAACTCAGCAGTAGAGGGGCAGCAACCAAGAATGTCTTCCCATGCACCTTTGCCATATGGACCTTTTCGGAAGATGGAACCCACAAGAATGGGTTCCCAGCTAACCTCAGCTAACCTCAGGGATCATAACAGAGCATGGGGAGGGAGGTGCATACAGAGTAATAGAACTGTTATTTTGGTTGGCACACCGGGTTTCTTAGACCAGTATGCCCCAGACTTTTTCCTGACACATCCCATTTGGGGATTTACCTATAATCCCATGACTTCATATGGCAACGAAAACATGCAAAAGATATCAGCTAGGATCACAAGCCTGTCTGGCAAGACTCCACTCAGGATCATGACCATTAGTTTGGGAAACTCTACTTTAGATGACGCAGAAGAACTTTTTGAGAGGAATTATATTTTAAATTATGGTAAAATTTAATTTTAGGTAGCACATGTGGATTAGGAGCATTGCTAGCTACAGAAAAGATTCAGGAGTATGCTCCAAGAAATGACTAAGGGACATAGTAAAACTAATGACATGGAATGCCCATTGGTATTTCCGTTGTTTCCAATGTCAATAATGGATGTGTACAAATGACAATCGCTTTTCGGCTATTAAGCAATACAGTGGAGCTGCATCTCTGACAGGAAGGGTGATTGGGTGAAATGACAAAGAAGAGGGTAGGAAGAGCAGGTGGAATGAGAAGACTGGAAGGAAGGAATTATGGAGGCGGCCAGGAGGAGTGGATGGAACAACAGGGAGGCTTGGGTGGAAGGCAAGAAATTGGAGTGGAATGACAGGAAGGATGCAGTGAGGAACAGGTCAAATGTTGAGACATCGGCTGGAATGACAGGGAGGTGGTTACAGGGAGTGGATGGAATGATGAGAGACTAAATGGACTGACAAGGAGGAAAGTCATAGAAAGACAAGGAAGGGACTGGGTAAAACAGAAGCAGGATAGTATGGAGAATGGATAGAATGACAAGGGAGTGGGCAGAAGAACAAGGAGAGGGTTCACAGAGATTAGGTGCAATGATGAGGGGCCTGGTGGAATGAGAAGAAGGTAATATGGAAAGGATGCACTGATAAGTGATTGGGTGGGGTCCATTGGGGGGCATTAGGTGGTGCTACTGTAGGGAGGGGCAATAACATCTTTTGCACAAGGGCCCATTCCAACCAAGCCATGCCCTTGTTTGAGACTGTCGAGGGGAAAGCAGTTCAGATCACCTTCTCTAGGTAAAAACAGATGCAATTTTGGCTCGCTGTGCCCTAGGACCTGGCGACATGTGTAAACATGTGCTGCCAGATGCTGGCCCAGGATTGCTCCGGGGAGTGTTGGCAGCTAGCCTGGGCTGTGACCTCCACAAATCTTTGAGGTCACAGCCTAGGCTAAGGGCCGTCCATGCAGGCCAAAACAGGCCACAGTGGGCTAACATGTCTGTTGCAGCATGCCATACCTGCCACAGGCCAGGGGCTACCATGGCTGTGCCTCATTGGCCACTATGGCTGTCTGTCATGGTGGGGTGAGGTGCTCTTGGAATAGGGTGTAGGTGGGCCTTCCTGCGTGTTTGTTGTGCTACCAGTCCTACCTGACCTGAGCAAGTGGCAGGATGGCTCCATGGCCACAGGAAAGTCATGTCCAGATCCAAGCCAATCATGTCACCTGCGATTTTCCACAACAGGGAGGAGTCCTGCTGGCCACACTTCTCTTTTTACCCTCTGTGATACTGATTGCAGAGTCATTCCTCTCTGGCTCAGAGTGTGTTAATCATTAATCATGTATATCCTTTTAGAAGAGGTGAGAAGCCCCCTTCACCCACCGCATGGAGGCGATGGCCATTTTTCGAGCCACCCCCCCATCTCCTTGTGTAGGTGGAGCAAGGAGACAGGTGGGGAAGAAGGCCACAATGGGGATGCATTTTTAGAATGCTCCCCACCAGAGAACATTGGGTTGCCAGCCAACCGGCCCTGGGAGCACAGACGGAGGCACTGTGCAAGCAAATGAGAGAAGCCCGCACCCCGTTTAGGAGGGATTAAGGTTCCTCATGGCCACGTGAGTGGCATTTGAGCTGGGAGCAGGGCAAGTAGCAGCAACATGCTGCTGCTTCTCATCGACTCAAAGGAGCAAGGCGGAGGCAGCTCCGGGGAAGAATGGGGTGAACCAGGAAGAAGGGAGCAGCCCCAGTGAAGAAAAAAGTGAGGGCGCAGCAGGAGCGGCCATCCACCACCGACGAGCAGCAGGTGAGGTGGTGGGGGATGGGAATGGGGTCCCATCATGGGCCGAGCTACTAGCCTGCCTGGCGGAATACAAGGCATTGCTGCATACTCATGGCCAACAGCCCCCAGCTGGGGGCACGGGTGGTCAGGGGAAACCTCCCTTGTCTGGAAGTGTGGGTGAGGGCACTGGGGAAGTTGGGGCCCAAGGACAGGAGGAGGGGGACCGGCCACTCATGGCAGGGCACCCCCCCGTCATCCATGGAAGCTTCAGTGCATTGTGGGGGGAGGGTAGTGACCCTCCCCATGAGATACAGGGATGATGGGACTGAGAACTTGCCTATTCCCAGGCTAATGCCCGTTGGGGGCACGAGGGGCCATGAACAGAGGGGGAACAGGAGGACCACGCCCCAGTCGGGGCCTACCGCCCAAGGGGAGCTCACGGCTGGTGAGGCTCAGGAGTGCATGGGGGCCACAGGCAATAGGGGCCCAATAATGGAGGCCCTGTATGAAAGTCAGGCCCAATCCAGGGAGCAGGCCCAGACCCCGGGGCCCAGCACACAGGTGCACCAACAAGGTGCCGAGGTGGTTACGCTCAGAGGAATGATGGAGGGGCCTAGTGTGCAAGAAATGTGTTTAGATGACTATGGGGGGGGGGTACCCAGCATAGTTCATTACCAATGCCAGGCAGCAATGTCTCTGGACCCGCCAGTGCTATATATGGGTGGAGAACATGGAACCCAACAAGTCAGGTGAGCAGGGAGCGGGGCCTTATCTTGCCACAGGAATGAGGGGCCACCAGCAACCAGGAGATGGCTGGAAGGAACAACTCAGCAGAGCATACCGGGAGATTACAAAATGTGGCAAAGGATACAAGCACTGGAACGTGAGCTGCAAATGGATGGACAAGAGGGTCCATTGGAACACAGAGAAGGACGTACAGGACAGCAGGGACCACAGAGAAGACACAGGCGGAGTGAGTATGATAGAGAAGGAGAGTTGGCAATAGATCATGGGGGGCTGAATGAACAAGGACAACAAGGTATGGGGAATGAGTCAAGGGGGGTGAACTCCCAGATACGGTCAGTGCTGTATCCCCCTGTAAGCCAACCTGTTTTGCCCCCAGTCAGCGGGCCGTAGCAGACAGGACCCCAGATAATGATGGTCAACGGGGCATGGGTGTGGGTCATGCTATTCGGGGGGACACTTGGAACTCCATGCAGAATGAACTCGCCAGTGGAGAGGCAAGGGGAGGGCCCCTCTTTAATGGATGTGGACGGGGGTACTGTGGGCACAGTGGGGCATGTGGGAGCCAACGAGCTGCCCGGGAAGGGGCAAGTACATGGCCTCTAATAGGTCCGATCAAAACCAGGTTCCAGCAGAGCACGGGGTTAGCGGGGTGATGGCAGTTCCAAGGACGAGCCAAGCGGCTGTGCCCCACCCACCTGGAGGAACTATACCAGCAGTGAGTACCCCATTTGGGAACCATTTAGCCCAGGCGACAAAAGAAAAAAATTGGCGGGGGGAATACACTGACCTGTACGCCTTCTTGTTCAGTGATCCTATTGTGGATCATTCGGAGCAAGTGGACGGGAAGGATAAAGAGAAATTCTGGCACCCTAAGGCAGACCGGAATTGGGAAAACTGGACGTTGGCATTGGGTGTTCCAACTGCGGAGGGGTGCACCCAGCAACCTCCTGTTACGGACCTAAAGTCAGGGGGGCCAAGGGACGAATTAGCCAGGGTGGAGGCAATGGAGAAGGGGTATGAGGAACATCCCCGAGGCCTCGTTCTGTGAAGGGGTCTGACCCCAAATAAGATTGAACAGTTTGAAATAGCCCTGTTGAACCACCCAGACAGGGCCGAGGTGGAATACGTGGTTCAAGGTTTCAAGGAGAGTTTCTGTATCACAGACGGCCCAGTAAGTCAACAAAAGGTAGTGAGGAACCTGAAATCCCTGGAGCGACAGGAGGAATTAGTGAGATTAAAATTTGATAAGGAGGTGGAGGAAGGCAGAGTCGGTGGCCCATTTTTAGACCCCCCCAATGGCCAATCTGGTTCTGTCCCCATTTGGAATTGTACCAAAGAAGGTAAAAGGAGAATATAGGATGATCAATCACCTCTCGTACCCCCGGGGTTGTTCGATAAATGTTGCCATATCCAAAGAATTAACCACAATAAAGTATGCATCATTTGATGTGGCTGTTGAAAAGGTTAAGGTCATGGGATGGGGTGCCCTGCTAACAAAGTGTGACATCAAGTCAGCGTTCCGTTTGCTACCGGTGCATCCTGAAAGTTTCCATCTTCTGGGTTTTTCCTTCGAGGGGTGGTGTTATTATGACCGGGCTATGCCAATGGGATGCTCGATATCCTGCTCAGCATTTGAGAGATTCAGCTCACTAATAGAATGGGTCTTTCAACAGAGACTGTGAGTGGGAGATGCGACAAAATATCTCAATGATTTTTTGATCACAGGTCACCCAAACCATGGCGAATGTGCTGAGGCAGTTCGCCTGTTTCAGACAGTTGCTGAGGAGCTGGGGGTCCCTTTGACCCCGGAAAGAATGGAGGGGCCTGCAACTAGGCTCGCCTATCTGGGAGTTGAGCTTGACACCGAGAATAGGTTGTCTAGACTACCAGAGGACAAGTTATCGAGCATGAGAGAGAAAATCACGGAGTGCATGTCAGCTCGTAAGATTACCATCCGTACCTTACAAACCTTGATAGGGAGCCTTAATTTTGCGTGTCGTGTAATAGCGCCAGGCAGAGCGTTCCTGTCTCAGTTTTATGGGAAACTAAAAGGTGAGCCCCCGCCACATTATAAAATCTGAGTAACGGCAGATATGAGACAAGATCTGGGGACATGGTTGTCCTTCCTAGAAGGATTCAACGGGGTGAGCTTTTGGAGGGAACAGCGGCTGCTTGAGGAAGATTTGCAAGTTCACTCTGACACCGCAGGGGAAGTGGGCTATGGGGTCTATTTTCGGTCTCGATGGTGCACTGCACCATGGCCAGAAGCATGGCACCAGTCAGGGGCCACCAAGGATCTCACATTCTTAGAATTGTTCCCGATTGTCATGGCAGTTTTGCTGTGGGCAGGCCAATCACACCGTGCTTTTCTGGTGCAACAACATGGCAGTTGTCCATGTGGTGAACAAACTGTCTTCCCGCTCCCCCCGCATTATGAACTTGGTGCGGGCCATGGTGGGTGCTTGTCTGAAGGACAACATTTTGTTCACTGCCCGCCATGTCCCGGGCACTGACAACGGGATAGTTGATGCCCTTTCTTGGTTTCAGATGGACCGATTCCGGGAAATGGCACCGGAGGCCAGAGAGTTAGCCGATCCATTACCACTGGGCATTTGGAGCCTTGGGAACTAGAGCTGCAATCCATCATTCAGGGATCTTTAGCACCCAGGACCCAAGCAGCCTATGGTAGGGCCTTCAAGGAATTTCAACGATTCAGGGCAGAAAAAGGCTGGGGTATGGGATTCCCAATTTCGGAAGCGGAGGTGATCCAATTTGCTATGGCTCTTCAGGGCAGGGGACTAGCGGTAGGCACAATAGGGGGCAAAATAGCAGCACTCAATTTCATGAATAGATTGAAAGGGTATCCCCCACCAGACAAAGGATTTTATATGAAGCACATGCTGGAAAGTTGGCCCAGAATATCAGAGGTCCCACCAATAACCAGGGTCCCAATAACTACCCCCATCTTGATTCAACTGGTGAACTCCCTGGTGGGGGTATGTCGGGATTCCTTTGAGGCCCAGCTGTTTGAAATGGCATATGTGATAATGTTCTTTGGGGTGTTTAGAATCAGTGAGGTGGTTGCCGCCTCCAGCTGTGATAAGGGGACAAGGGCATTGAGATTAGCCAATTTGGAATGGGTTGCAGATAGCTTGAGGGTATGCCTTAGACACTCAAAAACAGATCAGAGGGGAAGGGGACAGACACTGGAGTTGTTCCCCAGTAGACTGAAAGCAATCAGCCCAGTGGACCAGATGAAGGACTACTTAGCTATACGCCCACAGAAGCCAGGGGTCGTGTTTATACACAGAACGGGTAAACCCCTTACTAGTTACCAATTTGGTGCAGTATTGCGAACAGCATTGGCAGCTGTAGGATTGCCGCCAGGGCAATTTGGGTCACATTCATTCCGGATTGGGGCAACAACAGCAGCAGCAGCAGCTGCAGGATTACCTGAACAGGTCATTAAAGCTGTGGGCAGATGGCGCTCAGGTGTATATAAAAAGTATATAAGACCAGCACCTGAACTAACTACTTGTGTTTCCCGTTAGGACTCGAGCCCGACATAACAACGAGATGAATGGTGTGGATCGTGGGCCATAGTTTGGCTTGTTGGGCCAGCAGAACCGCCATGACAATGGCCTGGGGTGCACAACTGGGTTTGGAAAATGTAGCAAACATCAAATGGTTAGGAAAAAGTGGGATGCGCTGGCACCAACTCCTCCCGCTGTTAAGAAGCCAGGGCAACACGAAGCCACCTCAGATCGTAGTGCTTCACTTACGTGAAAATGACCTCACAACCTGAAAAGGGGTATATTTATCAATAAGTATTAAGCAGGATTTATTGGTAGTTAGGCAATGGTTTCCAGGGGTACATTTAGTTTGGACTAGTTGGGTTCCCAGATTAATTAGGTCAAATTCTAGTAAACCAGGGAAAGTAGACAGAACCCAGAAGAATGTCAGTAGAGAAATAACGAAATGGTTAAGAAGTTTGGGAGGAAAGCCATACAGCACAAGGGTTTTGTGTAGGACAGACCGGAAATGTATCATCCAGATGGAGTGCATTTATCCCCTGCAGGTAATGAACTTTACCTGAAGACATTGGCTGGACACCTGAGAAGTGTCCTGGAGGAGTAGGCGGTGGGAGTCAGAGGGGTACTGTGTACCCCCCTTCTGTGGCAGGGGTCCAGTATGCTGGATAGGATAAATAGGTAAGGTATAGGATCATGAGTCATCTCCTTAAGAGATGGGGAAGTGGTACCCAGTGTCATGCAGGACACAGCAGGCACTGGGGTCTTGCCCCTGGGAGGGATGTCTTGGCGGGGCGGTAAGGACATGCACTGTCCTCAGACCCTACAGGCATTTATCTCCTTACTCATGCCTTTATTGTTCGCCCCCTTTATTTGGCTAGAGCCTTAGTGTTGTCGAAGGGGGGCAGGTAATGTTGGTGGCCTGATTAAGGAGGGCACATCCTGATCAGGCACAAGTTAATAAGATAAGTTAGAGCTAGCATACTGGACCCGAATTGCTGTGCAATTTACCCACCGGCCTTATTGATTGAATAATTAAAGAGTGCGGCCATTTTGAACCCAACCACTGTCTCCGTGTATCATTGGGGGTGCGCCAACAAGCCCCCTTTGCCCACCACATGGAGGTGACGGGCATTTGTCGAGCCCCGCCCATCTCCTTGTGTAGGCAAAGCAAAGAGACAGGGGGGAAGAAGGCCGCGGCGGGGATGCATTTTTAGAATGCTCCCCACCAGAGAACGTTGAGTTGCCAGGCAACCGGCCCTGGGAGTGCAGACGGAGGCGCTGCGCAGGCAAATGAGAGGGGGCCCCCGCCCCCTTTAGGAGGGGTTAAGGTTCCTCATGGCCACGTGAGTGGCATTTGAGCTGGGAGCAGGGCAAGCAGTAGCCCCGCCCAACCTGCCCTCTAGCACTGTGGTATTGTTACCGGTTGCCTTTAGGGAGCCGAGGAGGAATTTTGGCAATTATCCTGATTATATAGGATCGCAGGTTTTGCCTCCTCAGCAGTGCAGAGTAGGTTAAATAGGTTTATTTGGTATTAATTGGTATCTATACTTCAATTCAGATAATTATAATTGGCATCAACAATTGCCAATGAATACATTTTTAATTAAATAGGGCAATTTGTTGTTTGCAATTATGAAGTTGATGGAGAAGATAGTTTTAATTTGAAAAGATATGAGATATTTAATTTGTCGTACTTGCAGGGACCCAGTATACTAGGATAGGATAAATAGGTAAGGTATAGGATCATGAGTCATCTCCTTAAGAGATGGGGAAGTGGTACCCAGTGTCATGCAGGGCACAGCAGGCACTGCGGTCATGCCCCTGGGAGGGATGTTTTAGCGGGGTGGTAAGGACATGTGCTGTCCTCGGACTGTGTAGGCATTTACCTTCTTACTCACGCCCAAAGTTGGGGATTGTTGGCCCCCCGTATTCGGCCAGAGTCTAAGTGTTGTCGAAGGGGGGCAGGTAATGTTGATGGCCTGATTAAGGAGGGCACATCCTGATCAGGCACTGTCTCTGTGTAGCATTGGGGGTGCGCCGACAATCTCCTAAAGGAGCATTGTGACACTGTTCATTTGACCAAGACACGAACAGTGCAAGAAATAGGCATTATCGATTGCAGAATTTACAGTGCTAATCCCTATTTTGTATCACAATCACCTCCTATTGCTCTAAGATGACACAGAAACAGAAAGGGGCAGTGGGATCTCCCACTCCAGCACAGATGTCATTTTATATTTGGTCTGTGCAGATTTCTCTTTCACATACACAAAGAAAGGACAGACAGAAGTAGCACCAGAAACAGACTCCAGTACTGAGTCAGGCAATGGGGCACCTCCATGGTTCATCTAGCGGAGCTTCCCCAGGAGGCATCTCCTGCCCTTGCCATGTCTGACTGAGCCCTTGGTTGAGTGCCTGGTAGAACCCCCCTCCCCTCTGGTGAGGAGCATGGGAAAGGTTCTCTGTGCTGCTGTCACATTTTATGATCACTTTGGGGAAGCCAGGGAGAAGCCTTCAGATCCCACAGTTGCTGCTTGCTGCCTGGAAGCTAGGGAATTGGCTGGGTTTATCATCACAAGCAAAGCTCTTCTTTGCAACAGCAACCAAATAACCCAGTGAGTGCTGGAAAGGAGGAAACATTCTCTCATACTTTGAGCTTTAATAGCTAAATTCCTTGTCCCCATCTCCACTCAGTCCTGGAGCCAGAAACCCCTGCAGAGGGAAGGGAACCAGAAACATCCATGGGGACACAACTGAGAGTTTACCTGCCCAGTGACATTAATGTTTTCAAATGAGATCTTGCATGCTGGTTCCCAGCAGGAGTAAGGCAACCTCCTTATCACACCTCTCAGTGGGTGTTTTTAAATGGGCAATGGGGGACAGGGAGAGTCCGTGGCTGCAGTGTGGCTCTGCCATGGAGCTCCCATGAAGGTGGAGTGCGTGAGGAAGATCCAACTATTCTCGCCTTAAAGGTGTTTTTAATTCTTCACTTTATAGAGTTGCAGTGGTTATTCAATAAACCTTTATTGCTCGGCCATCAAGGCCATTACAAAAGATAAATAAAAACGTAAAAAACAATACACAAAAATTTTGCCCATCTTTAACAACCACAGTTGGATAAAGTGGAGAACACAAGATACAAAAATCCCATATACATCATACTTCCATAATCCCATGATGGACCAGCGAGTGCATCTTAATATAAGGAAAATTATTCAGAGGCCCTCTTCATCTTATTGTTCTTAACAATCAGTAAGAATTTTACATCCCTTGTTGTAATACAAGAAGCATCCAACAACAAGAGATGAATAAAAAAAATTCTTGAACTACCCAGGTATCTACCCACAAGGGGGTAATTAGCCTGTTCCAGGCTACCTCATGGATACTACAGTCTAATAGTATATGTACAAGGGTTTCAACTGAATCTGAATTACACGGACAAAAACGATGGTTGAAAGGAGTCTCCTTAAATTGCACATCTAATAATGCTGATGGAAATGAATTAAATCTAGCGGCTGCAAATAATCTCCTCCCCTTGAGACTTGTAATGTAATTTAAATATGGCATTATTACTAGTGATTGGTTCATTATGACTGGATGGTGCCCAAGAGACTTAGAAGATTTAATCTCTGCCATGTCAGATTGCCAGGCCATATCCAGTAAACGCTGGTTAAATAATTTTTTAGCTGCTTTAAGGCCCAACAGAGTAAGGGTGGCCATTGAGTAGCCTCAAGTCTGTGCTTTTGACAGAGCTGCAGAATTCCAATGCCTAGAAAAATTGTCCCTTAAGACCAACTGAGTAAGAGGGGCAGCCAGGCCAAACTGAAGTCGCAGCCAAAATCCCCAAACCAAGCTCCATACCTGTGAAACTATGGGAGAGCCCACATTCTGTTCACATAGCACAACTGGGGACACATCGAAGGGCAGCTATTAGAGATCTGAGGAATTTGGCTTGAATAACCTCGAGTAGTTTGCTCTTATCCATGGCCCAAATTTGGGCACCATATAACAACTGTGCCAAATTCTTGGCAGAGAACACCTTAGTAGCCAGGGAGACCAAATATCTTCCCCTGGACCTGAAAAAACAAAGCAGAGATGAAAACGGTCAAAATTGCCCATTCTACCACTGTCTGCGTATGGGCTGACCAACCCCCCAGGTGCCTGAAAGATTAAACCTAAATAATGAAATATGCAAACCTGTTCGATATTATGGCCATCTATTTCTCATTTATAAGATTGCTTTCTTTTAGCAAAGCCCAAAACCTTTGTTTTGTCATAATTACTTTCTAATAAGTTCCGATGACAATAAGTGGCAAAGGACTACATTTGACTACAGAGGCCCACTTGAGTGACTGATAGCAGCATGGGGTCATCTGCATAAAGCAGACATGCCACTTGGGTACCCCCTAACATCGGCGGATGCTTGGTGGATACAGTCAATTCCCCAACAAAGTCATTGACATACGGGTTGAATAGCATGGGAGCTAGTATGCAACCCTGTTTTACTCCCCTACCTGTTCTAACCGAATTGGATAATGCACTTGCTTGATTCAATCTGACCCTCAGGGAGTTTTCAGAATATAAGCCCTGGATCAAAAATAGTAAACGCTTATCCATAGAAACAGCAGCCATATTTTGCCACAATTGCTCCCTAGGTATCGGATCAAATGCTGACCTCAGGTCTATAAAGACCACATACAAGACCTTCTGAGAGGCCAGATATTTATTAACCAGGTGCAGGATAATAAAACAATGATCAGTGGTTGACTTACTGTATCTAAATCTATTTTTTTTGGCCCTCAAGATGTTTTCATCTTCCTCCCACTTCTGTAATTTAAGCAACAAATATCTGGTATAAAGCTTCCTTATAATACTTAGTAAACTGATAGGCCTATAGTTTTTTGGATTGGCCCTAACACCTTTTTTGTAAATGGGCACCACAATAGCTTGACCCCACTTTAGCGGGAATTTACCATGCTTATTTATCCCTGAAAAGAGGGACACCAACACGGGGGCCCACCAGGCCCTACACACTTTTAAAAACTCAGGGGGAATAAAGTCAATCCCCAGCGCTTTGCCATGATTATGATTGTCGATTAACTCCTCTACTTCTACAGCTGAAACCAGTGACCACAGAGTGACCCCAGACAAGTTAATTGGGCAGTTCACAATTGGAATTGCACTAGCAAACAAACTAGAAAAATGTTGTTCCCAAAGCTCCCTGGATACTAACAGACTCCTTACACACCTGACCTACACCCTTAACTAATCTCCAAAACTGAATGGTGTCATGGTTATTGGCGGCCTTAGCCAATCTAACCCAGAAAGCATGATCGAAATCCATTTTTTTAAAGAAGTAATTTCTTGTACAATGATCTAGATACTGCCAGCGCTTTCCAGTTACTTTCTAATGGATAGATTCTATACCTATGGAGGAGAGATCTTAGCCTTTTTCTGCTAATTCAGCATTCTTTGTCATACTAGTCACAGTCTCGGTAATACAAAATCCCATCCCTCACAGACCCTCCTCAGTAATGTACGGCATTAGCCAATTCATAAAAGTTCTGTACGCAGCCAAAAGCCTCTCAGGTGACTTGGCATGTAGTATGTTCTCCAGTAACTGCAAGCCCTTCGGGGATACTAATAAAGAAAGTACTTGGGCTGCCAGATCCTCATTCCATTTTTTCCTAACCATCCCTTTTATTGGATTATCGCACGTATCACCTATACTTCCTTCTCTAGACTCAAGAGGGGGATCTTTTAGAGGCAAGCCCAGTTTTAATAGAAGATGATTTCTATCCAGTTGTAGGACTACTCAGAAGCTATCTACAAAGGAGAACAAATCCGGTGAAATGCTCATGTAATCTAAAGTACTATTACCCTTGCAGAAATATAAGTTAATTTCCCTGGATAGTTGCTCTGCATCCTCCCATTTTGTACCAGCGTGGTACACAATTCTGGCAAACAGAAGGCCATTCTTGTTTAGACCCTGGTCTCTAGCTTTCCTAGGGAGGAGAGAGGTGAGGTCATCATCCAACCAAAAAACCCCAAATTGAAATAGACTGACTTGCCAAGCCGAGCACTGAAATCCCCTGCCAAAAGGATCAAAGCATCCAGAAACATTTTGTCTATGGATTCTAAATAAGCAAGTAGACATCCGCACATGGTATCAGCATAATAATTAGTTGATTGTGGGGGTATATACACATTAACCACAACAAGAGTGAGAATAAAAAACTTCAGGGCAAAAGCACACACATAAAATGGTTATGAATAATTGATTGCAAATTAAAAATACATTAAAAATGCTTTCTCAAGTACAAACTGAATTTCACAGGATGAAGGTTCCAGCTGCTTTGTCGTACTTAAGTGAGAACTACTGCTTTAGCACATCACGTTCCCTTGAAAAAAGATGGCAAAGCCATTCAGTAGTGTTAACCTTTGCAGAGAGCTATTATCAACTTGTGTCTGTGTTTTTTCCTGTTTTAAAAACATGTCCTCAATAGACATTTAAAATAACTTTCTTTCCGGCTCAGCCATGTGCCAAACACTTCTCTACCTCCCCCGCCATCCCCCCCCTCGCCCAACCCGGTTATGCATACTATTTAAAACAAAGATTTGTTAAAAATGAAATGCACAGTCACGCTTGATGTATTTTAAACTGCCTTAACAAACAGTCTCCAAATAATCACTGTCCCTACAGACAAAACATTTTCATTAGTAAGCAGAATAACCTGAGAAACCAAAGTAGTATTTTCCCAGAGGGCCACCATTTTGTTATCAGGGCATTTGGGTAGCAGATGCCTGACACTGAAAGAAAGATTAGCTGTAAAAGCTCTCTTGTTAAAAAAAGAGAGCTGCATTATCATTTCACTGTAGCATAATTTTCATTTATTTATTCAAACTTATAATGTGCTCTTCCCCTAAAGCTCCCAGGCTGGCTTACAAAATAAGAACCAGACAAAAAAAACCACAAAAAAGCATTCAAATTCCCACCCCAGGACATGGGTCACTGCATTCTACACCAGTTGCAATCTCTGGACTGTAGCCCCACATAGAGAGCGTTACAATAGAGTAATCTTGAGGTGACGAAGGCATGAATGACAGAAAACAGGTCTGTGTCTGAGCCATACAGCCAAAGTCATCGCATGAGGTGTAATTGGAGGAAAACACTCCTTGCCACTAAGTGGTGGTGGCGTGGATCTCGCATGGGCGCGTGCACCGGCGATTCAGGCTGTCCCCGCGCTCGCATCTCGACCTGCTCCGTAACCTGGTGACAGGGCTGGTGCGGCATGAGCGCATTGAGGCACCCTGGGTGCACGCCGACGAGATGTAGTTCTACACCGAACGCCTGATCAACTACGCCAAGATGGAGGACACTGACAAGAAGGCAATGTGCATGGTGGATTTCTGGCTGACAGAAAAAGATCTCATCCAGAAGCTGTTTAAAGTGCTGGCTCCACGCTTCCAGTCTCACTATGGGAATTATACACACCTGCTGCAGATCCCCAATCGAGAGAACCTGGATCGGGCCAAGAGGGATGTGATTTAATACAAAGAGAATCCTCTCCCGCCACTTAAACTTCCAGGTCAGGACAATGAGAAGACTTTGCTGACCCAGCTTCTGAAAGGCTACCGGGAAGACCTACTAATTACAAGAGAGCCTGCCGAACAGCATGCTGGCACTGGAGTGTAGTGGGCTACCCGACTTCTTCCTCAAGGGAGGAAAATTATTGACTGAGCCCCTATCAAAGAGGGGCTCAGTCTGAAAATATGACTGGTGGCTCCCTATGTCTGCACAGTGGGCTAGATTCCACCCTTGGTATGCAAGAGATCCAGCTTTGAGTCACCATTCAGTGTTTGCTCCCAGATCTGAGCTACAACCTCAGTCTTTAACTGCTTTGTTATTTAATAAACCTGCCTTCAGTCTGTTCTTCCATTCGGTTAAAAACTGTAGTGGGGGGGGGGGGGTGATGTCATGGTACAAGTTCTGTGTAAACAAACATGCAACCTAAAGTTGTTGTTGTAAGCCACCCTGAGCTGCCATTGTGTACAGGAAAGGCTGGTATATAAGTATTTGTAAACAAACAAACAAACAAACAAACCTGGAGATCCAGGTGAAGCTGTGGATCAAGGAGTACCACAAGACTCCGGACCTGAGAGACCAGTGGGGGACGAACCCCATCAATGATGGGGGATGTCACATTCACCACCCTACCCACCAACATCACCTCCATCTGGTCAGGATTTTGTTTCAGATGGCTCACCCTCATCCAATCCCCTGCAGCTGCCAGACATCTGGTAAGTGCTGAGACTGCCAGGTCTGCGTCAGATGAAAAAGAGAGGTAGAGCTGGGTGTCATCAGCGTACTGATGACACCACACCCCATACTGTCTCACGACCTCACCGTGAGGTCTTTTTATTCTTATCTAATTAGAGATAGATCCTTTCCCCAAGGTGTTTACAATATAGGAGAGACAAGGGGGAGGAAACAAAGGAGAGGGGGATATAGGGAAGGAGAGGGAAACACTGGCAAAGGTGAGAAGTTTTATTTTTATTTATTTATACCAAATATTTTATACCACACCCTCCTGCACTTCGGCAGCTCGGGGCAGCGCACAACATAACATAAAACAACAATAATAAAACCATCTAAAATACTACAATATATAAATATATAAAATGGACACATAGCAATTCCAGCAGCAAGGCAAATAACCCCCCCCTCCCCACCCCCTCCCCGAAGGCCCAGTGGAACAACCAGGTCTTACAACATCTACGAAAAGAGGGGAGGTCTGGGGACAGATCGGCCTCCAGCAGGAGGGGTTTCCACAGCCAAGGTGCAGCCACCGAGAATGCCCTCTCTGCCACCACCCCCCAGCATACCCAAGGGACTTCTAACTGGGTGCCCCTGGCCGACCGCAAGGGCCGCAAAATGACCAGAGGCCTGAGTTGGTCTTGCAGGTAAATGGGACCCAAGCCATTTAGGGCTTTATAGGTCATAACCAGCACCATGAATTGGGCCCGAAAGACAATAGGCAGCCAGTGCAGAGTACGGAACACAGGTGTAATGTTCTCACGGTGGTCTGCCCCCATTAGGAGGTGGGTCGCTGCATTCTGCACCAGCTGCAACCACCAGACCATCGTCAAGGGCAGTCCCACGTAGAGTGCGTTACAGTAGTCCAATCAAGAGGTAACAAAAACATGGATGATGGTGGCCAGTTCCGAGCCTGATGTAATTGACTAAATACTCCCCTCACCACAGCCTCCATCTGACAATCCAGGTGAAGGTGCAGGTCGAGGAGCACCCCCAGACTACGAACCTGAGCGGCCAGAGGGGAGCAGACCCTGCCAATGATGGGAGCCACCACCCCCTCATCCCTACCCACCATCATCACCTCCGTCTTGTCAGGATTCAGCCTCAGATGGCTCTTCCTCATCCTGTTCCCCACAGCTGCCAAACACTGAGTAAGTACCGAGACTGCCGGGACTGGGTCTCCAGAAAACGAGAGGTAAAGCTGTGTATCATCAACATACTGATGACATCGCACGCCGAACCCTCTCATGACCTCACCCAAAGGTTGCATATACACATTGAACAGGAGAGGGGACAGAATAGAACCCTGCAGGACTCCACACGTGAGATTCCGGGGAGATGATGTACATTCCCCGAGAACCACCCACTGAGTTCTCCCTGCCAGGAATGAGCAGAACCATTCAAGAATGATTTCACTCACTCTGACCCAGTCCCACAGCCTCGCCACCACCAACTTGTGATCAACGGTATCAAACGCCTCCGGCAGATCCAGTAAGATCAAAATTGAGGATTTGCCCTCATCCAATTCACAGCACAGGTCATCGACCAAGGCCACAAGTGCAGTCTCCGTGCCAAACCCGGGGCAAAAACCAGACTGCGAGGGATCAAGAAAGCCAATCTGGTCCAGATGCCCCTGTAACTGCCGGGCCACCACCTGCTCAATAACCTTCCCTAAAAAGGGAAGGTTAGAGACCGGCTGATAGCTGGCCGGGGAGTCAATGTCCAAAGATGGCTTCTTGAGCAGAGGCTGCACCACAACCTCTTTGAGGCGACTCGGCACCCTGCCCTCCCTAAGGGAGGCATTGACCACCCCTGCCAGCAACAGCCCTAATGCCTCCCAGCTAGCCTTCACCAGCCAGGCCTTCACCAGCCAGGACATTGCAGGCATATTACATTACAGGGGAGAAGGAGGCTTCAAATTAAACAACAGTAGGGACGTGATGACAGCTGCAACGTGTCATCTGTTTTGATCATACATATATATATTTACGTGTGATAAGATTTTGCAATACAGACTTTTATTTATTTATTTAGCCTATACATACTGGTCAAGCTAAACCAAAGCATTCTCAAATCAGGGTAAATCAATGCTGAGACTGGCTAAGGGGCAGGCAGCCTGTCACAGTACAAGACCTGGCCCTCACCTGACCCCTATCTGTATTGAGAGGCAGCACGTAAGCCCTAATCTATGTGAAAAGGGTTTAAAATTATCCATAAATGACATGTCAGGTTGTCCTGACCTATCATTTAGATAAGACCCATAAACAGAAAAGTGCCCGTTCTCAAGGTAGTTCTCAGTCATCACTATTATTAAACAAGATAGTATACCACAAGTTACAATAGGGCTGTGTCCCATCCAACTGCACAAAGCCATTTTACGAACAAACATTTTTAACAGGCTTTGTTGATTAATGAAGTTAACAAAGACGCAATGAAAGATGAATGTTCCCTCCTCCCCCAGTAGATGCAGTATAAGCAAGGAAATTGAAACTGACTACCTTGTGCTGTATTCATTTTATCTGACAGCTTAAGCTATGCTTGAAGGAAATCAACCTCAGAAGTTATGTGGCAAGACACTCCCCAGAGGAATTGTCATTCTGTACCAGACTAGTAGTACATCCAACCAGCATCCTATCTATGACAACGGTCAGTTAAGAACATGAAAACTGCCATGCTGAGTCAAGCCAATGGTCCATCTAGCCTAGGATTCGGTCTCTGACAGCAGCCAACTTTGATTGCTTCAGAGAAATGCACAATAGTGATCCGTGAGTTCCAGCTGTTTAAGTGGAAAGGACAAGAAACCCCACAGTAGGAAGATATAGCATACGCTATCCAATTAAACAGAGGCTGGCTGTGCCCACACATATATGAATTTATTGGGCACTTTTGGAAGGATTTTTTCATATGGCATTTGTATTGTCCATATCAAATGATGAACGGCATTGCACATACTAGCGTAAATTATGTTTCTAAGTGAGTCTGCTAACAGGTCTTCCAATTGTACATTGCCAAATTATTGACATTATTTTAAATTAAATTGGATAGGAAGGGTTATAATTTTCTGAACTTCAAAATTACTTAGAAATGTATTCTCTCTTCCCCCTCCCCATCTCCACATGAAATACATATAATATATTTGTAGAAGAAAAGGAATGAAGAACATTTTCTTCTTCCAGCTAAATCATTTCTACTTTTGATTTAAAATAACAAGGCCAAACATTTTCGCATACACCCTTGGTCAAGTATTTTTCCAGGGGTTTCATTAAAATCTACAATGGGTAAATTGTGTTTCTTTTGAAAGACTTCTCAGAGTTGATGGGGTTTTTTTAATTATAATTATTTGAGTAACTCCATTTGATGCTGCTTACTAAACAATGGCTGAAAAAAGATCCAAGAGTTTCTCTGAAGAAATGTTTCAAGCATGAAATCATTTTCACTACTGGGTTAGTTTAAGAAGTTATTGGTTTTGCTCAGTTGACATATGCTAATTTTATTAGAACAATATTGCTATAGAGCCAGGCTTCTTCTCAGGGTCAGAAACAAGGCAGTAGAAATGGAAATCATTGTTAGGCAAAGTGCACTGGCCACTTTGTTCTTTCAGGTTTTATTGCCTTTCTGCCTTTTCAGCAAAGCTTTAAATTAGATGATTTTTCCAACTTGGCTGTAAATTCACTACAAGGAAGCTCAACAAGTGAAGTCAAGAGTTTCTTCTAAGTCAATGTTGTGTTGCCAAAGCAGAGGTTTTAAAAACAAAATGAATATAGTAAATAAAAAAGCTTAGCTGACAATGAATACAAGCACCAAGTTGAAACTCTGTATCTTTCTAAACTTAAAAATGTCTGGTTAACTAAGGTCACAATTCTCAACCCACTGAAATCAATACAACGTCTCCAGAGTAAATGGTTTCAGGACTGCAGTGCTAGTCATCCATTCTGCAAAGATTTAATTCAAAGGCTCAACACCACTCCAGTAAATAATAGTCTCATGGATTTGAATGGAAGTACTTACTGAAATTAAGTGTGACCCATGCTTGTGTGTCTGCAGTAAGGCTTTATTTCACCGATTTTTGCACTACCAGGTTTGAGGTAGGAGCAGAAGCTTGTCTCAAATACTGGTATTTCTGGGCAGATTAAAATGTTTTTTTAAAAAGGACCTTCCAAAAATATTGCCAGCCATGCCTCTTATAAAGAAATTTCTAAACTGTTTCTATTTCAATAGAAGTTCAAGTGAGTTTAGAGAAGCTTGAAATAGGATTGCTTTTGCACAAACTACTTCTAAGGCCGAATTCCCATCTGCAGCAGCGGTGGCAGCAGAGAGATCGGTGAGGTAAGACATGGCAGCAGGGAGGAGCCAGCTGACAGGATAAGACCTGATCTGAATAATAGGGGCTCTGTCATGGCTTCTCTCGCACATGTCAGGGCAGGATTTTCCACCCTAACATGTGCAAGAGAAGTCACGGCAGCTCCCCGTTCACACTGTCTCTTTTCCGGTCAGCTGACTCCTCCCCGCTGCTGTGCCTTCCCTCGCCGTTCTCTCTGCCACCACCGCCACCGCAGATGGGAATGCAGTCTAAGACTTATCCAGCTAAATTTAACCCAGACTGTCCAACTAAACAATTTAAACATTAACTTTATAAATCTAAAACGTCATTTATCACAAGTGCCGTTCTATTTAGTAAATCCGGAAAAGGCAAGAGTTGGTATATTTAATCTCTTGCATAATTTTAAACTAAATTTGGCATAAGTCTCAAAACTACAAATCAGGGTTATCGCACCAGACGAATCAGTCTTTAGGAATCCAGTACTCCAAATCCAGTTTCTTTCACTAAGAATGTCATAACTTGTAGTTGCCAGTATGGTCAGGGATCTGAGTTAAACAACTCCTTTCTGGTAATAATGGTCCCAACTAAATAAAAGAGTCAAACAAGTTTAAATGATAAATGTTGCAACAACATATAATGAGTTTCTAATATAGATGTGCCTTCTCTTTCATTTAATACATGATAACAGTAATTTCATAGATGACAGACCATTTCCCAACATTTTGAGTTTCTCTCACCCACAGGGCTCATATGAGAGTGACATATTAACTGTGTTGGGCAACACATATTAATTTCTGTAATATAAGTGAAATTTAGTCTACTTATATTAGTCTATTTATTATTTGGGACTATGAATAATAATAATAAAGTGATGAAGAAATAAGAAGGAATAGAAACTAAGTACCTTGCTGCTGTACATGAATATTTAATATAGACTTCTATGGCTTTTCTATTCTGGATGGTGTTTGTTATGGTTATAGCACCGAATACGGTTGTTAATTTTGCATCCCACCATGGGTAGTGCGGCAATTTGGGGATGTTACATTAGGGGTATAAGTTTTAACTTTTTAATAAGTAACATGTTGAATAATCTTTTCTTTTTAGTTAACTATATGTTACAAGGAAATTTGTCTTACAAAATGTGGTGGGTTTTTAAAAAAAAACAACTTTAATTACAATGGCAACATTGGTTGGCTTACAACACCCGACATAATTTGGTACCACACTTTTGGTTGCTACCTAGTAATGTTTCAGCTTACTGCCAAAGCTTTGATTGTATTAAATTCCTCAACCATTCTACCTACCCCTCCCCTCCACACCCATGAAAAGGAGGGAAGGAAGAAGAAAGCGGGGGGAAAGATTCCTTGGTGTGGGTAGGTGTAGTTGAGTGAGTGATGAATTGTTGAGTCAAAGGAGGAACTCTCTTTTTCAGGCTTCTAGACAACTGAACACATGATCAGGCTGAAGACTGGAAAGCGTAAGTTAGTGTCAGTTTGATGAGTAAAGTTTTCCTCCTTCAACTAGTAGCAGGATCAGCTAAGGTAGCTGCAGGCAGGGGTGGGATCACATCCCGGATGAGTAGGATACACTGCTAGAATGCAAGAAACACCATGTCCTGATGCTTAGAAGACTTAGAACCCATTAGACACTTAACATACTGCAGAAAAAAAGACTAGCAAGAGAAAAAAGGAAGATATTGACACAGGACCATTCTACATTCCTAGAATATTACACTTCATACCTAATGGGTATTTTGGCCATTAGGTAACTGTTGTCATAAATTTCTTCAGCAAAAGTTTCATAAGTAGTGCAACCTTGACTTTTTTTTTTAAAAAACTTTCTTTTTATTGTTTATTTATAACTCTGTAAATGCATAACAAGGCAAAATAGATAAATCCATAGCATATAAACAAGAATTATATATTGCAAAATTCAATTTTCATTATGTATATAACCTAAGGAACCCTGCCTCCCCACATCACCACCAAAACCTGACTTGTTTTAAAACATTTAAGGTTTGTGTCTTGAATAGGTTGGACACTTCTATAGTTCATAGGTCTTAGAACAGAACAACCTACTACTACTACAGCTAATAATTATTATTATTTCTGTAGTGCTACTAGGCATATGCAGTACAGTCACAGATTTTGGAGACAGACCCCTGCCCAGTGGGCTTACATCTAGGATAGACGAGGGTCAGGGGAATACAGGGAGAAACAGACACGCACACATTCCCATTTTACAGATGGGAAACCTCTTTCTTGGTGTGGTATATTCCATTGTCAGCACAGTCCAAAACATCCTGGATGGATATGAACATCTTAGAACTTTGTAAAAGATTAGACAGTTCCAAACTTTTTGCCTTTATGGTCAACGATCAACAGAATGCATTTAACGTATAATTGATTGAATCTATTTATATATCTGCCACTACCAGGTATGTGATTAATGGAAAAAAAATGTTATGAACCAACACATTAATACAAAGCTGGTTTTAATAAAGTAGAAAGAGAGAAGTTTCTTCCAATTTAATTTTTCTTAGAAATCTTTTAGTACAAAAAGTTACAATGAATTCCAAGCTATTGAATAATGACATAGGGCCCAGTCTTAAATCCATGTGTGCAATGTGTGTGCAGTATACACACATGTGAATGTGCACAAAGTGTGCACAAAAATGCATACACATTCCATGAATGATTGGGTTGCTCATGATCCCAACTATGTTCAAGTACCTATCGACACAAGAGTTCATTGAGAAATATACTCTCAAAATCAAGTTTCTCTCCAATAGAAAATGGTGGTCACATACTCAAAAGCCAATCATAGCATTGCCAATGTGTTTTTCACACTCCTAAATTCAGATATTCACTTGCTTTTAGATTAGTAAAGCTGTAAACATCTCCAAAATATGGCAATAAAATAGGATATATATTTGAATTTCCTCCCCTTTCACAGATACCTCTGAGATATACAATTGCACTCTTATCATAAACCAGATTATATTACTGTTTCTTGAATACTGCATGACAGAACAGAGTGATAAAAATTATTCAAAAATATTAATAAATATTTATAATAAATATTTATTTGTAGCGTAGCCATAAGTAATTGCATAAAAAAAAGAATGACAATACAAAGATAAATATGTTAAAGACAAGAATTGTTGACATGGTTCCTAGAACAGCTAGGATCCCATATCATTAAACAACTTATACGCTAAACATTTCTGCCTCACCGAAAACGCCTGTACCAGGTATTCAGCCACCAATTCGGTGAGATCGTGCACCTTGTCCTGCAAGGCCAGTATCATCAATCCATACTCCCCCCCCCTCCCAGAATTATCATTAATAAATTGAGCCAGCAGCTTTTCTCTTATTTCACTGAACAGTCTGCAACCAAATAAAACATGCTGCGTAGTTGTTTGGTCAAAAGGACGGTAACTTCCCTCCACCCAAGAATATACCAAAAAGCAAAATCTAGCTTGGATTTAAAGCCTATAACTGCTGTGGTAAATCAAATTTAGGGTGGGTCGGTGGGGACAAATGTGTTTTAGTTGGAAGCAGTTCACAGCAGTAAGGTTCATAAGGGAATGGAAACAATGTAATGTGAATGAAGTTACCAAGTACATGTAGTTTCTCATATCTGTGAGATGCATTCTTAATTCTTTATTAGTTACCTCGAAGGCATATGACTGAGTTGAAATGGAGGTAAACAAGCCGTACTTTTCTGAGTGGAGAATGGAACAGTTGCAGTGCAACAACAAGGCATTAGCATAAACTGCTTTCTGTCTTTATTTTGGCGAGATACTTGATCTAATATACAAATGTGATTACATTGCACAGTCAGTATTTAAAACAATAACTAGCTTGACTGTACATCATTTAAACATATAAGAATGTAAGAATTCTTTAGCAAAGATTAACAGAAATCTATTAATAGGATCTTTGTTACATTAATTATTAATTATTATTATTATTATAAGCTTTTATAAAGCGCCAGCGATGTACCTGGTGCTTTACAGAGTAGAAGATAGACACGGTCCCTGCCCGAAAGCTTACAATCTAAAGACATGTCATGGAATAGTTTGGAACTTGGATCCAGGGCCAGTCTTAGAATTTTCAGGGCCCTGGGTGAAAATGAAGTGAGGGCCCCCCACAGCCCTGCCCTTCATAACCCAACTCCTTTAACAATTGGCAGTCTGGTGCTTGCTTACAAAAACAAATAAGTTTTGTAAGTTTGGCCCTCCCCAAGCTCTTTCACTCACTCACTCAACCTCTGACTGAAGGGGGGGCGGGGAAGACAGGACTCCAAATTGGAAATTTACTATAAGTGTGGGGGGAGAAGGACCCTCGCAGGAAGCAGCCACCCTAGGGGCTAAGCATCATGGGTTGGCAGAGGACCCTCATCAATAGTCCGTCCTGGGACATTGGGAGCTTTGGACCCGAGGCTACCAGGTCTGGCCTCCGTACGGTCTCCCTTCTTAATGTGGAGTCTGAGTTATGGCAAAAGTCCAAAAAAGAGGGTGGGGGGGGGGGGGGGAACAGCACAAAACTGACAAACAAGAAGTTTGGGTTATGGCCCCTACTGGCTCTGCTTAAGGCCGGCCCTGCTTAGAGCTTGTTTTCAACTTGGTGAAAAGTTAAGTAAAGGTTTTTGGTTTAGATAAAGGATATATATGCACTTTTATGCTTCCAGGCCTAAGTACACCACTAACTGACAGGAATAAGAAGAAACTTGAACTGTGGGAACGATAGCCCCGTTTATTATTTCCTGTACCTTTCTTTCATGCATCTGATAAGTACAGTAACAACAGTCCACACTGAAGGGGTAGTGGGTAGCTTTTCCCCCTTCATCCTTTGAAGTCCCATCCCTTGATTTTTAAAGCTCTTCTTCTGGTTTTTTAAATTTATTATTATTATTTTAAAACAATTTTAAAAAGTGAACTTTAGAAAGTAAAACTGCACTTGGAAGAACCCATCACATAAACAAGACTTGAACCTCTGAAAACTAGCTTTCATTTACAGAGCTCTGCCACTTGTACTACAAGAGCAAATGCTATTTACTCTTTTAAAACCAGTCACTAGAGAAGCACTTTGCATGTTTCCCAGTAGTTAAATATCAGTTTGGGTGTTTTCAGACATTACGGGGCCACTTGGCCCCGTACCGAAAACAACCCTTTCATTCCCCGCCGGGGTCACCCCGTCACGCCATATCAGACGTGCCAGGGGGATCCCGACGGGCAATCTGGGAGGGGGCGGGGCCGTGCGGCGCAACGTACGGCCGCACGGCCACGCCCCCTCCACGCACCCTGCCGCCCGCCCTCCAGGGAGACGGGCGGGCGGCGGGGCCACTGCGGCCGCCGCGTCGGGCCGGATGTGCCGTGGCAACCGGCCAGACGTTACTTTTTTTTGGTCCCCGCTGGGGATCTTTTTGACCAGGCTTCCCAGGACATTCCCCCGGCTAGCCCGGGAAGCGTGGTTCAAATTGACCCCATGCGGGTATTGACCATGGCGAACATCTGGCGGCCACCAAACAGACGTGCGAGCCACAGTGACCACAGGTGGGTATTCACCGTGGTTCACTGTGATCTCGTAACATCTGAAAATACCCTTTGTTAGGATGCTGCTTCAGTAGCAGAAACAGTATGATTGGGTAGTCAAGCTATGGGGCATCCATACTAAGAGTCCTGGGTTCCTCACTGTGCTCATCTCTCTTCTAAGCTTATTTAGAAAACAAAGGAACTGCTCTTTTTCTGTTCCTTAACTTGCAGATCAGGTTGTTGATTGGAAGGAAAAAAAGAAAGCACAGTAAAGTGAGATTTAAACTCATGACATCATGCACCCCAGCTTTGCAAACATATATCAAGGCAATAAGGAGATTTGCAGCTGAAGTCTTTCGCTCCAGTCCTTGCTGTGAAAAATTGGTGCAACCCCACACCTTAACAGGAACAGTGCTGAAATTACGGAGGGGACAGGGACTCAGAGGGTGAAAACAGACATGACGCTAACCACCCTTTAACCACCCTTGGTGGTTATTTATGCATGTGGCAGGGCTGTATTGGTGCCCTATGCAGCCCTGAAACATGCATAAATGACCACCAAGGGTGGTTAGCGTCATGTCTGTTTTCACCCAGAGTGTTGCATGTGTTCTGTTTTTACACCCATGCATCTGGAACTCACCTCTCTCCGGGAACTAGTGGACCACAAGTCTCAGCCAACATATTTGCCCCCACTCTCCATGATCTTACATCATGTGTATAAAATGTTTAAAATAAAATAAAATAAAATAAATAAATAAATAAATGTGTTGTTAGGTTGTGCTTGGGCTTATTTTATAGTTCTAGACATGCTATCAACATTCTGAAAAGCACCATTTGCAGAGATTGCACACCTGAGACTATTTAAAACTACAGGATAACAAAGACCACCAGATAGTTGTAAATGCCAGTCTTTTATAAACACATGTTATTTGTAGGCAATGAGCTTTTCTTGTCGTGCAAGATTACTTGAACTCAGAGCAACAGAGTTAGCCTCACAGCTGGCCATTAAAACAGCATCGGGCGGGCATTTCAACATGAATTTGTAGGATACTGATGTTTCACATTTCAGACAAATTACTGCATTTTATTGATTTCATTTTGCCTTGATTCACTTGGGGAGGCATCAAATGTATCAGTGCACGCTACCACATAAAATCCTCTGCTCTTCACAGAGCACAGGCGATTTTACAGGCAGTGCCAGCTGCAAGCCGTAGGAAGCAGTCTGTATGTTTCCATGAATTCAGTTAAGGATCATGTGTTTAGGGTGTGGCCGTGGGAAAGACTAGTGCATCGTACACTCAGTCCCTAAAGCCTAATTAGCACTCCTGTAAGTATAAGCAGACTTTTCCATATCCTTCTGCACTACTCCACCCTGTCACTCACCTGCCTGAGAAACAGACTAAAAAGATTAAGATATGTGAAAGTATTGACATTAGCAAGGATTCAGACACCCATCTGAGACCTCCATAACCATGCATTGTGACTTGAGCAGGGAGTGCTGTGAATGGAAACATGACATTGAGTGGAACCAAAAGATATTTTGCACATTCTATTAACTGTCTACTGATACTGACCATTTCTAAGCACAGTGTTGAGCTCAAAGCCTATTCCATTCTATTCCAGATATAAGTCACTAATAAATTACACTGAGTATTTCAAAAATTCATATGATACAAGAAATATGGATTTCCCTCTTCAAACCTTCAAAGAAGAATTGACCTTTGGCATATTATTAAAAGTTGTACTCTGTGCAGTTCAAGTTTGCTAAAATTATTATTTGACCTTTTTGTCTTACATAAATATCAATAAATGCTAAAACTGTAAGAAATTTAAAATGATGAGCAAGACTTTAGAAAACCCAGGTGCCTCTGGGGCGTCTTATTCACCACTAATTACTAGTCACTTTGGCTAGTATTATTCTCTTTCCCCTTTTGCACATTAGCACTAATACAGCTATCCATCTTGAAGGGTTTGGTCTCATAAGTTTCCTCATCAAATGCTAGTTATTCCATCGGGATAGGAATTTTGGTTTCAGATAAAACGAAAGTACCCCAAAATGGCCATTTCGGATTAATCCGAAGCTTTGGTTCTTTTTCGGTTTTGGTACTATCAGATCTTTTGCATTGATTTTTGTACCGGATTTTTAACATTGCGGTTTGTCCCCCATTGAAAAACCGCAATGTTAAAAATTCATGAGAACCAAAACTGAAATTGACCAAAATCAAAATTTTGGCCATAGTCCCATTCCTATTATTCCACAATAACGAGGAGTGTGGCTATTGTCAAAATCTCAGTTCTCAGTTTTCTCAGTTCTCAGTCTGTTTCCTACCAGTTCTTTCAGTATCTGATTTTTAACACTGAGACCATTTTTGGACGAGCGTGCAGTGTGCTTGCGCAGGGTTTCAAAAACCCAGTGGGGAGAGATTAGACGAGATGCCGCTGGCAATCACGCGCATGACACGGCGACGCGCATTCTTTTCAAGGTGTGAACTGACCGGTAGTCTGATCAAGGTAGGTCATTCGTGGCTTGAAAAGAGTGTGTATCACTGTGTCATGTGCGTAATTGCCGGCGACGTCTCGTCTAATCTCTCCTTGCAGGGTTTTTGAAACACTGCGCAAGTGCACCACGCACGCATCTAAAAATGGCCTAAAGCTTCCCCCATTGACTTCAATGGGGGAAATTGCAATGTTAAAAATCCAATTAAAAAAACAATGTAAAAGATCAGATATCACCGAGAACTGAGAAAGGACAGAGATATCGGATGAATCCAATATAGCCATTATCGGCTACTCTCAGTTCTCGGCAATACCGAGAGTCCCATCCCTAAAAACAACACACATCAACCACACTTCTGATGAGGGGTACAAATGTCACAATTAACCATGTGTCAGAGCCTGTGGGGCTTTAACCTAGATCTGCCAGCTCCAGGGATCCTGAACTTGTTCAGGGAGTCTCCTCCAGGCAGCAATTCTTCAGCTCTTCCCTCCATCTACCAATACCCAACTCCTGATCACCTCTTCACACCTACATCCTCTTGAGACCCTCTCTACCCCAGATTGATCTCCTGTCTATGACCTCGTTGCTTGGACTCTCTGGTTTGTCCAACAGCTGGTATACTGTCTCTCTGACCGATTCCCCATCAGTCACCTCCTGCTTGAATTCTAACAGCAAATCAGCTTGCCCTGATCCTGACAACATCAGTCTTGGTTCTAATCCTGACACTACTTACTGTGGCCTTTATCTTGTCCAATTCATTGTGATCTTGACAGCCACTCACAAGTCACAATGACCCAGCATTGTAACATTATGCTTTAACTAGTTTGATGGTAGAACAATATGGCAGTTAGTGTGTTAATGTGCTGCTGATACACAATTGCCAATTGTGAGAATATTCCCATAAAGGCTCAGCAATAACATAACCATTCAACACAGCTGTATTTGATTTTCAGGTCCAAACTGGTCTCCCCTCAAAAGTCATCCAGCTGAAAGCTGTGTTTGTGCATCCTGTTATCTAATGGATCATGTGAAACTTGCAATTCTTTTGCTGACAAAATTTGCTCCCAGCTGCTAGCTTGGCAGGGTTGTGAAATTGAGAGAATTTTCCAAGCAGTGGGGGAAACATTACAACAAAGCTTTCATCATCAATGGCCTTGAAACTGTGAGAGCCAACAAAAACAACATCACCCAATTTTCATTCCATGTAAGTAAAATGTTCAAATACTCCGCCCTGAATTTATTTCCATCAGGGTAACTTATGCCAAGGTTCCTTTCATAAAGTGCAGATCTTTCACGCTGTGACTTCCTTGTGCTGTTGATAGAGCAGGATATTCACTGAAGCACAGCAGGTAATTAATCTGATACAAGTATTTCTGGACTGATCAGCATATAAGAGAAGATAAGATATTGTTCCATGCAGAAATTGCTGTAGTGGTAGCTGTTTCAAAAGTTGATTGAAGCATGTTGTTTTTCTGCTACTGGAGCTATCAAGTACCTTGTCAGTAACATGCATAGCTGTGACATAATAATAGGCACAATCCTGAACGGGTCAAAAATTCAGATATATTTCTATCAGTGTGCTTCGTTTCGACTCATTACTAATGCCAATATACTGTAAGTTATCATTATTTGTTCGATTTAGAGTCCACTGAACAGAGACCATCTACAGAAAACTTCTCTTGGATGACATACAAACTTTGCAATAAAGCTGAAACAGCAGCTTGCTGCAGATCTGAACTCTGAACCTTTGTTCACCTGTTGGGGTCATGAATCACAATGAAAAAATGACCCACAAACATCTGTTGAAAGTCATGCTACCAAGCTGATGGGAAACGCCAACCGATCCAAATGTGGGTTCCAAAAGAGCTACTGAAATTATGAGGCATTACTGCACACACAGACTGATGCAGAGGAGGAGAATAGTGAGAGAATATTTTTTTAAAAATACTAATTCAGAAACTTTGGAGTTGTTAGTGATATCCTTGGGAATTGTACACAGAGCCTAACGTTGGCAATTTTAACACAAGCTTTAAGATTTTAAAAAGTCCTCAGAGATAAATGGCCTTTCAACTGTACAAAATGGAGACAAAATAGTTCACATGAAATCTTTTATTGAAGTCGGTCCAATAAAAGATCATCTGTACTCTTACATTTTAGACCAACACTGCAACTACACTCTTTCTATACGAGAACATTTTTCACTTGACCGGCAAAGAAAACTTAAATATAAAAAAGGAGGCGATGAAAGCTTCAGACCCTTCCTACACACTTCTGTCAGGGGTGGGTTGCTGGAAACTTATTACACCAGTGTTCCAGAATTTGCACTGGCTGCCAATAGTTTTCTAGGCACAATTCAAGATGTTGGTTTTGATCTATAAAGCCCTGAATGCCTTGGGCCCCATGTATCCGAAACTGGGGGTGTACAGCAGGCCCCCCATGACATTTTCGTTTTTTGTTTTTAAAAAATGTCATTTTTGTTTTCGTTATCGTTTTTATTATCATTTTTGGTATGTTTTTTATATCGTTATCGGTATTGGTATCATTTTTATCGGTATCAATATTTGTTATTGATATCGTTCTTGATATCAGTACCATTTCAAACAGATTTTATTTTTGGTATCAGTATCGTTATTGATTCCTGTGCATAACTAATATTTATCTAAATCTAAGGGAGACAAGGGAAGGGGAAAGGAAAACTATCTATTATCTAATCAATTATCTATATAACTATTCTAATCTAATCTATATGTCTATAATATATATCTAATCTATACTATCTATCTCTATATAATGTACAGAAGGAAGAAGGGCAGGAGAGGGAGAAGGTAAAATGTACGGTATGAGGAAAGAAAGGTATTGGGGGGAGTACCTAATAAAATAAATAAATAAATACAATGAGGGCTAGGAGGATTTTTTTTATGTGCAAGCACCACAGTTCTGTAAACGCAACCTGACAAGCAGAGCTCTCTCACAACGGAGAGAAAAAAACTGGCCTTCCCATTATAAAGGGTGTCAGTGCCCTCCCGCAGAGCCCCTCTGATTGGTTGTGAGAGGCAGCAGGCATTGAGCAATCACTGAGTGATTTCAGACGTTACACGGTCCCGATTCACCACAGTGGATTCCTGGCAGGGGTGAACTGAACAACCACCCCCCGTGGTTAAAAAAAAGCCCCGAACAGATGTGACGGGACCAGGACCATGGCAAGGAATTGGGCTGGCAGATCATGGGCTGGGGCAGCACAACAGACGTGATGTCAATTCCCGGCCATGGTCAAAACACCCAGAAGGCATCAGGTCAGCCCATCCCGGCTGCTGCTGCTGTCCCTCCACCACCTCTAGGTGCATCACGACTGCCTCCTCCCCCACCCATGCCTCTACCACTGCCTCCTCCACCTCCTCCTCCTCCCTTGATCTCTCACCCTCCGCTCGCCTCTCCCTTCTGCCTCACTCCATCCCACCCCGTCCCCCTGCTGCTGTGTGCCCTTTAAAACTCCCTCTACTGCCTGTGTTGTGGCTCGTTGCCTGGCAGCGACGCTGCGTGCTTTGTCCCTGCCTGGGAATCATTTCCTTTGATTCTGGACGGTGGTTGCTCGCCAGATGTTACTTTTTGTTGGTTCCCATCGGGAATCTCTTTGACCACGCTTTTGGAGATGGTCCAGCTGGGAGCTCCAGAAGCGTGGTTGATATTCACCCCATGTGGGTATTGACTAGGAGTGGGACCCCGGGGCAATTACCGGATACCGGATTTACCGGTTTCCGGTTCTCAAAGAACCGGATTCTCAGATTAAATCCGGTATGCGGTACCGGTTTTATTTCATTGATTTCAATGGGGCACTGTGTCCCCATTGAAATCAATGAAATACAATTAATTCCTCCCCCCTCCCCCTTCCAGGCTGCGCGGGTGGAAGGGGGGACACCCCCCACCCACCCTGCCCAGCCTGGATTTTTGTTAAAAAAAGAGCCCCCCCCCAGCACCAGCGGCTGCGGGGACACCACAGCCGCTGGTGCTGGTGGGGGGGGCTCTTTTTTTAACAAAAATCTAGGCTGGCAGGGTGGGTGGGGGGTGTCCCCCATTCCACCCGCACAGCCTGGACTCGGGGAGGTTTTTTTTTTTTTTTAAACTTTTTTGGTGGGACTTACATTGCAGCCATTCATTTAAATGGCTGCAATGTAAAAAAATCCGGTACCCGGAATCCGGTAACGGGACCGGATTTACCGGGTTAAATCCGATAATGCCAGTACGCCCAGTACCAGCTTTATCGGATTCCGGATTTACCGGCACGCCCACCTCTAATATTGACTGTGGTGAACATCTGGCAGCCGCTGAACAGACGTTCAGGGCCCTTTGGCTCCACCGCAGGATTGACCGTGGTTCACTGTGGTTGAGCGTCTGAAAATACCCACAGAGTCCCATGAGACTGCTGGGGTCTGTTTGTGCTGCTCATTGGCCAGGAATACAACCATCAGATACTGCTGAGCTGCTCGCCCCCTCCCAACAAAGGCACAGTTCAAGAGTTCAACACTGTTTAGGGCTCTGAGATGTCTGCTCCCTCCTCCTCCTCTACATTTTCCCTTCAAAATCCAACTGCCACAGCATTAATAATAACGACAATGATAACGACATTGTCGTTTTCATTTTTGTTATCATTTTTGGTATTGTTTTTTATATTGATATCGGTATTGTTATTGGTATTCTCTGTTGTCATTTTTGGTATTCTTGGTTGTTGTTTTCATCATCATCGTCGTGATTCTCGGTTGTTTTCATTATTGCAACAACAAAAACAAAAACGACAATTTTCTTTATCGTTACTGAAATAACAAAAATTACATGCACACCCCTATCTGAAACACCACCTCTTCCGTTATGTTCTGTTGTGACCTCTGGAGTTAGTTGGGAGCACCTGCTTGAGAGTACCATCTACCCATGAAGTTTCCACAAGGATACACAGAGTGGCATCCTTGGTGGCTGCCCACAATTATGGAACACTCTTCCCTTGAAGATCTGCCTACGGCTTAAGAGCCTGCTAATCTTCCAGAAGAGATGCAAGACCTTTTTGTCTGTACAGGGATTTGGCAGGCAGGGATAGGGCAGGGTGGGATTGGATAGAGGTTAGGGGAAAAGTTGGGGGGGGAGGGGAGTTAAGGTATTTTAAAGATGTTTCTACATGTTTTCGTATGATGTAAGCCACCCTCATCCTTTTTGGGAAGGGTAGGGTAAAAACTGAAATAAATAAAATAAAATAAAAATATGGTGTTTTGCAGCAGCTATGTGATAAAAATATTTGTGATGTAGAAAAGTTTTTTGTAGGTAGTGGGCTTGGGAACTTTGGCCACCCACCCCTGCTATATATATGCGCACAAAACTATGTACATTCTAGAGATACACTTCGGAGGTTACCTGAAACTATCATCCAGGCACAATTGCAGATAAGGCAGTTCAGTAACTAAGAATTACAATCTAGTATTCTAGTGTGACTTGCAGAGACGATAGCATGTAAACAGTGATATCACTTAAATGCAAATGAAAGAGCTTAAAATAAATTTGGCAAAATACTTTAAAAAGAAAAGGCAAAAGGTATGAATCAAAGGCAGTTGTTTCTTGGAAACTGAAAGGTAGCCATCTGTGTTCAAAAGAGCTGGTTGGGAACCTGAGATCATAACTGAGCCTTATTGAAATTAATACCTGTGCAAAGAACTATTGATTGGGGAGGTCATATTCTGAAAGTACCACTACACAAAAATATGAGAATGCGTGATTGAGGTAGAGTATTTCTGCTATAAATCATAAGTATGATCACTTTGGAGCAGAAACCATTTATTCACAAACTAGTCTCTCCTACTCATTGCAGGAGACATTCTGAAGAGAAGGAGTCCCTACATGATTCAACACAAAAACTGTCAGGTATAGAAATTAAGGATAATTAATGACCATCACCACACAAATTTTGTTGAGGCATGGAAAGAAGCACCCACTTAGATGGTTTCCATCAGTCCCAAGAAAATACCTTAGTCCCCATGTTGTAGTGGTTCAAAGGTTATGATACAAAACCAGAGGCCCCAATGTGCAGCTAGGAGTCAACCAATATTCTTTGTGTCCTGGACTGTGGAAATCCCCAAATCTAAAGGAAAATCACCTAACAGAGGGTGTTTTCAGATGAGATGCTACCCTGCATGACCACCCATGAACCACAGGTCTGACAGTCCATCTGAAGTTGGCGCAGCTGGATGTACTCTCATGCCAAACACGGAGCACCCACTCTCAGAGCACTGTTGGGGCAAGTCAAATAGATCAGTGTCAACAGGTGGCCACATGGCTCCTGCCCGTAGCACACCCCTAACCTGAAGCATTAATACTTCAAAGTAGAATATTTCTGAAAGCAGAACTTCGATCCCATGCAAGCACGATACTGGGATTCAGCACCCAAAGCAAGACTGTCCTAAATGAAATTGGCATGCTTGGGAGATACGGAGTATACTCTGATGATTAAAACACTTTCTATATTAACTTATCATTCAACTGAGGCCATCCGTTGTGTTAAAGACATAAACCTGAGTTGATCAGCCCCAAAGACCTCTCTCTGACAACAGCAGTCACCTGCTGGTATCCATCCTAATTATTATCCCTAAAGATTACAGAACAGCACCCTGGATGATTTCTATTCAAAATGCATGTATCGTCTTGCTAACATCTATCTTAGGGATGTAGAATTTTTGTCCTGTCACATTCATAAAATCCAATTTAGCTAAACCACACACCGAAAGCAGCCAAAATACTATATACAATCTATTATCACTTTAGAAATTTGCTGAAGAATAGAACAAACGTTCTTTCTTGGGAGTATTCTCTCACAAATCTAATTCTAACTGTAACTGAGTAACAAACACAGCAACATTTTACAGGCAGTTAGCATTCGCTCACTCTGCTTCCACTTTCTTGCAGTAACTTTATTATTTGGTCTCTCTCTTTTATGTCTCCGTCTTTCAATGAACAGAAAAGACCAGGAAAGCACTGACAAATTTTTAAATCCTAATAGTAAATTCAGTGGAGCCTTTAATATTAAAACAAAATACAATTACATAGAGAGATAAGACATCTCCTCTACCAAGCAGCACAGATTCTATTCTAAGAAATCACAAAGGCATCTCTGATTGCAGAACAAAGCAAACCAGATGGACATTCACGGGGCCAGATGAACCATTACACTTTATGCTGCAGCATGGACCATGTCCACACAGTCACTGTAGGCATCCTGTATCCTCTCCCACACCCAAAGATATGGCTTAGTATGAATCCCCTCCCAGTCTTTTATTTTTCTCTGTATTCTGTACTTTGTACAAACCTGCATGCTATGTTTTAAAGGCTGTTTTAAAAGGGAGAAACCATGTCATTTCCCAATACAACTAAATTTAATTGATGTAAGAAACACAGTTCATTCTACTTCATTCTTTCAGAACATACTGGGCAAAATATTCAGACTCCCAAATACATATTTGCCGACGCACCTCCCAATGAAACAGGACAACATCAAGGGAGTTTAAACGGCCGCACTCTTTATTCGAATTAAAATTAAATTCAGATTAGAATCGGTGGGGTAAACACTCATGTGATTTGGGTCCAGTACTACACACAAACAATAACTTGAACTTGAACTCAGGGATTGGCCTGCTATACCATTGGGTACCAATCCCTATTAACTGCCCCAAACGTCTGCCCCTCCCTTATGACAGGCTACCGGGAGGGGGACAAGACCCTTTCTGAACTGGAGGAAGGAGGATAGTGCCCTCGAGCTGGGGACAGTACATGTCCCTACTGCCCTCGCGGTCACTTCTCCCAGGGGGCTGACTCCATCACTTGCCATACCCTGCAATTGCAGCAGGTGTTGCCTCCCCATCTCTTATGGAGATGCCCCATATTCTAATTTAATCCTTACCTACCTCTAGTACTGGACCCCTGCAGAGTGCGACAAGTGTAACATGGAGCACATACTTAATAATAATCTAAAGGGATCATTGCCAATTAGACCAAATAGCCCCCAACACTATGAGGAAGGCGGAAAAAAACAGGAAACAGTGATCCAATTATGTTCACCTGTCAAAAATTCCTTCCTGGCCCAACTAAGCAACCGATTTCTCCATAGTGTTATTGGGCGGGTGGGAGAATGCTGCTCCTTCTGCCGCTGCCTCCCAACTGAGGAGGTGAGTAGCAATCGATAATAGCACCGCCCTCCTCATGGCGGTGCTTCAATCACCTGGCGTGCTTTTCACACCAAAACACAAGCCCGGCCAGGGTTGCCTAAACAACACACCCAATCTAGCGTTGCGTCTATTACAGCACAGCCATGGAATTTTGACATTATAGTCAAAACTGCAAAGCCTCAAGCTTTTAGATGCAGAGGTCATCTTTTCAATTCCAGGTTGGCATTTTTAAATGTGAGAGCCCATCCTGGACAGGAATCGTATGTACCTAAGATGCTCAAAGCTCTCTCTCTCTGTGCAGGTATGAAATCTCCAAGGAGCAGGAGGAGGTCATGAGTCTTGCTCTGTACATGACTCACAGAGTATGTTACAAGCCAGTCATGGAATCTTGGCTAAATATATGTATATCTGTCTATGGGTGTTTTTACACATACATTTCTCCTGGATGTTTGCTGTTACATCCTGAGCTTTCTGTGTGTCTAAATCACTCACCCAGATCTTAAACACCCAGCTCTTTGAACTTCTGCATAGAACCTCTCTCAGAACCTTTGTGTGTAAAAAGTTCTCCTGGTAAAGTGCTTTACTCCAGGCAGCTGTGGTTACTTTCACTTGGTTTCCATGGCAGCCTGTCACATACACAGCTGTGGCTACTTTAGGCTGCTTCAAGGCAGTGTTTGTGTGAATAATGCATCCAGGAACTGCCTCAGGGCAGCGTGTGTGTGAAAAATGCATCTGGAACTTACTTGTGGACTTGTAAGCCTGGAAGATTGAAAAATCCAGAACTTTAATGTGCGTGTAAAAATATCTCTCCCAAGTTTTACAAGTCTGGGTCTCAAAACATGTGGGAGTTGCCTGGCCATGCTCTTTATAATGGTGCCAGACTTCTGATGGGGGTGGGGTTGGGTGAGCATCTACATCCTCCCTCACCTCAGTTTACCAAACCAGGACTTCAAAGTCCGGGGAAAAAATGAGTGCGTCTAAAAACACCCTAAGTGGGCAAATCACTTTTAATATATTTCAAAAACGGAGCACATTTTGACCAATGAACTATATGCAGGTCAGTCTGTATGCTGATACCCATTAGAGATGGGGGAACAGAACTGAGTTTGGAAATTTGGTTCGGCCCGGTCGACCAAACTATTCGAGTTCGGTCCAAACTCCGAACCACGTTCGCCCATCCCTAATGCCCATTAGTCGTAGGTCAATTTCACTTTTATCTTAAGGAAGAGGTTATCGATCTACACCGATATATTTATTAATGAGCCCATTTGCCAACAGTGTATGTTTAATCTCATTTAACCATAAAACCATAAAAAAGAAAAGGGTTCCTATATATTTTCAGTCTCTAACAAACACATTTTAGTATATCTGTTTGGTGCATAACTATGGATTTTCAGTCAATAATGTTAACATCTCAAACGGGCCCTTGTCACAATACTTACAATGACTGTCTCAGACCGTAACAGACTGCCTGGATTATTTTTATGAACTGCTAGAAGCTTCATTTAAAAGCAGTTCAAAACCCTTTCAATACCCATACAACTATTCTTATGCCGACTCCACAATTCATCTCCATAGAGTAATGTTGGCTCAATCATCTCTCTAGCACCTTTAAGGCTGGTATCATGGCTTTTCTACCAGCTCTATTATACCAGATACAGTCTGGGTGGCTTTTATAGATACGTGCTCTACGTATTGTTTCCATTTCACATTTCTAGAAAACATTACTACTAGCTGCTGAAAGGAAGAATCCACTTCCACTGTTTCACCATCAATAAAACATTTATTAGTAATCTTCCTAAGACCAAAATCTATAATCTTAGATTTGTTCATGTTTATTTCCAAATAGATTTTTTTTTTCAGTAAGTAATAAATGAATCAAGTATACCAGTTTTACTAAAGGACATAAGAACTGAATAATTAACGTACAATAAGCAGGGAATCGTATCCATCAAGATCTGCAGATGAAAATGGTCCGTTAGTAATTCTGACTTTAGTTAATTAATAAACAAATTAAACAAAAGAGGTATCTACAGGAAACCTTGACAGAGGCCTTATATATTTTAAATTATACTCACATGTGTTAACTTCTTCAATTCTGGAGGTTCATAGCTCATGCCTTGGCATCATGCATCAATTTAATACACTTCCTGAACAAGACTTCTCAAATGCTTAAAGTTATTCAAATGTATGAGTGCTTGCAGGCCAGGAGTCCAAATAAATGGACTTATGCACCTATGAACTTATGCACCTAGTTCAATAAAGTAATGTAGGAAACTCTGTAAGAAAGCCATATTGGCAGTGCCACTCTCTGGCTGGTTAGTGGCTACATTAATCCTTAGAGTCAGTGCAGTTGCATTAATCGAGATTGCGTTGGTGACAAATGCGGGCACTAAAGTTGAGAATCACATCCTAAAGAATAGTGTGTACTACTTGGACTGGGAGGTAGCGGAGGGGATCCCACTTCTAGTCTCGCCTTAGCCAGAAACTCACTGGGTGACCTTGGGCCAGTCACATTATTCTCTGAGCTTAGCCTACCTCACAGGGTTGTTGTGAGGAGTAAAAAGTTGTGTTATATGTAAAGTGCCATATAAAAATAAAGATTATATTATTAATTATTATTAGTATTACACATACTTTTACCTGTTTTCTTACAAAACGGGCCTGGTGCATAGAGAAGAGTACAGGAGCAAATGGAAGCAGAGGAAGGACAAGGAGAGCAGAAAGGGTTGGTCTCCATAAAGGATTAAAGCACCAGGAAGCAAGAAGAGAGTTAGGAATGGGCAGTGTGAATGATTTTGAGAGACAAAGCACAGCAGGAGGGTCAGAAAAGATTATGAAAGACATGGGCTCATTAGCCCAGGCAGCAGGCCTAAACAGTCTCACTGGGAGGGTTGTCAGAACTCAGGTGAGAGCTTGAGAAGTTCTGGGTATATCAACCAGGCCATTGTCCAGTATCTGTAAGTTATTATGACAATGGCTAAGGTTGATGTATATTGCAAACGGTGTGTGTCTTTAGACATAACATCAACAGGTGTCTGAATGTGTGTTTTGACCTTACTATGAACACTGGTTTGGACCCATGTTCACCATGTGGTGCTGCTTAAACACCATCTTGGGGTAAATTGGTGTTTTCCTCGGTCGCCACCGCATCTCAGCACGCAAGTGCTGCCGCCTCATCCCCCCTGTTGTACCTGCTAACATGAGATGTGATATTCGACACAATGCTGGCTAGGTGTTGAGCCAGAACACGCAAATTATCCATTTGATGCAATGGTGTTCACATCACACGTTCAATGGATGGCCACATTGGTGTGTGCTAGGATCATAATGATCCTAACAACAGCCAAACACATGCTTAGGGGTTTTGAGACCCGATCTTGGTTACGTCTAAAGCTGCCCTGTGTTTAATTTGTGACATCCACATAGTGTCTCCTTCTATCATCATATTCCCAAGACAATATGGTGTCCACAGAGAATATATATATATATATATATATATATATATATATATATATATTTTCCAAGAAACAACAACTACTATAGGTATCCTACTGTGCAAATGACAAGTCAATTCAAATTGCCATTAAGCAAAGAAGTAAGTATGGGAGATTTCTTTTGGATTGCAAATGGCTTTTTGACCGAAGCAGCCGTGTCTCCAGAGATTGGAATTTGCTTCAAGGACTGCAACTGACACTGCTTCGTCTTGCCAGGGGATGCTAAAAATAGCAACATCAGGAGTGTAAACTTGTGGAAACAGCCCACCCGTATTCTCTCCCACCTCCTACAAGAGCTTATTAGAAATATGCCTTTGTATACACAAAATATACACTACTATAAAACATACCAAACAGACGGGAAAGTACTCAGTGGAAATAAGCAGAAGATCAAGCTGGAATTCTTGATGCAGTCTCACACATTTTTGAGTAAAAACAGAATTAAAATGTGATTCACCTCATAAAAAAACTAAAATCAGGGGTCCACAGACATGGTGCAAGAGTCCGCTTAGCTATTGCTCCATCAAGTTTGAATCTGGCCCAACACGTTTTTACCTAATTTCGATCACTGTTCAGTTGGAAGTTAAAGATTGCATGGGATGTTTTTGCAAGAGGATGTTTTTGCTCAGAGTCCTGGCCAACGTTTTGTCTAGCACAATGCAGCTTCCAATAGCCAACGTTGTTATTATTATAGTATTATTAGACATTTATATAGCGCCAGTTGTGCGACCTGGTGCTGTACAGAACATAGAATTAGACGCGGTCTAAGTGTGTGACCTTTATTACAGAACAACTGCATAATGGTTGCTCATTTTGCTTACATGATGTCTCCATAAATTAACATATTAACTAGCATATTATTTCATACAGTTCCTTGTAAAGTGATCTGAAATGCCGTAATCATGATATGGGTTAACTTACACAAAATAATAATAATTTTTTAAAATACACAAACTAAAGCTCTTCTTTTTTTTACTTTCTTTTTGCAATATACTGTAATTAGCAAATGTATTAGCTAAGCTGATCTTTACATCTGCTCCATTAAGGTCTATGGGCCTCCTACAGTCTTCTCAAGACTATAAAGAGGGATGGATGGATGGGCTATGACAACGACATTCAGTTGCACTACACAGTATATTCTGGGAACCTGCATTTAATGTTCCCCCTCCCTCATTGCTATCAGTGGGGTAAATGTAGTGACAGGAGTCCTTGATGTATATTTAATTTATCAGGTTTTGGTAATGAAATCCACTCCCTTTTTGCAACTGTAGAAAATCACTTACTTTTGAGCATGTGCTAATGTTGACAAGGAGAGGTAATAGTTATGCTTCAATAAACCACTAAGGGGTGCCACTTAACTGTAAAGGAGCAGGATCACTAGTAAAAAAAATTAATAGGTTTGCAGGACATCAATTGAAATAATTTACTGCTTGTTAAAAATCAAAGCTCGTGTGATAGGATAACTAGTTCGATTCCTTGTGAATTCTTCTAAAGCATATAGAAAAAGTTATAGTTAGGTTCCTCAGAAATCAAAAATGGAAACTGAATTAGCAAAATCAGTGGAATATTGTGTGACAAATCCCTTTAGAGGGATTAAGTGCATTGAAGATTTCAGCAGCAGGTTGCAAATAAAACTCAGCTCTGCCATGTGGAAAGTCACTGGCAAAAATTGTTTAAATTTCTCACATATGATTCTACTGTAGTTTCCAGCCACAATCTGGATTTGGGAGTGGTAAGGAGCAACCTTTGTAGAAACTTAGGCCCCCCAAAACAAGGGGAGCATGCTTTGTTCTATTCCCCCCATAAATTCGTATGCATCAGTAAGAAGGGCACATAACGCATGGTCAAGGGTCTGATTCCTCTTTTATCTCAAGAAGTAGTAGCATAAAGACTCAAGAGCTACAATTATTCCTCCTTCTGTCTCATGCACTCACTCAAGGCCAGTTGTGATCTCACCACCAACCACCTAAACCAGTGGAACCCAAAGTGCCAGGACCCCAAGTGGAATCATGCCATCAGAGGATACGAGCCATAATCCTCTTTGTTGCTGTGTGAGATCACAGAATTATACTTAAGACTCAAAATGAGGTCACATGGGCAAAAACGTAGAAATTTCCAATATAAGCAATCATTAATTTTGGGGCTGAAACAAACATTCAAAGTGATTTGCACAATTTAAAAAACTTAGTTGACTTCACAAATAAAGTTTACAAGGGAATTAATTTTTTTATTTTTTTAAATGATGTTTGATATATGCCAACTCAAAATATTCTATATTTTTAATTTGATGATTCTACATTCATTAATAGAGTAATTCTATTTTTCCAATAATTCAATATTTGCACATTCAGTCTTGTGTTAATTAAATCTCTAACTTGATACACATTGGTTGTTGTCACAGCATACAAAGAGAGGGTGAGTTAATTTTAACAAATTTAAATTTTAAACTTGAACTAACTGAACACAAACTTTGATTTGGTTGACTCATATTTAATGAATCTGAAGCTTGTATTAATATTTAAAATCTGTTCAGATTCATTAATTGAAATAAATCTTTGGTTTAGATTCACAAACTGAAGAATCCCGATTAGTTTCCTAATTAAACTGCATGTCAATTTTATTAAAATGGCTAGAGAAATACACAATATAACAACATTGGGCGCCTTTACACACAACAGAAATGGGTGTCTGAATGTGTGTTGACACCATTGTTTAGCCACCCCGTGTTTACTGCTTTGCAGTAATAACATAATTACATTTACTGGTACTTAAACACTGGATGTCAGCACTGATGTGCAGCCCTTTATACTTCCGGCTAGGGGAGGGGACAAGCCGGCTCTCGCGACCGGCTTCTACATTCCCCCCCCGCCCCCCCGGCACTCACAAAGGTCTTTTTCCCCACAGGTCAGCGGAGCAGAGCGGAGCAGCGGTGGCAACAGCGGACCCCCTCCTTGCTGGCGGCAGGGGGACTCAGCAAAGCGCAGTGGAATGGAAGCAAGCAGGCAGGTAACATTCCTGGCAGGGAGCATCTGGCCGCTGGGCTTTATAGCCCCGGCTACGTCCGGGTGGGGGAGGGGGCAAGCCGGCCCTTGCGACCGGCTTCTACATTTCCCCCCACCCCCGGTACTCACAAAGGTCTTTTTCCCTGCAGGTCAGCGGAGCGGGGCAGCGACAGCAACAGCGGACCACCTCCTCACCGGCGGCAGGTGGACTCAGCGCAGCGCAGCGGGATGGAAGCAAGCAGGCAGGTAACAGTCCTGGCAGGGAGCCACTGGCTGCTGGGCTTTATAGCCCCGGCTACTTCCAGGTGGGACAAGGGGACAAGGTGAAATGATGGGGAGCGGGAAATTCTAAATTAGTGCATGCAGTACAGGTGTGCATTTTGTTTTCATTATTATAATGAAAATAAAAAATTTGATTTTCATTTTCGTTATTATAACAAAAATGGGAAATAATAACGAAAAAGAAAACAAGTTTTTGTTTTTGAAATAATGGGAAAAAACTGAAAAATGTATTTCCAGCTATAACGTTTTTGTATCTTATTCAATTTTGATGACACTTGGGGAGATTGTACCCCCAATGGAGGGAACTATGTGTATAGCAAATTCTGAAAGGATTGGATAAAGGGGACCAATTTTAGAGCAATTGAATGTTGTGATTTTAAGAAAAGCTCCTTACACATTCCTGGCTACACCTTTTTTTTTAATCTTCCATCAATTTTGCATCAAACCTGCTGCTTTTAGACGAGTGGGTCGCTGTCACACGATATTTCAAAATGGGATTACACGAGACGCCCGGTGGGGATCAAGCGCATGAAAGGCGGTCACGCATTCTTTGCTGACTGTGAATTAAATACCTCACAATCGAGGTATTTAATTCACAGTCAGCAAAGAATGCGCGACTGCCTTTCATGCGCTTGATCCTCGCTGGGCTTCTCGTGTAATCCCGCGTTGCAGGATTTTTTGAAATATCACACAAGCGAGTCCTGTGACGGCAACAAACTCATCTAAAAGCAGCCTGTCTCCCTCCACTAGAGTACCAATCCTACCAAATTTCAGAAAGATTGGATAAAGTGTCCTAAAGTTATATGTTATTAACTTGAAAATACATTTAGGGCTGTAACATTTTTTTATTCCATCCTGTTTACAGGTAATTTGGCAGGAATTTATCTCACACATTCCTTGCCATCTCTGCCAAATTACAGGACAATTTGATAAATGGGCCCAATTTTATAAGCAATTGACGTTGTCCCCTTGAAGACCATTATTCAAATAAATAGCAGCACATGCAGTGCCAGTCAGAGGCAGGCGCCGGGGCATGGCAGTGAGAGGGAGGATGTAGAAGGGATGATGGGGAGAAACCCAACAGACTGATAGACACATTCACTGGCCAATTACTGCATGTTTCCAACTTTATAGGACCAATTGGTAGTGGCTTTGAGGCAGGTATAGCGGGCGGCCCTCAGGTGGGCATAGAAGGGACATAACTGGGACTTTGAAGATAGCATCCCAGCAATCATGAGATATAGTTTACACATCCAGACTGGCCAGTTATCATCACAATCACATCCTGCAGCACTGTGACAGAGGACATCAGAGAATCTCTATTGGCGCTTTCCTAAACAGATGCTTCCGATTTCCCAGTAACAAGTGGAGGATAAAAGTTGGGATGGTCACAGAACAGAATGAGGATATTTGATTGATATTTCTGTGGCATCACAAAACAATCTTATACCACAGTGATACATAAGAGAATCCCTGGCATAGGTTCATTCTCTACATACGCTGTGCAGGCATAGAAAATTAGAACCCTTTATGACATCTTTCTGATATTTGGCAGCGATGATCCTGAGAGTATGAGATACAGCCCTGCCAAATTTCACGTACACTAGTTGGACTACAAAGATTATACAGTGCAACATACATTTATAAGTTAATAGTGTATACCACCAGGACCCTTTATCAAATCCTTCTGAAATTGGGTATAGCTTGTAAACATGGGGAGGGGTATAAACTTGTCATGTTTCATCCACATTAGGTGGGAGGCAAAGAAGTTACAGCCAAGAATGTATATGCAGATTTTTGCAAAATAGCATAATTCAACTGCTTATAAAATCAGATTCCTTTATCCAACCTTTCTGGAATTTGGTACACTTAATGCCTTCCATTTGAGATACAATACTTCCAGGTTTCATCCAAATATAATGGGCAAAAAAGTTACAGCCAAAAATGTGTTTTCCATTGAAACCAATGGAAACCGAAAACTAAAACAAAAAACCCCACAAAACATTTAAACAACAAAAATGAAAAACGAAGACGAAAAATGACCTGGGTCCCTGGTGCACACTTCTAGGGGTAGCCTTTCCTGTCTGGCCAAGGACAGAGGGGGTGCACGCTTGTGCCCATGCAGGGTTGGCCAGCAGCATAAGTCTCATTTCTCTCTCTCCCCTTCTCAGTCAGACTTCCGTGCCCGACTGTGGTGAGGGTGATCTGAGCATCCAGCTGTCCGGGATTCCCTGTCACTAGGCCCCCTGTTTAGGAGCAAGAAGAAAGTGGCTTCAGTTTTTCAGGAAGTTGCAAGACAAACCCAAGTCACTCTCTGTATAGAACTCTACGCTTGTTTACCAGAAGTAACAGCAAATGCGCTAACACATCACCCGATAGCGTTAGAAGCAACGCCAGAAATGGGGAGAGGATAAACACATATTTCCACTCATAATACATCCTGGCAGCAAATACAGGCTTAATGGGGGGGGGCATCGGGGGGCTAAAAAAGTAACAATCCTTAAATTCAACACACAGCCATATGGCAAATGCTGTAAGCACCCATTCCTCATTGTATCTAAAGGCGCCCAATGAGAGCCTCATTCTTCTGTAACTTATGTGTTGCAGATAGGCTGACTGTTGTCAATGGAGTTCTACTAGCATCAAACTGATGTAAGAAAAAGTAAAATAAGGATCTGGAACAGTGATATTCCCTCAGTTGGTCACTGCGTACAATGTTCTGTCATTTCGTCATGACAGATATTTCTAAAACTAAACAGGCTTAGAGGAATGATAAAGAACAGGGCTGAATTGAGTAGTGAAAAAACTACTTGCGAGCATTCGTCCAATTTCTGAGGACTAGCCATGAGTGTTCTGGTTGGTCCAAGGACCCTCCGCGAATACTCACAAATAGTTTACGAGGGAAGGGGCTGAGAATGGGGGCTGAGAATGATCCAGGGGGAGGGAATGGGCCAGTGAAGAGGGGGTGAGGGCCTAGCAGGAGCTGAGAGGTAAGTACTCACCCTCCAGAGGCGGGTGGATGTGTGGCTTCCTTGGGAATGGGTAAGTTGGGGAGGGGGGGGAACAAAAAGCTGGGCATGTATGGCCCCCACTTTCCTATACTCTCCCTCATCAGCAGGAGCCATGGAAGGGGGAGCAGGGGCCTAGCGCCAGCCTCTGGGCTTCTTCCCTATACTCAATTGAGGATTTTCCAAGTTCCAAAGTTTTGGGGGCCATTCCTTGAAACTTCAGAACTTGGAAAACCAAGTCGAGTACCTTGGTGCTCTGGGTTTTTCAGTCAAAACTGAGGATGGAGTTCCAGCACTAATAAAGAATCAGTGGGCTAGATGAAGCATAGAAATAATTTCCCCTCAAAAACAAGATAATTTAAGCTGGAAATAGAGTGACAGAAGTATTAGAGACCTTTTAACCGATGCATTCAAACTCGTTTACAGTAACTAAAATCCAAATATGTCTCTGTGTGCGCTGTCTTGAGAACAAACTCATGAAAATTAACGACTGGTAAATTTAGAGTTACTGCATTACTTTGCAGAGCATATAGGCAATCTCTGTAATTTGCTACGGCAGGAGGTCACTAAGTCAAATACTATAGTAGCTTTTGGAGCAGCTGGATAATTTCATCACCATCAGTAACATTTGTAGCTATGTATATTAAGATAAGGGTAATCAAATATCAGACATTGAGGCATAAAGAAAGTATCTGAAAGTGTAAGGCAGGACTTCTTTTCTCACACTTAAACCACTGTGTAAATGGCTAGCTACATTACGGGTGAGCTAGCCATAGTGTGTAAGTGGCTAGCTACATTACGGGGAGATTATAGCTGTGTGCCAAACCTAGAGGAAGAATACTCGAGTGTATGATCAAGCAAACAATGTCAGATCAGGTAAGATCTTAAGATAAAGGAAACTTCTTAGTAGTAGTTTAGCACAGGGTAGATGGAATCCCAAGCTACTGGTAGGAACCCTGGGTAGTGCCATACCATCTGTGGGCAATTGCATCTCAACATCAAACTCCTGGGGACACCAGCCTGTGGTAGGGGCTACCATGAAAAATGTTCTAATTGGTGAAGTTGTATGAAAAGCAACAGTACTCTTCCCTAAAGAAGAGCTGCCAGTGGAGCAAAGAGCTATCTAAAGACTTGCTCTTCCCTGCCACAGATGGCTCACTCTCCTACAAATTGTGATTTTTTTGAGGGGAAGGGGTGTCAAATGGAAATACCAAAAGTGTCTTTCCTACCTCCAGTCAGGTTCAGGATTCAAGTCTGGTTTAGGGGAAGTGATATTCCTTCATCCCTGCCTCCACATCCCCTTCTAAAACCTACCTCTTTTGTGAGGCTTTCCCTAGATCCTCACCCCCATATATTGCCTATTTATGCTTCTCTCTATACCATCTTATCCTCCAGGATCTCCCTGCTCCTCTTGTAACCAAGCTAAGCGTATGTACCTGCAACTTTTTGAAGTATCCTTGTCTCTCTCCTCCGAATCCTAGATTGTAGGCCCCTTGGGGCAGGGACCCGTCCCTATTTTAAACTGTTCAGTGCTGCTACAAAAATATTTATTTATTTATTTATTTATACAAACTTGATACATCGCCCCTCCTGACATGGCAGGTCGGGGCAGCTTACAATAACATTAAACTATATAAAACCATTTGTTCACGCCTTCGTTGCCATTGAGGGCCAAGGGAGTGTATTCAAGTCTCAAAATGGAGGTCACACAGGGAAAAAGCTTGGGAATCACTTGGATATAGCCTTCCGAAACAATTAGAGAGAGACAAAGTGGTTTGAATGATATATTTTATTGGACCAACTGTTGTTGGTGGAAATAAGCAAGCTTTCAGGCCACGCAGGGCCCTTCCTCAGGCATATAGTACAGCCAGGAGAAATATATAAACTGAGCAAATGTAGAGCAGGTATACATGAGGGGGCATGGAATGAATGAGAGATACTCCCACTCATTCCATGCCCCCTCAGATATAACTGCTCTACATTTGCTGGTCCAATAAAAGATAATTTGAACCACTTTGTGTGTCTCTCTCATTTGGGACCAACATGGCAACCACACTTTCTCTCTGGAACTAATTAAAGGCATACATTGCATTATACAGGATATCCTCAGAATTGTCTGACATGCAATATCATGTCACTATTTTTAAGAAATTAAAAACATGTGTGTCCAGGGAGAACTTCAATTGGTTTCATGTAGCATTTTCTTATGGAGTCACAAAAAATCATCCCCACGTAGGGAGGGGACAAGCCTCAATGTGCGTCAAACATACTCACAAAACTGCTTTGCTTTATTAGAGAATTGGCGAACTTAAACCTTTTAGAGCATTTCAAAGCTACAGTGGAATAATGCGATTTTAATGGAGCTGTGTATATCTTGTCAGTGTCTTAACTATAAAGGGAAGCACTGATGGGAGACTTCAGAAACGTTGAAGGGAGACAAATGTGTGGATTAGTTGGGGAGGGAACTAGCTTTCAAAAATAAAAGTAAAATTAAATTAATTACTAAGATTTTGCACTGATGACTGATAGCTCTGCTGCACCTCTTCTAAATCACTCCTGCCTACTAGCAAGACTAGGGCTTTAATCCAAATTATGAGCTACAGGTGCAGCAGCATGATACACCCATGAGGAACATCACACAGGATTGTGTGCTAGGAGGGGAACACACAGACAAGTCTCTCATTAGTACAACGAGGATCATTACTGAACCAATGTCTCCTAAAATATGGCCCTGACAAAACCCTTTTCAATCTGTGTGCATTAGATAAAAAAAACTTTGTGAGGATCAGTTCACATGAAATAGTGTAGGCAACCCTCAGGCTAGGTTACTACTGGATTAATTTACCTGGGGGAAGGCCATTCATGTGACCACTCCAATTCTGTTTAGGTTCATCTCAATACAAGTGGATAGATGTGGTCACATGAACATTTAATGTAAAATGCTCCATCCATCGGCTCATCTCCCATTGTCTTTACTGGTGGAGGAATGCATCCATAAATTTGTGGTAACTTACTTAGGAGCCCACCTAGGTACTCCAGGGTAACAAAAAGCACATAATTTCACCCAATTTTTAAGGTATCAAGCTCACTAACTGTGTTTTGGCTAAAAATGTGTATTCTAGAGGAGGACATCAAGTCTTGATTTGATGAAGGTGCTATTTATCCATCCATCTTCACAGTTCTGAGAAGATCATTGGAGTCTTGCTGATGGGATATAAAGATAATGTGGTGGAGGTGTTTCACCAATTAAGAACATAAGTGCCATGTTGGGTCAGGCCAATAGCCCATTGAGCCCAACATCCTGTTTCCAACAGTTGCCAATCTTGGTTGCTTCTGAGAAGTATCCAACAGGTGATAAAGTTGCTTCTGAGAAGTATCCATTCCCTGTTGGTCACGCCCAGTTCCCGACAGTCAGAGGTTACATCCCCTAACCTACTTGGTTAATAGCCATTAATGGATCTATCCTCCAAGAACCTATCCAATCCTTTTTTAAACTCACCTAAGCTAGTGGCCTTGACCTCATTCTCTGGCCACAAATTCCACAAGTTAATGGCACGTGGAGTGAAAAAAAAATATTTTATTTGTTTTAAAACTGCTGCCAGTTAATTTAATGGAGTGTCCCCTAGTTCTACCTCCTTGGGGGAGGTCGTGAGAGGGTTCGGGGTGCGGTGTCACCAATATGCTGATGATACTCAGCTGTACTTCTCCTTTTCAACTGACCCAGACCCGGCTGTCTCGTTGCTATCCCAATGTTTGGAGGCCGTGGCGGAATGGATGTAGCAGAGCAGACTGAAGCTCAACCCCAATAAGACGGAGGTGATGTTGGTGGGGAGAGCGAGGGAGGTAGTGGCCCCCCTGATTGGGGGAGTTCACCCTCCTATAGCTCAGCAGATCTGGAGTCTGGGGGTGATATTGGACACAGACCTGCGCCTGGAGCAGCAGGTGGAGGCAGTCGCTAAGGCTGCCTTCTGCCAGTTGTATCTGGTGCGTAGGCTGCGTCCGTTCGTCTCCGGCCCGGACCTGGCTTCCCTCATCCATGTCTTTGTCACCTCGAAGCTCGACTACTGTAACGCGCTTTACGTGGGGCTTCCCTTGTTCCTGGTTCAGAGGCTGCAGCTAATGCAGAGTGCGGCGGCTCGTCTCCTTACGGGGATGGGTCGTCAGGAGTACATTACACCGGTGTTCCAGACTCTGCACTGGCTGCAGATAGCGTGCCGAGCTAGGTTCAAGGTTTTGGCGTTAATCTATAAGGCCCTTCACGGTCTGGGCCCCTCGTACCTCAGGGACCGCCTTGCCCTCCGCTCCCCAGAGCGGCTCCTGCGGTCGGCCGGGGGTGCCTTCCTGGAAGTTCCCCGTGTAAAGCGGGGGGCCACAATGGAGAGGGCATTCTCGGTGGCTGGGCCACGTCTTTGGAACTCCCTTAAATAAATAAATATATAAATAAATAAATATTTGAGAGGGTAAAAACAACTCCCTTATTTACTCGTTCCACACCACTCATGATTTTATAAACTTCTATCATATCTCCTCTTAGGGTAATTTCAAACGTGGTGGGCCTCCAGGCCCAACACGCTGAAACCCGGACTGGGATTCATCTCAGATCATGGTCAGTGATGAAGCTGGCCGTCCTTTAGATGTCCCGGCTTCATCACACAGGGAAATCTCGGAGGGAGTGGGGCCATGTGGTATGACGTGTGGCCGCATGGCCCCTCCCCCCACACTCCCACATCTGTCCACCCTCAGGGAGATGGGCAGGCATAGCAGCCAATGCGGTCACTGCGCCCGATCCCATACTGCAGTCCGGACCAAGCTCAGGAATGGGGCAAGGTAACACACGTTACTTTTGCCCCTTTCCTGATCATGGTTCAGCTAACCACGGTTCTGGAGAAGCTAACCTCACCCCCAGAACCATGGTTAGCTTTGAAGCCTGCTAGGAATTCATCGTGGTGAACATCTGGTGGGGTTCAAACAGACGTGCCACCCATCACAGCCACCACACTGGATCCACTGTGATCCAGCGTAGTTAACTGTGGTGGCGTCACATCTGAAATTACCCTTAGTCATCCTTTCTACAAGGTGAAGACCCTAACCTAGCAAGTCTCTCATCGTATGGAAGTCGTTCCATGCCCTTTATCATCTTTGTTGCCATTCTCTGTGCCTTTCCAGTACTACTATATCCTTTTGGTGATGAGACGACCAGAACTGCACACAATATTCAAGGCGTGGTTGTGCCACAGATTTATAGAGTGAAAATTTTTTCTGTTTTAAATAATATATTATCGTGATTTTCATACACCACACTTTCAGGGAAAAATCTAACATTACATGGAGAACTACATGTGCATCATGAGCTATGAAATCTAGGAGGCAAGGTTAGCTCAAGTATTTCAGGCACCTACTCTTCCGGGAAGGGGGTTCAGTTTGGAAGCTCTCCCCCTTTCACACACAGGACAGATTTAGCCAGCCTTAATAGTTATGAATAGTGAAGTCTGCTATCCGAAGAGAGCCCTTCGTGTGTATACTCACCAACAGCTGGTTCAGCTTGGACAATAAAGTTTACCCTCCCCGCCCCATTTTGTAACTAGTGAATGAATGGGCCTGCATTTACTGTCACAAAATTCTATCTTATTATAAAAAAACAACAACAAAAAAAACCCACCACAGACGATAACATTTGGTTAGTTGCAGACAAAGTTATTCATCAAAGAATGCATTTATCTACAAACAAACGAAAACCACAATCAGAATCAGATTTAATTCACAGCAGTGAAAATCAAAATTAAGACCCCTGAAATTAACAGAACAACAGTATTTTTACAGCAGTGTGACTAAATATTGCTCCCATTATGATCTACTGCAAAGGTCCTATTGAACTGGAGCAAGAATAAGGCCTTCTGATCACTCTTGTTTAGTTGCTGGAGTTATAAGGGCATGCTGAATGGACAACAGAGGCCATTTTTACACATGCACAATTATTCTGAAGTAGCAGTAAATCCAGATTTGTCATTCCAGAGTTGTCACTCATGGATAACTGTTTACATAATCATTAATATTCCAGAATAAACACTTTTGGAATAAACACTAACCAGTTCTCCAGGGCCGGGGTGAGGGGTCTCCAGGCCAGGATAAGTATTTATTTACATATTTATTATTCCAGACTAACTAAGTGCAGAGTAAATAAATACTCAAAAAAGAGGATGTCTAACTCCAGATTACAACAAGAATCTGGCTTTATGTACTCTGGAATATCTGTGTGAACAACCACTTAAATCCAGACTTAGTGGCATTTTCTCTGGACTTATGATCGTGTAAAGACAGCCAGTAACAGAAACCAACTTCTATTATACTTTTACCTGCCCTGAGCCTGTTTTTTGTGGGATAGAGATTTAAATAAATAAATACTTAAGACCTGCTCCTGCTCTCATCGAAGTCAATAGCCAAACTCCCAGTGACAGCAACAGGAGAAGGATTAAGTCCCAAAGTGTTAAGTATTCATACTGCACTCATTGCCTTGGTATCCGAGTGAGGATACAGCTATGTACAAACAGTCCAAACCTCTTGCTTTTCATTTTCTTGAACATATTTGACTACTGTCAAGAGAACATACAAAATGCATACAGGGTGAGACCCATGGTCCATTGAGCCCAGCATCCTGTCTCCGACAGTGCCCAGTTAAAGTAGCTCAAGCGAAGTCAAGTACAGGTCATGGAGGTGTGATCCATCTCCTGCTAACCATTTCCAACCATTTCCAGTGGTTTAAGCCACAACTAGTAATCATTTATGGCTCTAGTCTCTAGGAATTTATCTCCTCTCCATTTGAAACTAGTGGTTATTAATTATATTAATTATTATTATTAATTATTATTATTATATTTAAATGTATATGCCACCCCCTCCTGTCTCAGGCACCTTAGGCCGACTAACCACATTTTAAAAACATATTAAAATACACAACAATAAAAATACAATTAAAACAACCAAAAACAACCCATATCCATGGTTACGATGCTGGCTTTTGCCACCTCCTCTGGCAAAGAGTTCCACAACTGTATTGTCCACTGAGTAGAAAAGTACTTCCTTTTGTTTGTTTTAAATCTGCCACCATTTAACTTCAAAGACTGTCCCCTTGTTCTCTTATTGTGAGAAAGAGCAAACAACAGTTCCCCATTTATTTTTTCTACACCACTCATGATTTTATAAACTTCTGTCATATCCAGGTGCAGCAAGGGGTCCAGAAGCACTCCAAGACTGAGAACCCCATCAATCACAGGTGTCCCAACCTCCTCCAAGTCACAATCAATCATCATCAAGGCCAACCATCATCACTTCAGTCTTAGTCAGGATTCAGCTTCAATCGGCTCACCATCATCCAGTTCCTGACAGCAGCCAAGCATTGGGTAAGCAACAAGACTTCGGGATCTGGGTTGGATGAAAGAGATGTAGAGCCGAGTATCATCAGCATATTGATGACACCTCCAAATGACCTTGCCAAGCGGTCTCAGATACACACTGAACAAGAGGGGAGACTGAATAAGAACCCTGCAGGACACTCCCATGGGGATGACGAGCAATTGCCCATCACCACCCGCTGGGATCTCCCTGTGGATGGGACTTAGGATCCCCACTTCACAATCTGCGGTCCAGGGGAATTAGCACCCTGCCACTTAAAAAAATCTCTTCATTAATCCATATTGGGGTTCACTTGGCCTATAACCTTTTTGGATTGTTCTCACAATTGAAATAATGAATAGCATTCGGCTTGCCTTTTTGACTGCTGCCACACGCTGAGGCAATATCTTCAAGGAACTATCCACAATGACTCCAAGATCCTTCTCCTGAGTGGTTACACCCAGATCAGAAAAAGGGCTGAAACGAGAATCTCATGAGAAATGAAAACCATCAGTGAGAGCTCAAGATGTTGCTAATGGTTTGAGATCTCATGAGATTCTCAAAAAAATAAATAAAAATGATCTGCCTATGTGCAAACTGGCCACCATGGCCATTCTGCACATGCACAGCACTTTTCCAAGATGGTGTGGGCCACGTCGGCACCATTTTGGAAAAGGGCAGCTGGTCTGCATATGTGCACTCCAAGACTGCAAACCCCATCAATGACAGGTGTCCCAACCAATCATCATCAAGGCCAATCATCATCACTTCAGTCTTGTCAGGATTCAGCTTCAATCGGCTCACCGACTGAATCCTGCTCACATACGCAGAACCAGCTGCCCTTTTCCAAAATGGCGTCAATGTGGTCCTTGCCATCTTGGAAAAGGGCTGTACATGCATAGAATGGCTGCAACAACCATTTTGCATACATGCAGAGCATTTCAAAAATGATTTGAGAATCTCACAATAACGATGTTGAGAATAGCTTGTTCTTGACTCATTCTCGATCTCAAATATCTTGTCAAGAGGCCCAGTTTTGATGAGATTTGTAAGATTAGCGAGATCAAGTTTCAACCCTGACCAGAATCAAGCATTGGGTATGTAAAAGGAGAATATTTTCCCTATGGGCATCACCTTGCACTTATCAACGTTGAATTTCATTTGCTGTTTTATTGCCCGTTTCCCTAGTTGTGAAAGTTCCCTCTGCAGTTCCTCACAGTCTGTTTGGGTCTTAACTATCTTGAATAATTTTATGTTATTTGCAAATTTAGCCACCTCACTAAAGAGATCATTCCTCTTTCCAGATCATTAATGAATATTTTAAACAATACTCAGCCCAGTACTGACACCTGAGGCACCCCGCTGTTTATCTCTCTCCAATTGACCATTTATTCCTACTTTTTGTTTTGCATATTTTAACCAGCTACCAGTCCATGACGGGACTCCTCTACTTATCACATGACTGCTTAGTTTGCTCAGGAATCTCTGGTGAGGGACTTTGTCAAAAGCTTTTTAAAAAAATCAAAATATACTATATCAATTGGATCACCCCTATCTATGTGATTAAGAACCTCATATAAATCTAGATAAACCTTGATTCTAAAATCTATGGTCTATAATTATTAAGCTGGAAACAAATTGGTTGAATAGAAAATCCATTATTAAACAGACTTAAACAATATCAAAATCTCTAAAAATCCCCACTGGGTGGATGTAAAGAGATGCATATACAGATAAAAAGAACACAATATTATAACATATGCAATAAACACAATATTGCAAAGAAAATGTTCAAAAATAATTACAGCAGGCAAGCCCCATAAACTATAGTATTGTATAACATAAGAGACTTATGATCAAAATGCCGACGTTTGGCTCACGTAGGTGGTTTCTTCAACAGGTGGTTAAATTCAATTAGTCTCTTAACACAGATGATACGTTTCACATTAGATCCCTTGTGATATATCTGCAGCTATATGGGCTACAAACTATAGAGCTACAATGTTCCCCTTTCCTCCGCTTGTCCTTTACCCAGCGGGAGGGGGTCTATTCAACATACCAAGGATGGGAATGATGTTTCAAGTTCACCAAAAGTCTGGTGAAAAAACATTAGAGCGTCTGATTCTACTGGTGGGATTCTGTCAGGAGCACTATGCTCTCACTTTGTGAGAGTCAAAGCTTGCCACTTCCGATAAACAAAGTGAGGGTGTAGTGCTCCTGACAGAATCGCACCAGTAGAATCAGGCTTTCTAATGTCTTTGACTCTGATGACTCTCCCTTTTAGTTTCCCCTTAACTAACTTCCTCATCTTTGCATTAAACACCATAGATTCTCTTGGAGTTACAATTAACATTTATTAATAAACAGAATTTGAAATCATGAGAGAATTAATTTTAGCTGCTCTTAAATTAATCAAAGAAGAATAAATATCCTGAATTCCAGTTCCACCTCTTTGTGTCATGGTAACAGGCAGGCTACCCATAGTAAAGTTGCTCCAGATCTTTTCTGTGGTGCTTTTACTGTGAATTGCTATGGGGTTACCATGTGGCTGACCTTCTCAGACATCACATTAAGCATGGGGGTCTGTGGAAGGTGCTGTAAACACAGGCCATCATTCCACACACACACACTAATTAACGAATATCCTCCTGTTTCATTTCTCTTGGGATCTCCTAAACCTTCTAGGCACCATGGAAAACCAGTTCACTGTTCCAAACGCTGCTTTGTATTGGCTCAGGGAAATTTCATTAGATCTGAATGCTGCATAGATACATAGGGTGTTAACAATTGTGAAGGGGCCCAGTTCGGCCCACTCTGCCTGCCTGGACCAGTGCCGAACCCACACATCTGCTCTGGGCCTGCCAAATGTGGGCTCGGTTCAGACTCTGGCGGCATGGGCGGCTGGGCTGGAAACGTGGGCCCGCAAGAAACCGGGCCCATGGTCCAGACCCAAGCAGACCAGAGCGGGCTGAACTAGGACACACATCTGTTTTCTTGCCTACCCGGCCCAGTCTGGGGGGTTGTCATGGCAGTCAGTCATGACTGGCTGTTATTGGCAGCCATGGCTGGCCATCATAGCAGGGGACTGGGTACCATCCACAGAGCATGGGCAGAGGGAGCTGGACAGCTGTATGTTGCCATGTCAAGCCGTGGGGACGTGTGTTCCGTTCCCTGAACTGACCTGGCTGGGGGTGCCCCCCACGCACCAGGAGGCAGCTGCATATTTATTTATTTTTAACCCATACTTACAAACATATCCACTAGGGTGGATAGGTTTGTAACTATGGGTACATTTTGGGGTGAATCAGGAGAATCATATTGCGACGATGTTTATGATGGGGGATCCAGTGTCCTCATCGGCTTCCCCAGTGAGGATAAAGCTCCTTCCAAAGTATAATTATATATTTTTTTATTATAATAAATTATGTATTCCTTTATAGTATTATAAATGTTTAAAATTCTCTCTCAAAAAAAGAGAGAAGTGTCATTTTTCAGAAGCACACTTCTGCCACTTTCGCTCTCTCAGTACACCCTTTGGGAATCATCTAGAAGTTTTAGGAAGCCACTAAATGCATAAGAATTGGCTATATGATCTACTTTACGATCATTAGCAAGGCTTATCCCTCTGTCGAAATTAAGTCAACAAAGTAGTATTCTAGATAACTCTGCAACCATTCTTTTAAATCTTAATAATTTTCATATAGAATTTGCCTTATTGCCTCAATGTGCCTCAGAGTGGGCATATATTGTTTTTGACTTGGAACGGAGGGTGAAAACAGACATGACGCTAACCACACACTTGGTGGTCATTTATGCATGTTGCAGAGCTGTATGGGGCACCAATACAGCCCTGCAACATGCATAAATGACCACCAAGTGTGGTTAAAGTGCGGTTAGCGTCATGTCTGTTTTCACCCTGAGATTGCTGATCTCACTTCTCTCGGCCTCAGCTTCCTAATTGTGAAATGTCATGCTGATCACATGCTTAGTCAGCGCATGTTAGATGTGTTGGAAGTTCAGAGATGTCCCACACTCAAATTAGGTATGAAGCTCCGTGGATCTGCTCAAGATGATCAATAGATTGGTCTAATTCTCTGTGGATATAGATTTTACACCATTTCATTGAAGCTATACCATCGAATAGTAGTAGATAATTTCTCCATCTAGCTTTGAAGAGGTTAAGATATAAACAAAACAAATTCTGTGAATTCTTTCAGCTACATTCTTTCTAAACAACTTCAGTTAATTTAGCTCGCCTCATATACACACACACATGTAGAGAGCTCTACGCTAATCAAAACTTTGTTCCTTTATTCCTGTAGTGCCTGAAAGGTATTACTTGGTCAAAACTCCTTCCAGTAGATATATGACGCTTGAATTTTTTAAGCTCAAATAATAATTGCCTGCCTAGATGCATTCAAAGATTGGCATGGAGATTCTAGAAGGAATGCATAACTAGCATGCAGTGACAGAAACGTTGTTGACAGCTATAAATTAGCTGCTTTATTTTTAAATTAAGCAGCGTTCACACTCCTTCCTACACCAGCCAGTATATCTGTGCTCTTTTCTAACAAGAAACTAAGTAACTTTATGCCTGAAGAATAAAAACTGACCTACCCACCTCTAGAAACAAAAACAAGCTAGATTTGTATTCCATATTATATATATCAAAATTAATTTAAAAATATTTTCTTTTCATAACAATGCTAGCTGTTTTTCTCATCTAAAGGTTGAACCCATGAAGTGTTGCTAACAACAGACCCAACTATGCAAACTAGAACTCCTGCATTTGTAATGTTTTCTTATGTACGTTATCCTACCAAAGCCAATGGAATTATTTAGGCCATTTTTACATGGACGGGGGTGGTGGGGGATGAGTGTTCTGGCACGGTGGGTGGAGTTGTGTGTGTCCCTTTACACAGACACAGACACACACGGGGCCTCCTCTGGTTTTCCAGAGGGCTCCGTGGGTGGAGGTGGGTGTTGCATGGGAGCACAAACGCACCCCCACCCATCACCCACAGCGTTCACATGGGCGAACCACCACCCCACACCATCCTCTCTCGAACACCAAGCCGGGGTGTGTGTGTGTGGTCCATGTAAAAACTGCCATATTTGAATAAGTAGTATTAGTGCAGTGTTGAATCCACTGAAGTTAACAAGAAAATTCCCATTAACTTCAATTGGGTGAAGACAGCGCCCTATTTGTTTTATTTATTTATTTAAATTTTAGCCTCAACCTTCCTCTAAGGCTCAGAGTAGCTAAGTTTCAGTGGGTGTCGCCCGCTGATGCGGTGAATGTTCTTGAGGCCATTAGAGCCACTTGTTGTGAATTAGATCCATGCTCATCTTGGCTGATTAAGGCTTGCTGTGAGACGCTTGGACCATTGCTGGCCGGATTCAGCGATGCCTCCCTTAGGGAGGGCAGAGTGCCGGACCGCCTCAAAGAGGCGGTGGTGTGGCCTCTGCTCAAGAAACCATCACTTGACATGGACTCCCTCGCCAGCTACCAGCCAGCCTCTAACCTTCCCTTTCTAGGGAAGGTTATTGAACAGGTGGTGGCTAGGCAGCTTCAGGGGCATCTGGATTGGGTCATTTTCTTGATCCTTCACAGTATGGCTTTCATCCTCAGTTTGGCACGGAGACTGCACTTGTGGCTTTGGTCGACAACCTGCGCCATGAGCTGGATCAGGGTAGATCATCTCTCTTGATCTTATTAGATTTGTCAACAGAATTTGACACGGTTGACCATGAGATGTTGGTGGCTAGCCTGCAGGACTGGGTGAGCGGAATCATTCTTGAATCTTTCCACTCTTTCTTGGCCGGGAGAACTCTGAAACTGAACCCCGACAAGAAGGAGGTGATGTTGGTGGGTAGGGCTGGGGGAGTGGTGGCCCCCATCATTCAATGTAACCAAGCCAAGAACGTGTACCTAGGACCTCGCATCTTCATGAATGTTACACTCCTTGTCTCTCCCTCTGTTCCCCATCATTCATCTCCCCCCCCCCAACCCTCCGTCTCTCAGATTGTAAGCCCTAAGGCAGGGATCATGTCTATTCCGTTACTTTGTAAAGCACCAGGTATATTGCTGGCGCTATATAAATGCTTGCTAATAAAATAAAATAATAATAATAATAATAATAGATGGGGTTTCCCCTCCACTAGCCGCTCAGGTCCATCACAGTTCTTCCTGGATCCGAGGTGGAGGCTATGGCGAGGAGTGCCTTTTGCCAGTTACATCTGGTACGATGGCTGTGGTCATATGTTTAGGATACTGACTTGGCCACCATCATCCATGCCTTCATCACCTCTACACTGGACTACTGCAACGCACTCTACATGGGGCTACCCTTGGTGATGGTCAGGAGGCTGCAGCTGGTGCAGAATGCGACATCCAGTCTCCTTACGGGTGAGCACATTACACCAGTGCTTTGTTCTCTGCACTAGTTGCCTACTGTCTTCCAGGCCCAATTCAAGGTGTTGGTGCTGCTATATAAAGACCTAAATGCTGTTGGCCCCACTTATCTGTGTGACCGCCTCATGCCTTAAAGTCCCCTGAGTTTCCCAGGTGTCAACGATGGGGAGGGCATTCTTGGTGGCTGCTCCTAGGCTGTGGAACTCCCTCCTGATGGAGACCCGCCTAGCCCTGGACCTCCCTTCTTTCCGAAGACAGAGTAAGACCTGGCTGTTCCACCAGGCTTTTAGGGAGGGGGTGGGAGTGTTGGGTGTTTGGTTCCACTCTTTTAATGAGTTTTAATAAGTTTTATAACTGTTATGCATCTGATTTTAATTGAACTGTATTTTAAAAACTGCTGAAGTGTATTTTAAACATTGTTGTGAGCCGCCCCGAGCTGCTATCATGAACAGGAAGGAGCAGGCTATAAATGCTTCCAATAAATAAATAGATTACATTAAAGAAGCAAGACACATTAAAATAGATTAAAATCCCATTAAAAACCCTCACCCCTAAACCCACCCACCCCAACCCTTATCCTGACCTGCCAAATGCTTTGTCAAAAAGAAACATTTTACATTGCCTCAGAATATTCTCAGGCAGACCTCCAGGGGAAGGGAGTTCCACAATGCTGGGGTAGCAACCGAGAATGCCTCTCTGCAATCACTTCTCACATAAAGATTGGCGGGTAGTACCCACAAGAGGTTGCTCCCAGTTGACAGCAAGGGTCTCAGTGGAGCACAGCAGAAAAGGTGGTCTTTGTTGGGCCCAGGCCATTTAGGGCTTTAAAAGTTAAAACCAGCACCTTGAATTCCATGCAGGAACCGATATGTAGCCAGTAAAGAATATAAAGTACAGGTGTGATGTGCTCATAGTGACCAGTCCTGAAAAGAGCTAGGCTGCTGGATTCTGTACCAGCTGCAGCTTCCAAACAGACACCAAGGGCAGCCTCACATAGAGTGCATTGCAGTAATCAAGCCTTGAGGTAATGAAAGCAAGGAGGATGGTGGCCAGATCTGAATCTGAAAGAAAAGGATGCAAACTCCTCTTCAAACTTGAAAAGCAAATGAACAGGACAAGACTGAGCTTTTACAATCCTAAACTCTGACTCTGCAGTTGAAGTAGCAGCACCCAGCTTGTGGTGAATACAAGCGATTTTGTCTAAAAATGTCTTAGTGGGCAATAGATGACCCTAGTTCACAGTAGAGACAGAACAGATTAACCAGGCCATGAACCACCCAGAACAGCTCTACAATGGATTAGTAATGGATTTACAACATGAGGTCTGGGAGTTAAATGTAGAGGGGTTTTTGGCGATTTGGCGAGAAATAGCTGGAAGCACAAGTTGTGGTCAACGTGTGGTCCAGAGAATCTCAATGATCAGCTTCGTACGACCCCACCCTCACAACAAAGCTGACTGCTGGGACTTATAGGATAAGAAGCTGGCAGCTCTGCCTTTTCCAACAAGTATCTCAAGTGAAACCTAATCCTAACTAGCTACACCATTTAGAAAAGCTTTCAGAGTATTGAGTTAAGCCTCTTTCAAAGGCACTTCCTCGGTTATAATTTTAGTTTTCTCACCTTGCGAGACACTTCAGGAATGGAATGTTCATGAATATTGTTAATTCAGTTCATAGAATGGCTGTATTTTTGTCGTATCTGTATGCGTGGGGGGGAAAACACAGCACTGACTTAACCAAGGCATGCGGAAAGGTATGTATGTGTTACACAAACTTCCCTTCACAGCTCTGCTTACCTTAGTTTTGACATGCAACACCCTTGATTTTGCAGTCTTTGTTGTCTATTGTGCAGATACTGCCAAAAGTTCGAAAATGAAGCCAGTAAGACAGATTGTCCATCAGGGACAAGACTCAGGCCACCGCATTCATATAGATGATCTAAGGATAACGACTAATCTTGGTGCATTTGTGCATGTTGGGGAACATTTCCATCAGCCTTCAAGATCTAAATTCCCCTCTAAATGACAACTCTTTCTTGGGGGGGCGGGAGGGGAGGATCTAGAAATGGCCCCCTATTGGGGACCTTCTTTATAATTATAAGCAACTGTCATGTCATTTCCTGGCATCTTCATTCACTCCAGAGAAACTGATACTGCAGGGAACATATTGCCCTAACCACAATTTCCCCTGGAGCCCTAGTCCACAAGAAGCGCACACACAAGCTGCCTATAGAGATTAATAGAGAGTCCCCAGGCAGGGAAGAAGACACACCTCCTTGCTAGGAGGCACAGCTTTGCACACACATAGGGATCTGGTAGTGCAGTGTCAGCTCACCCCCTCACCCTGCCACATGCTGGGTTGTGCCACTGCCTCTTAGCAGAGGCTTAGCTAGGTGGGAATGGGCTCTGGTGCAGAAAAATGTACTGGGCTCCCTGCTGGGGCAAGCTTCCACTGCAGTATGCATATGCATTCTGCATGCATGTGGGCCACCCTCCAGTCATGTGAGCCCTGATGCAGCTGCACCTATGACAGCTACACTCTTGCCTCTCAGGTTCCCAGCCATCCCAGCCCCGGCTACTAATAGACTTCTCTGGCCAGTGGTGGGAGCAGGGTCTGGGCAAGATCCTTAGGGGCAGTTGCACAGAAGTCAGTGAGGGAGGAAAGGAAAGATGAGCCTCCCTCCCTCCCTCTTCTGCCCTGACCCTCACATTGTCTAGACAAAGGCTGGCCTTACCCATGGAGCTGGGCATGGTTTCAGGCAGCCCATGCGCATGATCCAGAAGTAGCAGCTAGTGCTACCGCACAGTTCCAGCTGTATTGGTGCAGTAGTAGCTGCGTGTGATGCCTGAGTGGCAGCTGCCACTTCTGAATCACGCACAAAGGCTGCCTGAAACCACACCCTTCCCAAATCCAGGGCTGGCCTTAACACACACAGGGCAAGTGGTGAGGGGGAAGAGCTGGGAATGGGGTCAGGGCAGGAGAGGTTTGTCCTCCCACTGGTTAGCCTGCATTCTTCCCTCCCTCTCCCTACATGTAGCAGAGATCTGTTGCTCTGCCCCTCAGGATCCTGCCACTGTCCTGAGGAGCCTGTTAGGGGCAGGGTGGGGCTGGGCAGGATCTTGGAGGGACAGTGTTTTGACCAGCAGGGTGAGAGAAAACTGTTTCATGCTAACAACTCCTAACACTCACAGAAAGTTGTGTTTCCTGACAAGAAGGTATGGCTCTCTCTTATTTGGGGACTCCCCATTCACTGCACCTCTGTACATAGTCCCCTTCATTGCCAAAATGGCAGTGATGGGAAATTTGTTGTGCCTCCACAATGCATGTGATAAGGGGGCACAATTTGAATGCCTAGAAAGCCCCATTGTGAGGAATTGGGATTGCTAGGGAAACCTTCCCCTGGAGCGCAGGCACAGTGAGAGCGCCACGGGGAATAGGGGGATCCACCCCTTTTTGGAGGGGCTGGTCGCCTGTACGCCACTTGGGAGCAGCATTGCAAAGGCTGAGGCCAAAGAGTCAGCAGCAAGATCGCCGTTGAATCAGGGCCTTTGAAAAAGAGCTTCTCCCCTCACGCGCTCACGATGGGAAGGGCAAGAAAAAAAGGCAAGGGGAAGAAGAAGGCCTCCACGGTTAGGGAAGAGTGGCCTCGAACGCCTGATAGGGCTTGCGGAGGGTGAGCCCCCTCCTCCCAGGGAGCAGATGTTCGCCCACCTCATAGCGTGTGAAGCACAGCTGAGGGCGCACAACCCTTCACCAGGGGGCAGGGAAGGAATGCGGAGCAACTTCAGGGGAGGCTCCAGATCCAGCCGGCAGGGGGGAAACTGCACCCAATCCAGCAGGCGGGACTGACCACGCGGAGGTGGGGATTGGCACCCCGCTCAGTCAACCGGGAGTCCGGCGGGGGGGCAGGGTAGTTAGCCCCCCAGCACGTTACCGTACAGAAGGCAACCTGGGGGTGCTGGGCAGAGCAGGGAGAGCCCCTCAAAAGGATTAATACCAACAAGGTAGGACAGGGGCAGACGTCCATCCCCAAAACGCAGCTAGGGCTAGGAGGGAGCAGGCACCGACTCCCACAGTGGGGGGGCACCCCCAAGCCAGGTGGCTGACATGGGTCCATTGATCCAGGCTCTGTATCCAGGAGGCTTGGCCCCTTCCCTTGCTGGGGGGGCGGGGGATGGATGCATGGGTAGGCGACCCTTATGGCATGCCGGGCCTGGGCCTGGGCCAGTACCAATGGCAGGTGGGCACGAGGGCTGCCTCACTGGTACCTGGAGCAGTGCTGGACCCTGGCAACAAGCAAGGGAGGCCTGGGGGTGGGTTGTTGTTATCTCCTCCCATAGATGGGCTACCCCCAGCGAGTAGGAGGCGTGTTGAGGAACCGGATCAGTGACCTGGACCCTCTGACAAAGAGATGTGGCAGAGGATACTGTCTCTGGAAAGGGAGCTCCGACGGGATGTCAGAGGACCCACCTTTTCCATGCTGCCTTTCCCAATGCCCTCTAGTCTTTCCCCTTGCTCTTACTGTCAGCCCTCCTCTGCTGACTGCTGCTACCGATCACCTTGTAACCAAGCCAAGTACACGCACCTGAGACTTCGCATCCGCCTGAATGTTTGTTTGTCTTCTCCCATGTCTCTCCCGCTGTCCCCTCTCCTTGTCTCCCCCTCCTTGTCTTTTAGATTGTAAGCAACAGGCAGGGACCGCATCTGATTGTATGTTCTGTACAGCACCAGGTTGCAACTGGTGCTTTATAAATGTTTAATAATAATAATAATAAAGAGGACAGCCAGCGGAACCCACACGGGGGGGGGGGGCTTTGACAGGAGAGCGATGCAGGTCGAATGGGTGCATGGCGAGTCTGAAAGTAGGGGGTCGATGGCTATGGGGTTCAGCGAGCCAGCAGAAGTAGAGGAGCCAATAGGGGACCCAATCATGGGTGTGCTGGGACCACCCCAGTTAAGGGAGGGGGAGGCTCCCCAATGGGTGGTCCCGGCGAGCCTGGCTTTAGAACAGTCAGGAGTAGGTCTCATTCAAGGCACCCAGTTGAGTGGTCCCCAGTTATTGTATTGGAATGGGGTGTGGGTCACGCCTGCCGGTGCCCAGGGTTCTGGCATAGTAGGGGGAGCACAGACAGGGGGGACCAATCAAAAGGAGGCATTGGAAGGAGGGGCCAACCTGTGCCCTGCCAGTATGAGCGTGACTCTGGCCCAGGTGGGCACGGGGCTGCCATCGCAGACTGAGACCCTCCCTCCCCATCCTCCAGGGGGAGCTATGGTGGTGGTGGGTGCCCCATTTGGAGAGCACCTACTCAAGGTCACAAAAGAAAAGATCTGGTGAGGAGAGTATGTTGACCTTTACACCCTTTTGTTCAGTGATCCAATTCTGGATCATTCTGAGCAAGAGGAAGGGAAAGATAAGGAGAAGTTCTGACACCCCAAAGCGGACCGCAACTGGGCAAATTGGACAGCAGTGCTTTCCATGTACATGGGGGTTATGTTACAAGCATACCCTGCGTGGGGGTTGGAGCTTCACAAATATGCAGACATTGTACGCAAGGCCTACAGAACGGGACCGGCAGGAGTGTGGCTGCGCTATCCCGAAGGCTTTCGTCACAGGGCGGCCACCACACCCAGGCTGCTTTGGGATGTTTATGCACCAAACTTATGGCTAGAGTGCATGATTGACGCAACCAGTGCACCCTGTTCGGATAGTGGTTGACGCAACCAGTGCGCCCTGTTCGGATAGTGGTTGCGCGCTAGTACGAGGTGGGGTGGCACCGGCGAATGAGCCATATCATGGAGAAAGCCGGAGGGGGGCGCAGGGAGAATCCGGGCCATGTTGGGAGTACAATAGGGAAGGTTGCTGCAGTTGAATAACATGTAGGCTCCATCACGGGTGTTCCAGTTGTGTGAGTTTTGGGGGGGGGCATCCGACACTTAACTGTTTCAAAGTCAAGCAGAGAGGCAGTAGAGGGCGATATGGACAGGGCGGAGGAAATGGAAAGGGTGCTCAAGGAACATCCCCAGGTGCCCGCCCTTCAAAAGGGGCCGATGCTGGTCAGAATTGATCACCTTGAAAGGGCACTCAGGGGACACCCGGATAGGGCAGAGGTGCATTATGTGGTACAAGGATTTAAACAGGGTTTTCTTATCCTGGCGGGCCCGGTGAGGTCCAAGAAAGCAGTGCAGAATTTGCGGTCCATAGTGGGGTTAGGGGAGGTGGTGAGGAAGAAAACTGCAAAGGAAGTGGGGGAAGGCAGGGTGGTAGGCCCATGCAGCCAACCCCCTATGGGTAACTTGGTTGTGTCCCCACTGGAAATTGTGCCAAAGAAAGCTGAGGGACAGTACCGCATGATCCACCATCTATCCTATACCCGGGGAGGCTCAGTCAATGATGCAATACCAAAGGAATTATCAACAATTAAGTACGCATCATTTGATGTAGTGGTAGAGAAAGCGAAGGCCATGGGAAGGGGTGCACTCTTGGCAAAGTGCGATGTGAAATCAGAATTTTGCTTGTTACCAGTGTACCCCAGTAGCTTCCATCTCTTAGGTTTCCAGTTCGAAGGGCAGTACTACTACGATCGTGCCATGCCCATGGGTTGTTTGATATCCTGTTCGGCGTTTGAGCGATTTAGTTCCATGATAGAGTGGGTGTTCAAACAAAGGTTGAAGGCTGGGGATGTAAAGAAATACATGGACAATTTTTTGATAATTTGCCATCCCGGGACTGGGGATTGTGCCGCTGCCTTGGAATTGTTCCATGAAGTAGCAAGGGAATTAGGCATCCCTTTAGCCCCTGAAAAGACTGCGGGACCTGCAACGAGACTCACCTATCTTGGTATAGAGTTGGACACGGAATCGATGTCATCAAGATTGCTGGAGGATAAGTTAGCTGGCATGAGGCATAAGACCAGGGAGAGCATGGCGGCTCGTAAAGTTACCGTTCGTGCATTGCAATTCCTGGTGGGTAGCCTGAATTTTGCATGTCGTGTAGTGTCACCAAGGAGAGCCTTCTTATCTAGGCTGTACGGGAAGCTAAGGGGGGGGGGAGGGAACTACCACCCCGTTACCAGATACCGGATACAGTCACCAAGGAAATGAGAGAAGATCTGGAGATACGGTTGAAATTCCTGGAAGGGTTTAATGGAGTTAACTTTTGGAGAGAACAGTTGCTGTTGCAGACCAACCTACAGGTACAGTCAGATGCGGCTGGGGGAGTGGATTTTGGGGTGTATTTTCAAACACGTTGGTGTGCTGCTCCTTGGCCAGAAGAATGGCATGAGTCAGGCATCACTAGGGACCTCACCTTTCTGGAATTGTTCCCTATTGTGATTGCAGTCTTGTTGTGGGTGAGGCAGTTTCTCAATCACACAGTCCTCTTTTGGTGTGATAACTTAGCAGTGGTACACTTGTTTAATACCCTGCTTCCTGCTCCCCCCGAGTTATGACCCTGGTTAGGAAGTTGGTGTTGGTGTGTTTAAATTATAACATCCTGTCTGTGACTCGACACGTCCCAGGGGTTGACAACGGCATAGCCGATGCCCTTTCTCGGTTCCAGATGGACCGCTTCGGAGAGATGGCACGGGAGGCCAGAGCTCTCCTGGAGACACTACCACCGGGGTTGTGGAGTCTTGGGAGTTAGAGCTGCAGACTATCATACAGGGATCATTGGCTCCCAGAATGCAGGCAGCGTACAGTAGGGTTTTTCGAGAATTTCAGTCATTCAGGGTAGAGAAAGGGTGGGGGATAGGATTCCCCATCAGGGAGCCAAAAGTTATTCATTTTACAATGGCGCTAAGAGGAAAGGGCCTAGCAGTGGGGACCATAGCTGGAAAAATAGCGGCACTGACTTTTACCAACAAGCTGAAGGGCTACCCTCCCCGACACTGGTTTTTACTTAAAGCACATGTTGGAGAGTTGGGCAAGGGCCCCTACTACCCCAACACATGTTCGGGCGCCTATCACGATGCCTATACCGATGCAGTTGGTTGGGGGTTTATCGAGAATCTGCCATGATGCGTTTGAAGTGCAGTTGTTTACCACAGTCTATGTTACAACATATTTTGGAGGTTTCAGGATTAGCGAAGTTGTTTGCAGGTCCGGCAGTGACAGTACCAACAGGGCGTTGAAGATAGAAGATTTGGAATTATCAACAGCCAGATTGCAAATACGGCTCCGCTGTTCAAAAACCAACCAGAGGGGGAGGGGCCACACCGTTGAGCTGTTCAAGGGTGGCCCGAAGGCAATATGCTCAGTCAAGCCGATGAGCTGCTATTTGGAGCTGCCATGGTTTAAGGGAGTGTTATTCATACACCAAGGCAGCGCCCCCATGACGAATTACCAGTTCACAGCAGTCCTTCTCACAGGATTGGGCAAAATTGGTATGCCCCCTAAGGAATTTGGGTCACACTCCTTTAAGATCGGTGCTGCCACGACAGGTGCCGTGGCCGGCTTACCAGAGGAGGCAATTAAGGCAGTGGGGAGATGGCGATCAGGGGTGTATAAGAAATGTGTCAGACCTTACCGTTACTAAAGCTATGTGTTTTCTCCATTAGAATCCAGGACCACTGTGGCGCCAAGATGAGTGGTGTGAATCATGGGTCACAGCCTGGTGCATTGGGCAAGCAGAGCAGCTTCGAGGACTTCCTGGGGTTTGGAACTCGGTTTGGCTGGATTGGCTAGCATCAGGTGGTTGGGTAGGAGAGGGATGCGCTGGAATCAGCTACTCCCGATGTTGAAAGGATTTGAACACTTTCCTGCACCACACTTAGAAGAGAATGATATACCAGCTCAAAAAGGGGTCAATTTAATAATAAAAATGAAAGAGGATTTGTTAACAATTAAGCGTTGGGTTATGGGAGTCCATGTAGTTTGGACAAGTTTAATTCCCAGGGTGAAGTGGGATAAGGCACACAAGCCTGGAAAAGTTGATAGAACTAGGAAAAATATTAATAGGGAAATAACTAAGTGGGTAAAAGGCATGGGAGGTTCCAGCATTAAACACACAGAGATAGTGCACACATGACTCGATTTGTACTGTGGGTGATTTCAGACATTATGGGCGCTCGATTCACCACAGTGGATTCCCAGCGGTGGCAAACCGGCTAACCACCCCCCGTGGGAAAGAGAGACCCAAAACAGACCTGACGGGAGCAGGACCACGGCAGGGAATTGGACCGGCAGACCACGGCCTGGGGCAGCACAATGGACATTACGTCGATCCTGGGCCGTGGTCAATGCACCCGGAAGGCGCTGGGGCGGCTTATCCCAGCTGCTGCTGCTGCTGCTGTCCCTCCACTGCCTCCATGTGCAGCACGACCACCGCCTCCTCCGTCTTGGACTCCACCACCTCCTCCTCCTCCTCCTCCTCCCGCCTTGCTCTCTCTCCCTCCGCTCTCCTCTCCCTTCCGCCTCGCTCCATCTCACCACATCCCCCTGCTGCTGTGTGCCCTTTAAATCTCCTTCCCTGGCCTGTGTTGTTGCTCGTTGCCTGGCAGCGACGCTGCATGCTTTGTCCCCGGCTGGGAATCATGTTGCTTGATTCCGGCCGGTGGTTGCTGTTCAGTGATTACTTTTTTTTGTTTCCCGGTGGGAATCGCTTTGACCATGCTTTCGGAGATCGTCCGGACCGGAGCTCCGGAAGCGTGGTTGGTTTTGACCCCTGGGGGGGATTGACTGTGGGGAACATCTGGCACCTGCGAAACAGATGTTCAGGGGGCTTTGGCCCTGCCGCGGGATTGACCGTGGTTGACTGTGATCTCGTAATGTCTGAAAATACCCTGTGATGATGGGGTATATCTGTCTCCTATGGGGAATGAGATGTATTTGGCTGCGTTGGCAGGGCATTTGGAGTCCTTGTTGGTGGAATAGGCGGTGGGTGTCGGGGTGGTTTGATAGCGATCAACCACCCCTTTGTGGCAGGGGTCCAGTATGCTATTGTAAGTTAAATAGGAAGGAAACAGGTTTTTAAGAGTCATCTCCTTAAGAGACGGGGAGATGATACCTAGTGTAATGCAGGGCACAGCATGCACTGGGGTCATGGCCCTGGGAGTGGTGTCTTAGCAGGATTAGTAGGGACATGTGCTGTCTTCATACCTTGTGGGAACCTAACTCCATACTCGAGCCCAGAGCTGGGCCCGCTCCCCCTTTTCGGCCATGGCCATGGTGCTGTCGAAAGGGGGATGTTTGAGGTTATAAGTACTGGCACTGGAAGGGACATCCAGGTCAGTATGGGAGTTAATAAGTTATGTTATGTAGCTAGCATACTTAACCCAAATTGCTTAGTGCAATTACCCACCGGCCATTTTTTCTCGGATAATTGGCAAAGAGTGCAGCCATTTTGAATCCAACATATGTCTTGTGTCTCATTTGGGGGTGTGCCGACAACCTGCCTTTTGCAGATTGAGGCCAGAAGCTATTGAAAATGTAGATCCCAAACTGTAACATGCATGATAGAGCAGTGGCTCCCATTTTGATCTCTCTCTCTCTCTCTCTCTCTCTCTCTGTTTGAAAATGAATTAAATCATGCAAGTTCCTAGAACTTTAAATGACAACAATTTCTCTTTCAAGTTAAAGCTTTCGTAAATATTTAGTCTCAATATGAAGGGAAAAAAAATAAGAACATTTACCGAGATGAGAGTAAGAAATTCACCTGCTAAAATTCTAAACTCTGTGAAATGTACAGTTCTCCCCCCTCCCCCTCGCAATTACATTTTTAGGATTTGTTTTGCTCTTACGATAAAATAGTTTTTGCAAAGTTTGCACTTTTTTAAATTAGAAAAACAAGATCTGTCTCCACTAGTGCCCCTGGCAACCAGAACTCTACTTTTGTCAGGACCCGAGCGGTGACGGCGGCGGCGCGGTAGCGAGGGTCCTGTGGCCTGTCAGCTGTTGCAGTGGGGGGTGCTCTGGGAGTGTCGGGAAGGCCGCTGTGGGGGGCGGAGCTACACAGCACTTCCTGGATGCTCCTAGCCCCGCCCCACAGGAAGGTAACAGTAACGCTGAGCTCAGCGGTGGCCTGGGGCCCCACCCTGGGCTCACCTGCTGCAAATAAGGTTAACCCCATATAAGGAACCGGCGGTGGTAATAGCCCCGCCGGTAATCATTTTGAGAGACTGGCCCTGGAGTGATTGTGTTTCTGTTGTGCCATTGACCTGAGCGTTTTCTTGGAGAGTGACTGACCCCTGTGTATCCCTTCCCTGGAGCACTTCTTGTGAGTAAGTGAGTAGTGTGGGTGTGATAGTGATATTGTTTCCTGGGTGATTGTGATTAGTGGTATTCGGTGGTGGCGACCTGCTTCCAACCCCATTCCTTTTCCCTTTTGACCTATTCACTCCATTCCCTGTGTGTAAGCCCGCTCCCCTGCACTTCCCAGTTCCCAAGTCCCTTCCCTTTCCCCATTCCCCTTTCCCCTGCTGGGATTCCCCTTCCCCCCTCCCTTGCCCTGCACCTCCCTTGCTCATGGTGCCCTGGGCCCGAGGATTTCCCTAAACGTGTGGGTCCCTTTTGTATTGTCTTTCCTGTGGGGGCAACTGGCTCTCTCTCTCTCTGTCCCGATGATGAAAAGGGTTGCCTCTTGTTAACGGAGGAAAGCCCACCCAATATCCTGAGGGACATTATTTCCCCGAGAGACTCCACCAGAGAGAGAGAGTCGCCTCCTGTGCAGGTGTTCTTCCCGCTTGTCTTTGTGAGCCCCTCCCGGGGCTTCTCTCTATTGTTTTCCTCCCCCTCTGTTGTTACTTTCTATTTCCCTACCAAACCGCAACCCTTCTTCCCTTTCATCCTTCCCCCCGTGACAGAATTACCGGCACTCCTCCCCCCTTTCCTAAAGTCTCAAACATGGCTTCGGAACAACGATTACAAGAGCTGATGCATACAGTCCAATCCCTCACGATGGAGGTACAGGACTTAAAATCTGAAAATAAGGAGCTGTGGGCTCGGTATCGTGACCTGCAAGACTCCATAAGTCAGCCCCCTCCTCATTTGATGGAGGATAAGGAGAGAGTACCCCAGGAGGCCGCCCCCTCCTCCGCATCTCTCTCTCTCCCTTAGTACTAACTCCTAGGGAACCTAAGACTCCCCGTCCGGATAAATTTTATGGAGATAGAAAGGCGTGCCAGGGGTTCTTGGCACCTTGTAATTTAACTTTCCAAACTCAACTCCTCACGTATAACTCAGATTAGTCCAAGGTGGCTTATATTGTTGGGCTATTGGGGAGAGTTGCCTTGGATTGGGCCACCCCTCTTTTAGCTGCCGATGACGACCTATTACGAAATTATAAAGGGTTCCTCAAACAATTTCGTTTTTTGTTCGATTACCCCCATAGGGTCAGGGATGCTGAACAAACCATCCTACACCTTCGTCAAGGGAAAACCCCACTCCTAGATTATATAACCCAATTTAGAAAAATAGCTTTTGATATAAACTGGAGCGATTCGGCGTTCCGAGCTTCATTTAGGCAGGGTTTGAGTGATGAAATTAAGGACCAGATCGCCTGTGCTGCCACCACCCCTCTTACCTTGGAGGACATGGTCACCCTATCGCTCCAGATTGACAAACGCCTCACAGAGCGTAAATGTGAACGTAAGCGCGATCAAGGTAGGAATATGGGGTGGTGGGCCCCTCGACCCTCACCCATCACCCCTCCAGTAACTGTAGAACCAGAGGGATCAGAACCTATGCAAATAGGTGTTGCACGAGGGCCCCTTAGTATGGAGGAATGAGATAGGCGCTGCCGATTCCGCCTTTGTTTTTATTGCGGACAAGCAGGCCATTTTTCAAAAGAATGTCAGGCCCGGCCTCCATACCCTTCAGGGTTGGGAAACACCAGGGGCCGGGGGAATGGGGGGCTCCCTTGGTGACTGGGTGTAATTCCCTCCTTAATACTATCGATACCTCTCCACCTAGACCCCAATTATTTATACCCCTTACATTACAGTGGACTACCCATCGATCTATAATAGTTAGAGCCCTGATAGATTCAGGAGCGTCCGGGAATTTCATGGATAAAACCTTTGCCCCCCACTATCATGTCGCTCAACAGACTCGTACCTCGGTGCAAGTGGTTCAAACTATAGATGGATCTCCCCTTAGTTCAGGTCCTTTACGAACTTGTTCTAGCCCTCTAACTTGTACAATAGGGACTCATAGTGAGTCACTTCAATTTGACCTCATTTCCTCGCCCCTATTTTCTTTAGTGCTGGGGTTACCATGGCTCAAACTTCATAACCCCTCCATAAATTGGGTTACTCATACCCTTTCATTTTTATCTTCTGGTTGTCGGTCACATCGGTTCTTGCCTCCCCAGGGAGGAGCCATAGCGCCCATTTCCCCTGCCCCTACTATGGACCCCCGTATTCCCTTCGTTTACAGGGATTTAGCATGACTCTTCAGTAAACAAGAAGCCTCCGAACTTCCCCCCCATAGATCCTATGACTGTCCCATCAAACTTGTCCCAAATAGTGAACCCCCCTTCGGAAGGATCTACAACCTTTCCCCAGGGGAAACAGAAACGTTAAGGGCATATATCCATGACAATTTAGCTAAAGGTTTCATTCATCACTCTACTTCCCCTGCTGGAGCGCCCCTTTTTTTTGTGCCAAAAAAGGAAGGGGACCTCCGACCTTGTATTGACTATAGAGGGTTAAATCAAATTACCATTAAGAATCGGTATCCCCTTCCCCTTATTTCTGAACTTCTTGGTAAACTCCAAGGCGCTACCGTGTTTACTAAGTTAGACTTGAGGGGTGCCTATAATCTGGTAAGGATCAGGGAAGGGGATGAATGGAAGACCGCCTTTCGGACAAGGTTTGGCCACTTCGAATATCTCGTCATGCCATATGCACTGGTAAATGCTCCAGCTACCTTTCAGCATTTCATTAATGATATTCTGCGAGATCTACTTGACCTGTATGTAGTGGCTTATTTAGATGATATCCTTATTTTTTCGTTCACCATAGAGGAACATATACAACACATACAAACCGTATTAGAACGTCTTCAACGACATAAATTGTATTGCAAATTGGAAAAGTGTATGTTTCATGCTTCATCTGTTCCCTTTCTTGGATTCATCATCTCCTCTAAGGGAGTACATATGGACCCAATCAAGTTGGAAGCAATCAACCAATGGCCGGCTCCCACGACGGTAAAGGCCCTGCAACGATTTTTAGGCAGCGTGAACTATTACAGACAATATATACCTCATTACGCTGACCTAACGAAACCCCTTACTAAATTGCTGCAAAACGGTATACATTTTGAATGGGGAACCCTTCAAGGTAAGGCATTTAGTTCCTTAAAACAAGCCTTTATGTCAGCCCCCCTCTTGCAGCATCCAGATATCTCCTTGCCATTTATAGTAGAGGCCGATGCCTCAGATGTAGCCATCGGGGTTGTCCTAACCCAACTCCATGGGTCCCCCCAACGTCGTCTGCCTTGCGCATTTTACTCTCGGCAACTGACTCCGGCGGAACGTAATTACCCTATTTTAGATAAAGAACAGCTCACTATCAAGGCTGCCTTTGAAATGTGGAGGCACTTCTTAGAAGGAGTTCCCCACCCCATCCTAGTTTACACGGACCATAAGAACCTAGAGTATCTTCAGTCCGCTCGTATCAATAATCCTAGGCATGCCAGGTGGGCTCTGTTCTTTGCACGTTTCTGTTTTTCCATACAGTACCGCCATGGCGCTCAAAATACCATGACGGATGCCTTGTCTAGATACTACACCACTGTGGAGAAGGAAGAGGACTTTCATGGACCTATACTTTCACCAAAGACCTTCGCTGCAACTCTTCTGTCTTTGTCACAAATACAGACCGTGAGTAAAAAAGAAATACCCACACATCTTTTCAACAAAAAAATGGGCTATATTATCATAAAGGAAAGATAGTCATTCCCCCTAAATATAGACCCCAAGTACTTTGGGCTCATCACGATTCCCCTTTGGTGAGACATCCTGGGTTTCAACGAACACTTTCCTTAATCCGTAGATCCTTTTGGTGGCCCTCTCTGTATAAAGACACTAAAGCGTATGTTCAAGGATGTTCAACCTGTGCACGGACTAAAACCCCATGAACCTTACCTGTAGGACTGCTCCAGTTAACTGATAATCCCAAGGGACCCTGGCAATGGATTGTCATGGACTTTATAGTGGGGCTACCTAAAGCAGCGGGATATGACTCAATCCTGGTGATTATAGATTATTTTACAAAGATGGGTCACTTTATCCCATGTAAAGGACTTCCCTCAGCACTTGCTACAGCAGGTCTCGTCCTTCAGGAAATCATACGTCTCCATGGAGTACCAAAGGAAATCGTCTCCGATAGAGGCCCCCAGTTTATCTCCCGATTCTGGAAGACATTTTTTACACTCATTGGAGTTAAATTACGCCCTACTACAGCGTATGACCCCCAGGCCAATGGGCAAGTTGAACGAGTTAATCAATATATTGAACAATATTTACAATGTTTTTGTACCTTCCTTCAGGATGATTGGGTAAAACATCTATCCTTGGCAGAATTTACGTATAATAATAGCCCTCATTCCTCCTTGGGCACTTCACCTTTTTATGTATCTTATGGCTTCCATCCTCCCTTCTTCCTTCCAGAGGCACCCCTCTCTTCAGTACCAGCAGCAAGAACATTAGTCAGTGTAATACACCACACCCAAAAGATTGCACAGCGCCACCTCCGAGAAGCCCGTCACCGCTATAAGATAGCCGCTGATAAACGATGACATTTAGGATCCCCTTTTAGGGTAGGTGACTTGGTGTGGGTACGGAAAAACCATTACCCATCACTACACCCCTCTGCCAAACTAGATGATAAATATATGGGTCCCTTCCTTATTTCCCGACAACTAAATGAGGTTACTTATGTAGTACGACTACCGCCCCATATGCACATTCACCCCTCTTTTCATGTTTCCCTCTTGAAAAAAGCGCATCCCCCTGCTTTCCCTATCCAACAGAACACCCCAGCACCTCCTACCCTTTTGTCTGGAGATCCCGAATACGAGGTCCGAGCAATTCTGTTTTTCGGGCTCCCGTTTATTCTATTTAATAGATTGAAAGGGGTATGGGCCTTCTGAATGGTCTTGGGAACCAGACATGAATGTCCATGCCCCCCGGCTTATTCGTTTGTTTCATTTGAGACACCCCTCTAAGCCTGGTCTTTGAACCTTGGTGGGGGGAGGGGGCTTGGACGGGGGGGGTACTGTCAGGACCCAAGCGGCGGCGGCAGCGAGGGTCCCGTGGCCTGTCAGCTGTTGCGGTGGGGGGGTGCTCTAGGAGTGTCGGGAAGGCCGCTGTTGGGGGCAGAGCTACACCGCGCTTCCTGGACGCTCCTAGCCCCGCCCCACAGGAAGGTAACAGCAACGCCGAGCTCAGCGGCGGCCTGAGGCCCCGCCCTAGGCCTGTCTCTTATACACATCTAGATGTGTATAAGAGACAGGTGTATCCCTTCCCTGGAGCACTTCTTGTGAGTAAGTGAGTAGTGTGGGTATGATAGTGATATTGTTTCCTGGGTGATTGTGATTAGTGGTATTCGGTGGTGGCGACCTGCTTCCAACCCCATTCCTTTTCCCTTTTGACCTATTCACTCCATTCCCTGTGTGTAAGCCCGCTCCCCTGCACTTCCCAGTTCCCAAGTCCCTTCCCTTTCCCCATTCCCCTTTCCCCTGCTGGGATTCCCCTTCCCCCCTCCCTTGCCCTGCACCTCCCTTGCTCACGGTGCCCTGGGCCCGAGGATTTCCCTGAACGTGTGGGTCCCTTTTGTATTGTCTTTCCTGTGGGGGCAAATGGCTCTCTCTCTCTCTGTCCCAATGATGAAAAGGGTTGCCTCTTGTTAACAGAAGAAAGCCCACCCAATATCCTGAGGGACATTATTTCCCCGAGAGACTCCACCAGAGAGAGAGAGTCGCCTCCTGTGCAGGTGTTCTTCCCGCCTGTCTTTGTGAGCCCCTCCCGGGGCTTCTCCCTATTGTTTTCCTCCCCCTCTGTTGTTACTTTCTATTTCCCTACCAAACCGCAACCCTTCTTCCCTTTCATCCTTCCCCCCGTGACAACTTTCCTGTGAACACACTAACAAGTGTTAAATCTAAATGTGGGCAAAAGGTGAGAAAATTAACATTTTCTGGTGAATTCTCAGGAAATAAACGTTGTGAATTTTATGCTCATCTGAAGAAAATCCCAATCTTAACAGCATGAGCTAATCTTACTTGTTTCAAATTTTCTAATCTTGCTGGAAACAATTTCCAGCATAGGTTGAAAAGCATTTCCCAACACCTCCCTTACTTACATTAGTCTATCTTTTGTTGCCAGGTTTTAGTTTAATATTGATTTGGTTATTAATTTATTGGATCCTTTTTCTAATTGGTAATTGATGGATAATTACACAGATTCAAAACCTGGGCAAACAGCTAAATTATGGAAATACCCAGAGAGACTGAAATGACTAAATAAATGGAGGCATAATTAATAATAAGAATATAATTGAAAATATTTATGAAAACATAGTAAAAGCATTCCCTATGGGACTGAACTGCAAAACAGAGTAAAATCTTGATAGGCGGTTTATAAAAGTATTTCAAAAGGTACATGTCACATAGGTATAATTAAAGTTAAAACTTAACACTGTTTAAGTATTTAAAAGTATAAACTTAAAACTAGCAAAGTTATCCAGGAATACAGGCTCAAGGAAGATAGAAGAAGATCATGTGACCAGAGGATCACCACGGTGACCAAAGTGCATCACAAGAGGGTTCATGGCATCTAAGGTAACATTTTCTTGGTGACTTAAACTTTTATAGGAAAACCGACGTCACACTGAGGTTAATTAATTCGTATATTAATAACTGCCAATAACATGGTTAAAAGGGATCGTTGCACGCATAAAATTATAAATGTGTGACACCTTTTGTGGTTAACGTATTGGGGAACTGAAGTCGTTACCTCCACGCATGAAATATCCTATTTTTAAGCTACTTTGAACCAAAAGCTTGCAACACATTTGTGCAACGGGGATGTTTCATTGGATGTTTCATCACTTCCCTAAATGTGAACTTACTCATATTTCCTGAAATTTCACTAACAAGGTTAAAAGTTGAGCGGGGAAAAAGTAATCAGAAGGCCAAATATGTCCAGGCCTTTATGTCCAAACTAAAGTCAATATGTCCAGGAAGATTTTAGAGAGCGAAGGGGTGAAGTGCTGGCCCTGCCCACTCCCAAAACCCTGGCTCTGTTGGCCCTGCCCACCTCCCCGTCACAGAAACCTCTCCATCCCACCTCCTCTGGTAACTCTCCTCTGCAGGTCACTGATCCACCCCCACTGCAACAACTTCCTCATCCTCTTTCTCCATCCCTGCCCCCACCTGCCACAGCAACTCTCCCACTCCAATTCAGCCCCACTTTCCTTGATAACACTCCCTAGATCCCACTTCCCTGCCCTTTCCCCTGGCAACTCTTCAGACCTGGCATGACCCTACCCCGGCAACTCTCTTGTCCCACATCCCTGTCTTGGGGTGGTTTTAGATGATCCCGCTCACAAGCGGGATCGTTCTGTGCTGGCATCGGGCACCCGCCTTCCTCTCAACGCCATGTCTGATGTTCAGAAGAGCATCAGACACAGCATGGAGTGTTTGTGCACATGTGTGCCCTTCTGTGCATGCGCACTCGGACAAAGAACCCGGAAGTGCGGCGTGAAGCCAGCACCGCGGCGATCCGCCTTGACATGGGCAGGATCGCCGGGCTGGCTTCACGCGGCAGAGATCTGGTGTTCACGCACGCCGGGATTTTAGACGAGCAGCAACAATGGCAGCTGATAAAGGGCTCAGCCGCCATTTGCGTCTCGTCTAACACCGCCCTTGGACTTGAACCTGGGAGACCAGGGTTTAAATCCAGTCTTAGCCATGATCTCATTGGGTGACCTTACGCAAGTCACTGTCTTTCCATCCCCTTTCTCTAAAATGTGAAAAATAAGGACCTACCTCACAGAGTTGTTGTGAGGGAGAACTAAGTAAGGATTATAAAATTCTGTTCCAAGCCCATGGGATAGGGCAGGTTATAAATCTAAATAAATATACACTTCTAGGACAAACATATTTTGAGCTCAAGGTCTGTTCATGTTTCCTTCACTCCATCAATGTTTTCATGCCTCTAACGTAGTGCTAAAACGTGGTCCTCCGTTTCCCCCCCCAACCCTCCCCCCCAATTTTCATGATACCCGACTCAATTTTCTTAGTTCTGAAGAATAGCCCCCAAAACTTTGGAACTCAGAAAATCCTTGCATGAGTACAGGGAAGGGGGCCGAAGGCCAGCACTAGACCCCTGCTACCCCTTCCCTGGCCTCCGCTGGCCAGGGAGAGAATAACAAATAAACCAACACAGGGAGAGAATAAGCCAGTGGAGGCTAGGAAAGGAGTGGATGGGGTTCTAGCGGGGGCTCAGGGGTGGGGGGCTGAGGAATTAAATACTCAGCAACGTGTGGCTTTCTCTGGACTGGGTAAGTTGGGGGGGGAAGCTGAGCATGCTCAGAAGGGCAGAATGGTCCTTCTGAGCATATTTAGGCCTAAGATGGCACTGGCAGCTTTCCCCACCCCTTCAAACTTACCCTGTCTAGAGGGAGTCATGTGTCACCAGGAAGGGGTCGGGGGAATGAGTACTGTACTCCCTCAGCCCCTGCTAGGCACCCACGCCCTCTTCCCTGGCCCATTACCACCCTGGCCCCCGTCCTTGGAAACTACACACAAGTATTCACCGAGATTCCTTGGACTTGGGGTGCTTTTAAAACGATACAAAAAACACAGCTGATCCTTTAATCAACCACCTTTCTTTGTGATCATTTAAATGTTTGGCCCGGTTTGATGCCAGATCTTTCCCGCATCAAACCGGTTGAGGATTCCTGCCCCCTCATTTGCGTCCCTGGGAACCGCCGCGGTTAATTACGGCTTCCCCAGTTTGCAAGCACGGGGGCGGGGGGAGGCGGGGGAAAGCCGGCAAAAACTGCCTCCTCCAGGCAGCACTGGCAAACCCCCTCCCCCCTATAATGCCCCCAGCCAGTGATTAAATTTAATCACTGGCTGGGGCAGAGAGATGGCTTTACCGCGGGAGCCGTCTTCTCCCAAACACACTTGGGAGCCGTCTTCTCCAAAACGCGCTTGGGAGAGCGCACATTTAAAAACGTCCTTGGAACTTGGACGAATACTCACAAGTATTTTTTTCACTACTTGATTCAGCCCTACTCTAAACTGTCCCAGACTTTCAGGGACATCCCTGATTTCACACCTTTTTGTTATCTCTCCCGAAGTCCTGGAAAACTGCTGTAAAATCCCCGATTAAAAAGGGAGGGGTCAGAGTGGGAGATAAATGTGCAAGCCATGAATGGGGACAATGGATGTTTTTACACACACATTTCTCCTGGATGTTTGCTGTTACATCCTGAACTTTGAGTGTCTAAATCACTCACCCAGATCTCAAACATCTGGCTCTGCATAGAATTTCTCTCCGAACATTTGTGTGTAAAAGGTTCTCCTGGTAAACTGCTTTGCTCCAGGCAGCTGTGGTCACTTGGTTTCCATGGCAGCACCTCACGTCTACAGCTGCGGTTACTTTAGGCTGCCTCAGGGCAGTGTTTGTGTGATGAATGCGTGCGTGCGTGTGTGTGTGTGGAATGCATCTGGAACTTATTTGTGGACTTGTAAACCCAGAAGACTGAAAGACCAGCACTTTAAGGTGTGTGTAAAAATGCCCAATGAGTTGGATTCTCCAGCCTGAAAGAGCCAAGCAGGCTTCTCCAGGAAAACCCAAAGCAGCCCCTTCTGTGCTATAATTAACTCTCTGTTGCCTGCTCCTTTATTACTCTAAATTACACTTCTCCTTGCAGTCTTTGAAATTAAAAACAAACCCTAACACACACTGTTCATAAGTGTGAAGTGGGAATTTTTAATATTTTTTCTTGAAAAAAAATATCAGCAGGTCAGGACTTCAGTCAGTCCTGCACCTTGTCAGGGGTTGATGATTTCTTTAACTAACTTTCCTTTTTAAAACAGTAACCAAATTTCAGATCAGCTTCTTTGTTAGACTCATCTGTCAGAGATAATTATTCACACAGGGGGAGAAATAGGTGAAGCTGGGGGAAAGCTTTACAGGAAGAAGGAGGGGGCTGTGTAAACTGTAAAGCTCACTCGGCATGGGGGTGTGGACGCCAAGCAGTTAAGGGAAGTGCTAGGATAGAGCTTGGCTTTAAAGACTGGCAGGGCAAGGGTTCAAGTCTGGCTTATGTGAGAGGTTATCGTATGGATACGAGAGCCCTGAATTTTTAAAAACATTTCTCTTCTTTCCGCCCAGCCTTCTAGTTAAGCAATGGACTACTTTAAAATTTGCATGTGTGTACTTTTATGCAAATTATGCCCACATTGTCTTGCATTTTGAGAAAACCCCTTGGCCCGCCTTAATAGGCAGCCACCAGCGGTGTTTGGCATGCTCCATTAGAGAAATGGAGCAAGGGTAGGAGAAATTAGGGCCGTATTCTGGCCCCTCCAGTGCACGTGCAGTGGCACTGGAGGGGAAGAGCTGGCGCAGTCAGACTGGGTCGCGGCGAGGATCCTTTGATGGCTCGGGCAGAGTCTGCCCAGAAACGGGGCTGGCCAATCAGAAATGGGTGTGGAGGCCCCGCCCCTTGCTGGGAGCCTTCCCACCCATTTCGCTCGAGCGGCAGCATTCTGAGCTGGAAAGCCCCCATCCCTCCCTCCCAGAGATACTATGGGTTTAACCGGTTGCCTTAGAGGGGCCAGGAAGGAATTTTTAAGGGAAAACATAATTGGCTGAAATAGTTTCTCTCATTTTTTGCCTTCCTCGTAGTGTTTCATTGTTTTGGCTGATCAATCCCGAGTAGTCAGGATTGAGGGAGGGAAGTGGTTATTGTTATGTGTTGTCGCACTCCTGCAGGGGTCCAGTGCTGTAGCAAGATCTTAAGAAAAAGTAACAAAAGAGGCATCTCCCTAAGAGATGTGGGGGAAACACCTGGGGCATACGCTGGCGCGGCCAGCAACAGGGTTAACCTCCCAAGGTGAGTTACTGGCAAAGGCGGGAAGGGATATGAGTGGTCCCCAAGCTGGCGGTAACTTAAATCCTTGACTCAGGTCCGGAAGGACTTCGTCCCCTCTGGAGGCGGCCGTTAACAAAAGCGTCTCCCCTCTGGCATTGGCTAGGTAGTTAAAGGGGGGTTATGGAGGGTACATCTAAGCCTCCCCTTTGTTGGGGTTGTTACGTACCCAAGTATAGAAGTTAGCATTGGACCTGAATTGCTTGAGGGCAATTACCCCCACCATGCCTAATTCCATTTGAAATAAAGAGTGCAGCCTTTAAAACCCAATATGGTTGCCCTTGCTTTATTTCGGATGCATCGACAATCACTGTCCCTTATTTCAGAGTTATGGGGTTGAGTGGTATGAATGCTTTTATTTATTTACTCATTAACTCTCACCACCCCATTATTAACTTCAGCATCCTGTCCTGAGGAAGCAAGGTTATGAGTAAGGACTTGTACTCTAGCAGCTGCTAAGCAGTAAGCACACTCCTCCACATTGTGTTAAACAAGATAATTTGGGATAATGATAGGCAATTCCCCAGTAGGACAAGAACCGTAGCTTCACATAACACCTAAAATCCTTCCGGAATCTGGGTCTTGTGAGTGCGGACTCTATAACACCAGAATCAATTTAGAGATATATATGGTACCATTTCAAATGTCTTAGTGCCCCCCTCCTCTCTCAGAGTGCACCTGCCAAGCACAGACAGGGCATGTATTTCAGTACTGTACAACTGATCCTGAAGTGCTGCCATGTCCTTCAGTGCGCGGTAATGCAACTCCTGGAAAAAGCTTTGCATGTCAGCCGCTTGGTGTTATCTCCATATCTCTAAATAAAATGTGTCCAGATAAACTCTAGAGAACATACTCTGTCCTTGCCTATGCGCACAGAGATCTCATTGATATCATCTTTGCTTTTTATAGTTACATTGCCTGGAAAATTATTTAAGACAAGCAGAGGATCAAGCTGCTTGCTGACCATTTGGCTAGTGCAACACATGTAAGAGGCCCTGAATCAGTTTCCTACTCCCTGATGAGTTCCCAGGTCAGCACAATTTAGAAACCTTAAAATCATGCAGTCTCTGGGGCAGAAAGAGACCACTGAGTAATACACTGCAAGAGATGGAGACAAAAGTAGTTCAGATGATATCTTTTATTGGACCCACTTCTGTTGGTGAGAATGTGCAAGCTTTCAAACCACACAGGGCAGTTAAAGGCTATTTTCAAATGGGCGTGGGTGCATGGGGGGCGGCACGGTGAGTAAGTTGCATGTGGGGGTGCATTCCCATGGACCCCCATTCACCTCCACCCATCTCCACGCACAGTATCCGGCACTAGCACCCGCTGCTCCATGCGTGGGTGCTGGGTGGAGCACGGGAGCGTGCACGCACCCCCACCCACCAGTCGTGGCGTTCTCATGGATGCTCACCCATCCCCCCCCTGCATCCAGCACAGTGTTCAAACAGATGCCACACACCCCCACCTCCACCCCCCCCCACATCTGCACATATGGGTGTGTGTGTGTGTGTCTATTTGAAAAGGGCCAAAGTTACCACCCCTACAGAGGTTTTATAACCTATCATCTCCAGGCTTTGGGTTAAGCCCTGAATTCTCCAGGTTACCCTGGAATGCCTGAATAATTATTATCTATCATTTATATAGTGATTTCAGTGTTCAAAGAGCTTTATTTATTTAGTAATATTTATACCCCACACCCCTCCTGCCCTTGGCAGCTAGGGGTGGCTTCCAACACTAAAATTCAATTTATAAAATACATATATAAAATATAATATACAAAAATAAATAAATCCAAAACACTAAAACAAGCAGAGTCAGAAAGAAAACCCTTCCTCCCCCCACCCATCATCTAGTTCACCCTCACAACAACCCTGTGAAGTAGGCACTCATTACTCAGTTCCGCATCTCTAAAATGGGAATAAGTATAGTGACTTGCCCAAGGCCTACCAGTCAGCTTGTGGTAAAGATGGAACACGAACCCTGATCTCCCACATCCAACCTTATCCACTAGGGGTGTTTTCAAACGAACAAGGTAATGGGGGGTGGCGGGTGTATCCATGGCTGCAACATGGCTCTGCTGCAGAGTGCTCACACAGATGGAGTGTGTGGGGAGTGATTCTAATGGGCGTCTCCCAGCATGGCTACCACAGCCACAGAGGCAGCCACCAATGCATTCCTCCCTTGCCACAGACCTGGGACCAACCCTCCCTTGAGGTGTTGTGGTGGATGCCCCCCACCCGCAATGCCCCTCAGGCTGCCCTGTTGCCCCCACACAGTCCCAGCAACAAGCACTTCTCCAGCCCCGCTCCCCCAGTGGTTCAGTGCAGGTCCTGCATGTCACGTGCCTGGGAGGCTCTTCTAAGCAGCCCTACCCTGTTGGCTCCTAGCTGCAAGAGCCGACAGGGGAGGGCTGCTTAGAAGAGCCCCCCGCACGGCGCACAAGACCTGCGCTGTGGGGAGGCAGGGGGACTTCTCCTCCAGCTTCTCCCTCCTGGGGCAGGGGCTGTTCTGAAGAGTCTTCCTGTGAGGCACAGGACCTGCGTGGGGAGGTGAGGGATGCCTCCTCCTCCCCTGGGAACAAGAGGCAGGAGGGGGCACTCAACACGAGTCCCCTAAATTCCCAGTGAGCATGCTCCGGGCACCATCCCAAAGAAGCAATGCTCTTTGGGGGATTGGGGAGGGGCTGGAGGAGGTGCCAGGGGCTCCAAGACTGGGTTCCTACGGAGGAACCCAGCCAATCATAATAACCTTTTGATTATTTTAAAGATGTATGTATGTATTCTGTGCTACAGCACTCCTGTCTCTTGCTCCCAGGGGAGTAGGACCTTTTAGAGCTGTTTAGGGAATCTTTTCCAGATGCCCTTATCACACTGATGGGAGCCCCAGTAGCTCTCTGTAGGGGGGCGGGGAGGGGGGGGAGAGAGCTCTCTCTGGGTGATTTCAGGAGGTTATGTTTGTGGCATTCACCACAGTCAACCTCAGTCAAACGCGGGTGGTTCCCTGTCCCCCCATGGTGTGTGCCTCCCTCTGCCCCCATGCTCCGCTCCCCTTTGTTGTGTGTGTGTGCTGCTTCGTGTGTGTGTGTGTGTGTGTGCGTGCTTCTCGTTTTGAAGTGTGTGCGCCTTCCGTGCGGCCACTGTTTGCGAGCGATGCTTGCGCTGCTGCTCCCTCCACCCCCTCCCTTCGGGTTTCCCTTCCCTGGGCGGGGTCCTCTGCTGTCTTTGGCTTTGTTTGCCCTCAGGCGGCCCTGTTTGCGTCCACGTAACCCCGGTGCCTTGTGGGGCTCCCACCACCGTTCTCGGCACCGCGTCATGTCTGTCAGGTTCCCCCGGCCCGGGTTCACTCCGGTTGACCCCGGAGGGTGGTGCCACCCCTGTCACATCTGTTGGGGCCGCGCAGCTCACCACGGCCCGCGGTGAAGCAATTGATTCACTGTGCTGAATCTCAATGCGTCAGGTCTGAAATCACCCTCTCTCTCTCCTCTTTATCAGAGGGGGGAGAGAGCAGAAGATTGGGCCCAGTGCACAGGCTGCTGCAGAGGACAACTAGACCTCTTAATTTGGTGTGTAATATGTTTTTTAACTTATGTTTCTACTTTTTATTATTTTTTATGTTTTTATTTTTTATTCATTTTTCAAATGTATTTTTTATTTTATTTTGGATTTATTTTTTAGTGTTTGGGGTAATGTTGGTTGTCTGAATATTTTAAATATATTTTTGGATGTTTTTTAAAAAAAATTAGGGTTTGGGGTATTTTGTTTATTTTCATATTTTAAATATATTAGGATTTTTTTAAATTTTGCTTTGTGCATTGACTATTTTATTTTAAAAATATTTTTTATTAGATTTTTAAAATAATTTCTGCTTGTATCTAATTTAGATATTGAATATTTTGAGTGAATATATGGCGTGTAAACCAAGTGCAGCAGGGGAATGTTTTCTTAGATTGTAAGCCTCCTGAGGCAGGGACCCTGTCTATTTTCAACAGTTGTAAAGTACCAGGTACATTGCTGGTGCTATAATTAAATAAATAAATAAATAAATAATTGCAGCACTGTGAACACTTCAAATATATTTGTTTTTCATGTGAACTTATATTGTCTTATAGTGTTGCACTTTCCTATGACAACCCCTTTTAATTTTTTCCTGTGTAATACATTACCTGCTGGTGGTTATTGGAGACAGGTCCCTGCTCAGTGAACTTACAATCTAAGAAGGACAAGGGTGAGGGGAACACAGGGAGAAACAGACACACATATTTCCATTTTTTACAAATGGGGAACCGAGGCTGTAAAATTCCATATTCATTTCAAAATTCTGGGTGGCCCCACCCACCGTTGGATTGGCCGCACCTACCACTGGCTTGGCCCTGCTCACCGCCCCACCAGCCTCGGAATCCATGAAGCCATCACTGCCACGGACCATGGGAGGAGGGGGAAGTGCATAGGGCTGGTCTTTGCAAGCAACATATTCCAGGGATAAGCACTGGGGAACATGGACTCACCAGCGCTCCTGGCCAGTTCTCATGACTTGCAAAAACCACTTCCCCCACACACAGTGCCTATGAGTGGCGAACTTGTCTGCTGGCGTGGCTAGCTGCTGCCGTTACAGGCAGGGGTTCCATAGCCACACATCCATTTGGCCTGCCCCAGATGGAGCACTCCAGATTTCCTGGTGCTCCATGCGTGGGCATGAGTAGGTGTTCTGTGGCTCGCAGGAATGTGGCCACTTCACCTTCAGATGGGCAGTCAGCTCCATGGCTTCTGGGTGGGCATGCGGGGTAGCATCTCGTTTGAAAACACCCTAGGCTACACATCACAACCTGATGAGCAAAGAGTCTCTTTGCCCCACTGCCCTCAGCTGGTCCCACTTTCTTCAGATCAAAGTCACTAGGAAGTTGGTGGCCCTAAATGCAGTGGCGTCTCTCATAGGAATTAAATATATGAGCTTTGAAGATATAATCCAGAGAGTGTCCTGGGTTCCAGAAAACAAAGAACCAAGGGCCTATATGGAAAATACATGAAGGAGGAGAGAAACTTTTCTTAAGACAGACCATTTTCCTTGGCTCTCCAAATTATATATAAAGTTTTATAAAAACAACATACTATGCTCTGAAGTCAAGCAGCATTTCATTTTGTGCAGTGACATCTAATTAATGTCAGTGTTAATCAGAGTACTATGGCTTATGAGATATGCTCTTTATGACAGGAGAAATAGAAATATAACCTCTCAGGTATTCATTAATAGTGACTGGTGGATGAGCATGTGTTTTCTCAGTGGCAGGGTGAAGAGAACACCCCTGCCTTTCAGTACTAGACCATTTTTTTATTGAATTTCTGAAACTCCAGCATTTCCCACCCCCAAACTTTTTGCAATCTTCCCAAAATGTATCTCCTTTCATAGCGCATTATCAACTAAATGGCTAGCCAGGGGCAAATTCACCATGAGTTATTTAATCCATGTTTGTCTTGCCCTGTAGCAATGCATTCATATAATTCGGGGGTGGTGAACCTAAGGCCCAAGGGCCAAACGTAGCCCACAGCTAGCTTTTATTTAGCTACTTTCCAATTCCTGCATCTGACCTCTAGATCCAATTCCTACCCTCAAACAAAGCACTGAAAAACTGAGCTCAGGGTCAAGGAGCAGAGATGAAGGCCCACACACAAGGATAGAAGATGGATCCATGACACAAATCCATGATTTGGACCCTCCTCTTTCCGAGCGTATCCCTTCAACACCTCCACCTTCTACATGGCCCTTGCAGCTTGGGACAATTTTCAGAGTGGTCTCTGGGAAGAAAAGGTTCTTCATCCCTGACATAACTGCTGTTTTCCCAGGGCCCTTCCTTCTCCCTACTTCACTGTGCTATTCCAACACTGCAAAGGGCAAAGACGAATGCTCTTGTGATATCCTTACATGCAACAAAGTAGTGTGGTGCATGGAGAAGAGGAGGGGCAGTGTCTAGTCCAGGACACTCTGGAGTCTGGTCACAGCTTTATGGTCACTCAGAAGGTGCTAATAAATGTTATGCCAGCTTCAGGGAATGTGAAAGCCCATGCTGACAAATGCCTGTTGAACAGATGTACTGACTATTGGATAGCCACTCAAACACGCAGTGACTACCTAATAGCTGGTACGATAATGAGGGGGAAGCTTATGAAAAGCTGTGGCAGCAGTTTACCAGGAGCTGTGGTGGGTTTTGGGAGTGGTGGCAAGTCCTCGAGAGTGGCAGTGGTGGCAGGGCAACACCACTGACACTGCCACCATTGCTGCCAAGCCCCATGGCTACCACTGCTTCCCTACTTCACCCCAAGAGGCCCCTTCATGTATTACCACGTTATCCTAGCTTCTAGCAAGGGCTTGCTTCATAGTCCACTGTGCAGCAAGCCTACAGCAAACACTGGCTCAGGTCATAAATACACACATAACAAAAATATACTTGTTTGAGACCTGGATTAGTAACAAATGTACTGTCTTATAATACCCAGAGGTAAGAAAATGACAAATGGAAAATGATGGGTGTTTTCACACATGACATGCTCCAATCCTGCCCAGAGTGAGGGTCCTCACTATGGGCAGGATTTGGCCCAGCCACTGAACAGATGTGACGGTAGCCGGGCTAGGGAGTAGGCAGGGAGAGGGCAGGGCGGTGTGCAGGCGTACCTCTGCATGGCCCTGCCCCCATGATGGTTAGAACAGGCCACCCCCCTCCCTGATGGAAGTCACAATGGCCTATAAGGTTGCCTTGACTGTCCAGAAGTGGCACAGACCTGGAATGGGGTAAGTGTGAGCGGGCCATCAAACATAACAGACCACTTTACCCCGGTCTGGAGTCAGCTGCATGAGCCTTGGCGGTGCTAAGTCCAGGCTGTTCCTCAGGGATGGTCCCAAGGAACAGTCCGGGCTAAGTGCTGCCCTAGTCCGTGCTAGGGCCTGGGGCAACATCTGGCAGTCATTTCAAATGTGACGGTAACATGGATTTCCATGTATGGCAAAGTGTGGAAATCCATGCTATCATCATGTCTGAAAACACCCAATAAATTGAGAGTGCTTGGCCCATCTTCTTTCAGTGGGCAGCCTTTGAGGTTGATGTTCTCCACATTTAGGGCAGACCAAAGAGCGGAGGGGAGCCAGCTAAAAGATAATTCATAACAGCTCAGTCCCGTTTGTGGCATTCCCACACCCTCTGACTCTGTCTGAGCAAGCATAGGTTTTTCTCAGCACAGTAACAGGCAGAAATGGCCACCAACTCACCCTCCCTCCCTTTGTGCTACTGTGGGCTAATGCCCATTGTGAATTCGGCACTGGAAAGGAATTTTTCTCGTTAGCTTTAATTGGCCAATGAAGCTCTGTGTTTTGGGTTTGTTTATTATGCTTTCTCCACAGTGCTTCCACCTCAACACTTTGCTGGCTGAGCAACCCAAGACACATTTAGGGAACAATCCAGCGGCCTGCTAACACCAAATCAGATATGCAATGCACAGCCAGAACGTGCATGCTCAGACACATGCGTAGTGCCCCACACACAGCACAGCCACGCAGGACAGGTCGCATAGGTCAGAGTTGTACTTTTGCCCTACGCCACTGTGTTGCATGCAGGGCACTGCATGGGCATGGGGCACGCACATTCTAGCTGTGTGCCACACGTTGGGGTTAGCGTAAGCAGGCTGTTGGATTTTCCCCATAAGAGCTGGCTTGGTGTAAATAGTTGAGTAGATGGCAACTGTAGGCAGGAGGTTCAGCTTGAGGGAGTCAAATAACAAGCACTAAAGTATAGATGCAAATTTAAGAACAAACATAAGCAGGGCATTTCTTAATGAGATATGGGGCTAGTCCTGGATGGTTTTGGTGGCCCACAACTGTGTCCTCAGAGAGGCCAGGGACCATTGCTGCCCAGCAGAACTGGGTCAGCCTAAGGAGGTATCGCAACCCCCACTCTTTCCTAACCTCATTAGATGGTCTGGTGGTGGGTCCTAAGAACTAGCAATATCCAGGGGACTGGATTGTGGTGGGTTTAGGTCCAGGCAGGGCATATGCAGCAGGGCGATAGCCAGGCAAGCCCCATGAAGGATTTGTGTGCAGGATAGTGGTGCTGGATCGGTAAATTGGGTCTTGAGTTGACCCCCATCCCCTGTATGCTTTGTGACATATATAATAAAGAGGTCATTTAACACCTGTTCCAGGTTTTCTTCCACCAACAACTGAAGCTTGCTCTAGGAAAATCCATTCATACAACACCACTGCAACTTGGTAGAGTCAAATCTTTAAAAGCAAACCCTTTGCATCAGGTGGCACAGAACAAAGGTTGATCAAGTGCATGGGAAGTGTTAAGAATTTCACAAAATACTTAGAATGTGGGCTTGGGCCACTACCCACTCTAAAAAGGATGGTAACAGAAGGGAAGGGAGGCAGCCGAAACCCATGTTCAATCAGGGGTGTCTCCACGCTACTTCCACCCCATCTGGACAACATTGGGAACCCTTCTAACAGGCAGCCCCTGTCCTCAGTTCATGGGCTTGCACCTGCCGTCACATGATGCTAGCACACATCCACACACTCGGGGTGAGGGCTGCCTGACGGCTGGACAGTCGCTCCAGCAATCTCGCTGTCACCCGGCAGCTTGGGGACAGCAAGATCACTGGTGCCCCACAGCTGTTAGGTGCCCCCCGGGGACATCGTAACTGCACTCCCTCCCCCATGCCAGCTGTTAGCGGAGACGGGCAAGCTAGCACTGACTCTGATGGAAAGTGGGAGGCCACGGCCAAGTAAGACTTCTTTCCTGTCTCTGTCCGTCCACCCTTTCCATGCCTGCTGCTCTCCATTCCTGGCAGGAAAGGAGAGGAGTGGGGATTAAAGCCAGTGTGCAGGCCCATTGAGGAGCCATTCAGATCCTGTGATCCCCTCGGTTTGTTTCCTGAATGGAGAGGGGAATCACAGGAACCATGTACCTCCTCTGGAGGGATCACGCACTGTCTTTGATCCCACCAGAAAAGGAGAGTGGTGGGAATGGAAAGATGCCTTCCCTGGCTGTGACCCCTCTTTTCTATTGAAGCCAGAGCTAGTGTGCCCCTCTCAGCTGACAGTTGGCTTGGAGAGGGGAGCACAGATTACATCACTGAGAGCCTCCCCTTCTGGGCTCCACTCTCCCAGCCAGCTGTCAGCTCAGAGGAGTACACTAGCTGCGCCTCTATGGTTCTGGTGGAACCAGGGCTGGGGGAGAACCTAACAAATGGTGGCTGGCCCCAAGAGTGCCCATTGCCCTGGGTTGGGCTGCGTTGTCCCACGTAGCATGCTCCATATTTCCTGCCTTGACACCACATGGAGCTGCCCCATGGCAAACATCTGGTCTTCTGGTAGCCACACTTCAGATGAGCTGGTGGCTCTAAGGCAAAAGTGGGGCAAGATCTCGTCTACTAACATCCAAAGAGTGTTGTGTGAATGAATCCTTAGTCTATGGAACTCAAGAACAGTCTTTCAGTGAGGATGTCTACTCTATGCCGTCCATCTGACTCTCCTCTTCCTATTTATATTTTTTAATAGAAAGGGATTTTTCTCATCTGTTGTGTTAAGAGCAGACATTAGTCTGTTATTTAAAGGAAAGATAAGGCAGAGGTTGCTCTCATATCACAGATCGCCTGGCCTACCACATCCTATCGCGGCCTCTGTGGTCGGCTGGGGATGTTCGTCTGGAAGTACTAGATTTTAACTTGGCCTCCACGAAGTGGAGGGCGTTCTTGGCCGCTACCCTGCAGCTGTGGAACCCCCCTTTCCTGGGAGATTGTTTATGCCCTTGAGCACCTTTAGGAGCTAGTGTAAAGCTACCTTATACGCAAGGGCATTTGGCAGTGGGGGCTAGGGTTGGGGTAGAGTTGTGGGGGTAATGGGTGAGTCAGGAGGTACATGGGTTGTGGTCTAAAAGGGTTGGTGGGATGGTGTAGGATGTTATGCCTTTTGTATTTATGTTAGGGTTTTATTTTACTATAGTAAGCCACCCTGAGCCACCTTTGGTGGGAAGGGTGGAGTAAGAAATTTAAATGTAAAAAAATAAATTAAATAAATAAAAAGTGTGAGCCAGCCTACGAAAAAGCTTTGGGAAACGCTGTCAAGACACATTTTTAAACCTAGCAAAATGACTCAAAGTCATCACAGGAAAGGAAACAGAATAAGAATGGAACAGGATGGGGTTAGAGAGAAGGTGGCGGGGGTTGAGGGGCAGGGAGGAAGCAGGATTGTTTTATGTGGCCTGAGGTTTCAAGTCCTGGAAATGTGCAAGATTAATGATACTTAAAACTTTTTTGAGCTGCTGACTTGTTTTGCTAATTGTGCTTTGGACTTTCTTCATAACCATGAAACATACCAATCTTTTTATTTACCAATATCAGATGTAGTCTGGTCTTTCTTATAGATAAACCATGCCATCACTGCCTGCTTGCTCGCTTGCCTGCCTGCCTGATTTCCAACAGTGGATAGTGGAGTGTTCTGTTCAATGTGTCAACTGCACACAGTCACATGGGTGATGCCTTTCACACTATGCATCTAGGGTTCCAGGGATGAAATTCCGACTCTTCTGAAGCCAATGGCAACAGTCCCATTGACCTCAATGGAACCAGAATTTTACTCACTTAATATAGTAAGATGCCTGCTCTCCTTCACAAAGAGATTAACAGTAAATAAGAATGAAAATGAAAGGAAAATAAATCTATCCAATATCTATAATACGGTTTCACTAACCTAAAATAATGGTGGTGCTATCCACTACAATATGAATTTATATTCAATTTTTTTAAAAAAACCAACCCATCAGATTATGATGAAATTATTGTCTCTAGTTCCAGCTTATTTACCCTCTCAGCAGTAAATAAACATGACTCCTCTTCCTTAAGAACAAAGTTTACTTTTTGTCCTAAATAATATTGCAATGTGTAAAAGCTCCTCAACTCACAAAATATTTTTAAAGAAAAGAACTTGCCAGTTTTAGCAAAATTCAGATTCAAAGAACGTATGCATCTTTTCAATAAGTGTGCACGTTTATTAAAGAGAGCCTAACCAAAAGCATGGTGAAAGAGTTGCTCATGCAACTGAAAGTTGCATTGGCTAAAGCAACCAGAATGAATGATCAATTCCTTGATAAAAATCAACAGGTCAGTCAGTTTCAGACAAAACAAATATTTCTACAAATAAAGCCTCAGAAAGGCTGTGGTGTCAGTGGCTGTGACCCCTAGTCTCCTGCGCACGGAGCTTGTACGTGCCGCCATGTTCCCACAATGGGCGTGTATGTGGGTTGCACGCATGTACCGCGCGGTGCACACAGGGCATGGGATCAGCCACAACGTCAGAATGAAAACAACTCTTGTATCTTTCTTGATTCTCACTTCTGGTCTTTGTGTTTGAAACATTGTGTTAAGTTGTATTTAGTATAGTATAACACAATTTGTTTCCTAACTTGATGACATGTACCACTAATGCCAAACTCATTTGTGGTACAGCATGTGATGGAAAAGTCATCTACAATGCAAAATGACATGCTCAAAAAGAAATACTTTTCAGTGATACATCCTACCCTCAAACCCTAGTTTCTAAACTCCCTCAGTTCCCATAGTGACACCTGCTGGATTTCATGAACAGAGAACAAAAGATGATTACAAAAAAGAGGGTATTTCCATACTGTAAAAAAGGTCCACGTATAGCTGTTCAGCAATAAAAGGATACTTACAAAATGGATTCCTTCTATACTTACATTAGGTGTATTCAGCAAAAAGCAACTTTCCTCCAGGTTTTTAACATGTTTTAAGGTGCAATCATATAAATATTACAAGGATGATTTGAGAGAGACACACAAAATGTCTGCTATTAGGGATGGGTGAGTTTTACAAGCCGCCAAAAGTCTCTGTAACTGCAGGTTGCCAAAAATAACCTTTTTATCTTGGCCTTAGGTTGTTTTTTACCCAGAATACGGATTAAAGAGTTGACCAAATATTTAATTAATGCCTCTTATGCTAGTTTTCCTGAATCAAACATCATGAGCAGTGTTTACAAAGGCAGGAAAAAAGGGACAGTTTGTAGATTTGTGTGCAGTTTTCAACTGAAAGAGTATTAAAGATTTGATGACGCTGTGAAAAGCAACTTCATTTAACGCAGTTTTTTAAACATTCGCAGTATACATCGTTTTAAAAATACAGTAAAGGTGTCATTGCTTGGACAGTAAACATACTGTATTTTTTTTCTATAAAATATCCTGTAGAGAATATTTTCATCATCCGTTTCTAATCCTGTTCCATTTTAAACTATTTGGCTCACAGGAGTGCTCTTTCCCTGCCTTTATTCAGGCGAAAATTCCCACTGTGTTTAGTGGGAAATTTACTGAGTAAGAACTGCAGGACCCAGCCCTCTAAGAACTGACCACATCCAACATTCCATTAGTTAGTTATTTGTCAACTATATCTGAACGATAGCTGAAAGGATCAGATGCTCTTGCAGCACATCCTCCCTCTGGTGTATATTGGCATAGCACTTCAAACTGCAATAGAGAGATATCAATTTGCAACAGCTGAGGCCCCTTATTTTTCCATGCGCAGCAAATACGTTACGTATTTTAAAACCAAGTTCACTTAGATATAATGAATTTCAAATGTATCTTGCCCTGGAAAAGCAGTTGTACATAAATTACTAAAGTCCTGCTGGATAGAATGACTACAGTAATGAATTAATGTGTTTTCACAGAGTTAGTGCAAAAAAGGAATAGCCTTGCTGGGAAAATGTAATCATCATACATAAGCCGGAGAGACCCAAAGGAAATGTAAATACAAACACGTCTTGACTTCAAATGCAAAACACACACCACCCACAAACACACACGCTCAAAAACAGGATGGAAAAAAATTCAGCCCCAAACAAAGAAACTTAATTAAAGCTCATTTAATAGAAAAGTTTATATTTGCAGTGACGGAGAACTTAGCATCATTTAAAGAAAGATCAGATATGAAATATAGGACTGAATCTCTTTCTAAAAGATAATCAATTTATGCAAAATAAATAAATACATTTGCATAGACAGTTAGACACTAAATTTCTGGACAAAAGGTAAAATTTATGCTAACAGACCAAATACAATTTGAATTTTCAAAAACCATTCATTCGTAATGGACTAATATTACAGGTTCATTTGATTTACAATAAAAAGCAACATTTTTTTTTTTTTAATAATGGTGCTCATAAAATTCCTGAGAAATACAGACATTTAGCAGATCAGTGGATCTGAACAACTAGGACTAATTTTGCACAACATCCTTTAAAACAGAATTGTCACTGCACCCTGGAAGAAGACAAGAGTACAAAGCTGGGATTTAGTAGGCTGCACTCTTTATTCCAAAATAGTAACTGTATTTCTCAATAAAATGTAGGGTCCAGTGGATCATAACAACATGACAAGAAAGGGGCCCTGATGTACCCTCAGATTCCACCCTTGCTAACTGACTACAACCTACCTTCACCTCCAGCAACACAGCATGGTTATGGGTGGTGTATTAACTTTTCCATTAGGGACGTTGTGGCACGGTAAGTATTAGGCATTCAAATCCCTGTGACTTTTCCTGTCCATCAGAGCCCCTTGTGCCAAACCTTCCATGTGCGGTGTACCTCCACCTGGCTGTAGCCTGCCCGTGGTGTGGTAGCCGGTTCCCATCTCAAATGAGATGTCACTTAAAACAACAGCCCAACTTATTTAATACAACAGCCCTTTTCACACGAGACGCCCGCACCCATCTCCACAGTTTCACTGCATGGAGATGGGTAGAGGAGCCCATGTGAAAGCGACGGGGGATGGGTGGGGGTGCGTGGGCCCGTTCTAGTGGGTGCATATCCGCGCTACACCCATCACCCACGCACGGAGCTATGGGCTCCAATGGCCCTTTTCACACAGACACTTAACACTGATAAAATGGGGGTTACATTTTATTATACATGTTGCAGGGCTGCAATCGTATGGGTGCCCTGCAGCATGTATAATAAAATGTAACACCCATTTTATCAGTTAGAGTGTCTGTGTGAAAAGGGCCAATGCCCGATGCTCCATGGGTGGAGATGGGTATGCACCCATGGGAACGAGCCCACCTCCACACACCGCAACCACACACCCATCCACCCACCCACTGCGGTTCATTTAAAAGTGGCCTAAGATCCAACTTTAACACTATCACTGGACCCATGCAAGAGTACGACAAGCATATAACATCAATCACCATATCAAAAGCCACCTGGCCAACTTGGCCAATGAACTCATAACAAAGTCGATTAAAACTGTACCTACTAGACACAATGGGGAAGGCAAAAACCAAGGATCATAAGGTCCAATCAAATTTCCTTCCTGGCACTAAACCAGCAACCAGATTCCTCTCACAGTGCCTTGAATTGGGTGGGTGGGAGGTTAGAGCATTTCCTCGCTGTCGGAAACCTGGGTGCAAAATGAGTCCAAGACCCAGGCTTCCCAAACAGCGCAGCATAAATCTTGCCACGCGAGACTTCACTTTCATGCCATATTTAGTGGTTGCCTAGGCAATGCTACCCACCGCTTCTCGCCTCACAGAAAGTCTCCTTTGCAGCCATGGCTGTGCTTTGTGCAGCCTCTCCCCAACCTCCCTGCCTCCTTCCTCTGAAGGGGGGGGGGGGGGGGACAATTGCTACTAGCACCCCCCAACCCCCCCCCCCCAGCATGGGTCTTCATGCAAGGAGGATTGTCACTGCACACCAGAAGAAGACAAGGACACAAAGCTGAGATTTAATAGGCCACACTCTTTATTCCAAATCAGCAATTGTCATTTCTCATAGGGTCCAGTGGATCATAACATTTCTGGATTTGATTCATTCAGCTATCATGGACATGAAATCCTAATATGAAGATTAACAAAACTCAACCTTTTTGAACTATAAATGTATTTATTTTGACCAAACTATTTTTGCTCTGGTGTCTTATCACCGAGGCGGAATGCTTTTCTATGGTCATTTTAAAATTCTGACTAGTTTACAGAACAAAATCCTTACAACTTTTGTCTTTAGTGGGATGAAGCAATTAAGTAACTAAGGGATGGTGCTATCAACACATGCCATGATAAAATCAAGATTTATTATTTTTTATATCTCGAGTTGATGAAACTCTAATCAACGCGTTGGGATAGGACTGACCTGAGTCCACTGACATCAATGGGAAGTATCAATTTCAGTAAGCTTGGATCTGGCCCTTACTGCAAAGATGATTTTGGCTCTTAGGCTTTGCTCCATTAGTTGTACATTTTATATAACCAACAGCTAAACAATACATGCAGAAGGAATTTTGCTACTGGACCAAGAGGATTGGAAATAAATACAAAGAACAGAAGAAGTTTTAAATAAGACCTCAAAATAAATAGCCTTCACAGAAGTAGAAACTGACATGCTATTGAGAATTCTGTTGAAATACCTTGCAGATAAGGCAGTGAATGATTCGCATTCACAAAGAAACTTTCTAAAGAGTTACAATACTGCTGTGTAAATTTTAGTGTTGGGAAGACGCTGAGATGAAAATGCATGCATCAGAAAATACACTTTGTCTACAACAATATTATAGTTTTTGGAGTGTTACGGGTCCCATTCTACAAAAGCCTTATTCACAAGTAGTCCCATTGCCCTTCACAAGACGGGTCCCACATCAGTGAAGGATAATCTTGTATGTGTTTGCAAGATTGGCCCCAGCTCTGGTTTTACCCCATCGTTATACAAAGGCAAAAAACTGCCCACTTGTCTCATGTTGAGTAATACCTCCCTATAATTCACTTGATTTAAACAGAGCAGATTACAGAATAAATGACATTGGCAAGGGTACCTCAGTCTGCTCCTAGCATAAAGTATAAATAATTTTATTTGGTGAGACCAAACTCAAAATAAATAGCTTAATTTTAAAAAATCCTGATATCCAAAAAAATATGCTCAGAACTCCCAAACTCCCAGAAAGATATTAGCAATCTTGTGATTAGCACAGAAAACTGGGAATGAAAAAGAACAGAGTGAATATGACAACTGTAAAGAGCAAAATAAGAGTCTCAGAAAAGAACTAACAATAGCATTCAGATATGCCATATTGAATCAGGAGAGAAAGCGATTTGGGCGACACCTTTAGCAATTCTTAACATTGAGCATAATTCTTGTGAAAGCTAATGGGACTTTTGCTTGCTGTGGGCCAAATTTCACTTCAGACTATTGGTAAGATAAATTAGTATGAGTAAACGTTGTACAATTAGGTCCCGAAGACCCATAAAAATGGATTCTTTACTTACTATTCATAATTTGCATTTAGAACTGTTAGTTAAAACATAATATTGCTTTTTAAACCAAAGCATTTGAACCAAACTACTCTGCATTACCATTTGGTTGTTGCCGAATGCCTACGTAAAATTTCTAAACAGTTTTAGATCAGGGCCCTGATCCTGCAAAGAATTACACCAATGCTTAACGGTGGCACTATAAATAATCCTAAGAAAATCTATGATATTCACCATGGTCTAGATTAACGTAAATAGGAACCCTCACAGAATTCAGGGAGCTTTGGATCAGGCTCTCCATAAGGACATACGCAATGTTTGCAAGAATATGGCCTAAATCATTTAGGTGATAGTCCTTCTGTTAAATTGTTTCTTAGCTTGCAGTTCATGAAACAATGTTAGAATTGTGTTTCTGCCATTTGTGTTTTTACACCACTAAATGGCTTTGGTTCCATAAATATCCCCAAAGTAAAACATACAATTTGAGACTGAACTTGTTTCCCTTTAAGTCAGTGGGAGTTTGGTCATGGACTACAATAAAATCAGGATATACCATTAAATACAAAGCTATTTAAAACACTGCTACTGAAACATATGTTATTAAATGCCCATTCTCCCATCATAAAGTCTCTGTACACCTATATTAGTCATGCTCATGCACAAGATATTTAGTAACAGACAACTTACAGATAAATACATCTTATCTTCATGCAATGAATCTGCTCATATTTTGCTTTCTTTAAAGAAAATATACAGGACCAGATTCTTCTGCCAGTAACACAAATCTAAATTTAGGAAGATGCCACTGAATTAGTAGATTTGCTACTGATTTCCACCAATATAACTGCAAGCAAGATTTGACCTCCTTCAAAAACATCACATTTTTAGCACGCCAAGAATTTAAGCAAGTGACAGAATTCCCTGACATATCTCAACTCAGTTACTTTGCATTTACTTCAGTATGACTGAGAGCAGAATCTGACCCTCAGTAGTCCGAATGAATTTATAATGATATAAGAGTATCAATAACAGCAGAGACATATGTATGCATTTTGCATACAGAACCCACAAAATAGGTGAGCAAAAGCTACCAAAAGGATTTTAGAGCAATATGTCACATTTGTATGCCACAGACAATCAGTTATTAGTTCTCAGCATTCTAGTGAAGGGATTCCCTATAATAAATGTGCATCTTTATGGAATTTTTGCCGCTAATAATTAATCACAGTGATCCCCCTTTTTCTCAGACACCAAAATTGACTAACAAAGCTGACTGTCACAGTAATACAGTTTATGCATAAACATGACATCTAGATTGGAAAATCAACCTCTGCTTAACCGATTTAGGTAGAATACTCACTCTCATGCTTCCAGATTTTCACATTAATTATGTTCTTTAAAGCAGATGGATGGGAGAAAAACATTATTTATTAATCTATCATGAGGAAGCAAAATTGGTGGAGAAAAGGTATCTCAATAAAAGAAAAAGACGACCTTCTAAATAGCAAGCACAAAGCTCTTTTCAAGAAATACTATTTTAATCTAAAGCAGCAACGAGTCATCAATCAGTTGAACATGTGATTGATCTCTCTCTCGCTCACTCTCTCTCTCTCCTACAATGCCACTGCCAGAGGAACAGAAAGAAACTCCTGCAAGTAAAACGGCACAGTTTTATCACTTAATTCTTCCTCTCACGAAGGATCCCCAGTTGTACTGAATTAGTTTTAAGGACTATTTCCCATGCATTAAAAATCGAATGCTCTTCAGATGCACAGAGCAAAGGTACAATCTTAACTCCATTAAAGTCAATGGCATTGGCTACATTCCCTTTGACCTAAATGGAGTAAGGATTGCACCCCAAGGCTTGATTAACTAATTATTAGAATTTACAAAAGAATCCTGCACGTGCTGCCATTATCAGTGCTGCTATTATTTTTATCAGTGATAAAAACTCAACATTCATTCACTTTAAAAAAAAGAAAGCCCCTCTCACATAATTCTCTCTGCAGATTGTCTAACAACCGCAGAGATTAAGAAAGCAAGCAGTTCCTCCTAAATCTTAACACTTTATCATTGGAGCAGTAATTTTAGAGGACATAAATATATTACTATTTTTTTTTTTTTTTTAAATCACTCTTTTTTTGATCTGTACTCACCAAACGTAGCTCCTTTGAGATTCTTTCAAGTCTGTTTTAAGCTCTCAGGGTGATTGCTCCTTTTCAGTTTATGAAGGAGAAGGATCCTTCCTCCCCGGGTAAGGTGAAAGACCTGCAGTCTGATCCTGCAAGCTATCTATAATCCAGTGAACAGACTCAGCTGATGATCCTAGTGGGAGAAGTTACTCTGGTCTGCTGTGAAGAGAGGGGTTATACTGAGTAGAATTGGAAGTGTTGTCAGATTGTAAGTGATCAGCAACAGAAGAGAAACATAAAGGCTTCCTGTTACATCACTCTGACCCCGCCTGCATTTAGGTATTTGATTACTCTTTCTCAAATAGCATACCCCAGTAAAGCAGTGCTCCTCTGATGGCAGCCTGAGCACAGACACTCTTCGAATGCTGTCCAAGTGCATTGGTTTGTCACTAGGGAAAGCTGCTTTACATTTATCCTTGCCCGGATCTGTTGTAAGTAACTTGCCAGCCCACCCTACTGCCTGAGAGTGAAACTTAAATTCTTTCATTCTCCCCTCTTCACCAGGGAGGTTTGAATGACTTGGCTTTTCACCTATTGACTCAGGGTACAATCCTGCACCATTAGAGTCAAAAGGAGTTTTGCCATTGATTTCAGTGCTGGAGGATTTCAGCCCATGTCTTTGGTCTTAAACAAAGAATGCAGAACAATAGCCACATGCCTCAACAGTTCAGTGGCCTGACCTATATATCAGGGACTCTTTTCTGCAGATCTACAGATAGGAAGGATCAGAATTAAATCTTCAAGGCCAAAGAAAGTCTGTCCTGATGTTCCCATCTTACCTATTTAAACAGTTAAGAAAATAAGTAAAATCGAGCAAAGGTGATACTAAACCAGCACCCAGCATAATATACTGAAAAAAGGTGTCATGTGTCACTGTTGGATGGAATTAGGACATATAAAAATGCCCAGCAATTTTGGATCCTCAAATGCAGTTTGCTGCTGAGAATACTCATATGATGAAGTGTTAAGGGCATAATCCAATGCCCACTGAAGTCATCTGGAAGCTTTTTATTCTTTTCAGTGTGTTTTTCTGTCAGCGTCTTAAAACGACCTGACTTACAGATGTGTCATTCTGAGATGTCTCAAATTGCACGCCTAAAAATTCAGGCTTCCCAAAATCACCAGGCAGTTTTGACAATTTAAACTATGGTGTACCTCATCTAAAACAAATGGGAGGCCCTGGGAAGCTTTAGCTTCAGTCCTCCAACTGTTCCACTTGTATAAAGTAGGAAACTTGAGTCGCCAAGCTTCAGTGTCACAAAAAGCATGGAAGGTCCAGGCAGTCCCACGGAATACAGGTCTGATCAAGACATTACTGAGAGGGGCATCCACCCATACGAGCTGTGGCGGGCGCTACGGACCCAATCCCTCATGCGTCCTGTGGTGGGCAAACACAGCTGCCACACTTTTGGCTAGTGTGAAGAGATGGCCACATGGTCAGTTGCTTCCCTGAGGCCATCACCAGCCCCTCCATGCCCCAGGGCGGGCTGAACAGCTGGCCACATGGGGCTGGATTACCGGACTCCTGCTGTGCTATAGAATTGGGTCTGCTGCTACAAGGCAGCTGTTGGGATGGGAACGGAGGAGTGCGCATATGCTCCCCCAACAGCTGATTGCAGGGGAGGGGGACCTGGAGGAGCATGCACACACCTCTCCCCCACTCAATAGCTAATATGGGCGAGGGGGCATGGGAAGAGCATGCACTCTCTTCCCAGACCCCTTGCCCTGATCAGCTATTGGGTGGGTGGGAAGGCTAAGTGCTCTAAGGCCCCCTTCTCCCCCGATCTACCCTGGGCACATGCTCTTCCCAGGTTCTTTGCTGCAATCAGCTGTTAGGAGGCAGGAAAGAGGGGATGCACTCTTCCTAGGCTTCGCTCCCCCACAATCAGCTGTTGGGGCAGGTAGGAGAAGGACAGGTTGCAGTGTAAGGCATGTGGGGTCAGGGAGTGGGTGCAGAAGCATGTGGGTGCTGTGATTGTAGGTGATGATACCTCCAGGGCTTCTGTTTTTGGACATTTTGCATCTCACCCTGGACACTGGATGAAATCCCACAATTCCCAGACATTTAGGGTAAAAACAGATGGGTGATAATACTAGTTACTGATGATCTCATCATCTAGGGGTTAAATACTACAGTCGTAGTACAATACTACATATGAGACCCATATATATTTTCTGCATTGCTGCCAATGAGAAAAACACAGTGAACACAGGTCCCCAGCTATAATGGGTCAGAAAATGGGCATGGCTGATTGATGTTACTTTAATTCCCATGAAAATAATGGAAGTGACCCAGTGTAAAGCTGATCTGTAGCTTTAAAAGGCAGAGATATCATGGAAATGTGATTCTGCATGGATTCTTACCTCTAGCAGTGCTGTTCAGCTATAAGAAACTTATTAAAAGTGAAGCAATTTCAACCAAAACATTACTGAAAGGAGTATGTTTTAATGAGGATGGCTGTGAAGTTTGAAATCATCCCTCCTAATAACAAACAGTATTATAATATGCCTTAACACATGCTTCTTAAAATCTGTAGCAGTGTTAAATGGAAATGTTATAACAAGGGTCTGTCTTCCGAAAAGACAGAAGGGTACAACTGAAGAGTAGAAACAGGTAGGGCACAAGCATGTATCACTGAAGTCAACAGCAAAACTTCCATTGACCTTAATGGCAGAAGACTGTGTCCACGGTGTACTGTAGATAATAGTAATTTCATTCTTGTAGTCAATTTGATGTGTAAACACATTGCAACACTGAATGTATAGGCAAGGCAAGTAAGAAGATCAGATCCTCAGTGTAAATTGTTCTAGTTTTAGTGAAGACTGTCGAGCATCCTCAGATGAATAGAAGAATTGGAGCAAAAAGTGTGAGGTGTAGACCTGTTTGTTTCTTCATTTATATGCTACAACCTGCAAAATAGCTACGTAGGTACAAAATAGCTACTCTCACCTACACAGCTGATGTCTAAGAGAGTCTATGGGTAAAAACAGATGTGCTGGTGGCCTGCTTAGGTGCGCTGTGGTTCAGGAGCTACCAGCATGTCTGTTGTGGCACCTCCAGATGGTGACCTGCTTCTGCCCTGGGACAGTGTCCTTGGAAAATCTCCAAGGTCACAGCCCGGGCTAAGGGCCACCAGCGCAGGCTAACACGGGCTAGCATGTCTGTGCAGTCCCCAAATACCCACTGTAGATCAGGGGTCGCCATGGCGGTCTATCATTGACTGTCATGGCAGGGGGTGGGGTGCTGGGAGCAGGGTGCAAGCGGGGCTGGCCACCCACATGTTTCTTGTGCTCCCAACACTAGCTGGGCTGTGCAGGTGGCAGGACGGCTCTCCAGTCACAGGCACGTATGTCTGGTGCCCAGGCCACATCGCCCATGATTTTCTGCCATGCAGCAGGTCGGGAAGTCATCCCACTGGACGCACATCTGTTTTTACCCTATGTTAGTTCAATATACGTATCAAGAAGCAGGTTAAATGAAGTGAATTAGACAGTCATCTGGTTCCTTGATGGGTAAATTACACTAGCTTAGTCTCTCTCGATAGTGACAGAGCAAGTAGCGTTAAGGGAATCTAGCTGAACAAAGCAGAGTCTACTTGTTCTGGAGTCTCAGTTGGTATGAAGTGTATCTGGAGTCTTCTCCAATAAGGATAAAGTAGTCTAGATCTAATTCATTCTTGGTCATGAAAGACACTATTAAAAACACAGAGTATTAGAATATTATAATTAATACTTATTGCTTGTATAACATCAGCAATTGTACAATCATTAATTAAAGATAGGTGCCTACCCCGATGGACTTACAGATCTAGGAAAGACAAGGGAGGGAGATGAGGGAGAGGAGAACATAGGGGGAGAAAGTGATATACTCACAAAGCTGAGAACTTAGGGGAGGAGACCTCAACAAGACATCTGGAGGGGTAGTGAGGAGCTAAGGAAAAACCTGATGATAGAAGGGGTAGATTTTTAGGAGGAATGTGAAGGTTGGGAACAGAACGAAGGAGTTCAGAGAAGGAGTTCCAGGCATGAGGGGTGTCACATAGGAGGAACATAGGGCCACACATGTGTGATACTGGCCTACAAGTAGACTACAAGTCTAAAAGGTGCAAAGACATTTCCAGGAACAGGAGGCTTTGGAGAGGGTGAGGGTAGTGAAAGAAGAGGAGTGAAGCTCCTAGGTGGGAGTGTAGTGGTAAATGAGCACAGAAAGATAAGGGAGAACAAGGCCATGGACAACCTTGAAGCTCCTGGTGCTGGATACATTCAGGTAGGGGGAAGGAAGTGGAGGGAGGAGGAAGGCTTCTGAATTTTATTCAAGTACAGGAAAAGAATGATAAGATGACAGTATGGAAATTCTGTTTAGGCTACTTAAGCAAGTTATGTTTTCACAATTCCGAGATGCCAGTGTTGCACACTTCAACTTAGCAAAAATCATTTGTTGTATACAACAGTTTTGAAGTGTGTCAGTTTTTATTAGTTACTTGATTGTTTAATTACTTAAAAGCAGGACAGTTAATCAATTAAAACTTCAGTTGTTTGACACCACCAGTATTTTATTATTTATACATTTTTATCTGCTGAATAGAAATTGCAAATTTCTTTCCTAACTTTTTAAAAATGGAATTCCCTGGATTGTGTCTATTTTTCTTTTCCACATAGTCAGACTGCATCACCAAGTGGTGAGTGTAGCCATAAATCTGATGCCTAGAAGATTTTGGTGATCTTACCATGGCTACAATCTTAAACACAAAGTTGGACTTTTTTCTCTGTGTATGAAGGATTTACTAATCCAGAGTGTTTCGGCTTGAAAATATGGACAGACATATGATTCAGCCAAGCATGAGGGATCAGACACAAAAGAGTTCTTACATCATGTTAACAGCTGCAAAGAATTTTTCAGGGGACTGTTTTGTATTAGGGGCTAGGGAACCATTGTACTCTATCTGCTTAGAAGCCTTTGGTAAATGCAGTGTGATGTTTCCATCTAGCGTTTAACACTGACCAATACATCATTAAAGTACCCATTTCATCTTGTTATGTAGTGACTAAACAAGTCTATGATGGAACTGCACAACTGAGTTTTGCTAAAATAAGAAACATAACCTTTTAATTATTTATTAATTTATTATTATTATTATTATTATTATAAGCATTTATATAGCACCAGCAATGTACCTGGCGCTTACAGAGAATAAGATAGATATGGTCCCTGCTTAAGAGCTTACAATCTAAAGACAGGGGGAGGGGAGGACAGGGAAGGGGGAAACAGAGGGAGAGACAAGGGATGTGACATCCATGAGGATGTGAGAGCTCAGGTACACGTTCTTTACTTGATTACAGTAAATTGGGAGTTTGCAGATAACAGGTGGGGGATAATCCTGGGTGGGGATTCTTAACAGGAGTTCGGAAGGGCGGAGCGGAAGAGGGGGGTTTTGAGGAGCATCTTGAAGGCATGGAGGGTGGGGGCAAGGCGGACGAGGGCAGGGAGGGAGAAGAGACGAAGGCAGTTGGGGGAGCAGGGGAGGCGTGGGAGGGTGAGGGAGGGGATGGAGGAAGAGCGGAGTGCTCGAGCAGGGATGAGAGTTTTGGCAGAGGAGACAGACAGAAAAGGGCGGATCTTGGCAATGTTGTTGAGGGAGAAGCGGCAGGATTTGGCAACAGAGTCAATAAAGGGTTTGAAGGTAAGGTGTTAATCGAAGATGAAGCCCAAGTTGCAAGCTTGGGGGACAGGGAGGATGGAGACCCCATCAATGGCAATTGACAGGGAAGAGGAAGGACTGGGAGGGAAGAACAGGAGTTCAGTTTTTGCCATGTTCAGTTTGAGTTGGCATTGAGACATCCAGGTGGAGATATCAGAGAGACAGTTGGTGAGACGAGCTTGAACAGAGGGGGAGAGGGAAGGAGTGGA
>QEPC01012724.1:347619-359408 GCA_003113815.1 Sphenodon punctatus
TTTGGCGGCGCCCCTCCCTCCTAGGAACAAAGGAGGTGAGGAGGTTGGGGCAGCCGCCGGGAGGGAGACAAGCCTGGTTGCCTCAGCAACACCGTGGACGGCGCCATGGACTCTCATGAGAGCCGCGATTCCAGGGCGCCATTTTGGATTCCCTGCTCCACGCCTCATTCAGCTGGGTGCAAGCAGGGAAGAAGACGTGCGATGGGGCAGCACACCTTGGACTAGGCCACGTGCCCCATTTTGCAGTTGAAGCATGCCAGGGGATTGAGGAGCATCGGAAGCGTGGACACCCCACCCCCACACTCACCCCCCCGGGTGAACAGAAGGCAAGCGCGATACAGGGGGAAGGGGCCAAAGCCCCCTCCCCCCGCAAAAGGTTCTTCCTGGGGACCTGGTTTGGAGGCCGGTGTTGGTACCCTCCCAGATCCCAGCTGCATCTACCTCCCCCCCCTTGGGAGCAAGGGGGGACAACACAAGCGGCAGGGGGAAGAGGCCTTGCCCTCCCCCCAAAAAGAGGTTTCTGCTCCTACCTCCCACCCCCCCTTGGGATCAAGGGGGGGGGAAATCCAAGCGACAGGGGGAAGAGGCCTAGCCCTCCCCCCAAGAGGGTCCTGGAGACCTGGGCTGGGGGTCGGGGTTAGCACCCTCCCAGACCCTAGCTGCTACTACCCCCCTTGGGACAAGGGAGGGGGCAACACAAGGTGGCAAGCCCGAGATAAGGCGCCCATGATAAAGTTGGCCAACTGCTTCCATCTTCCCCCCCCCTTTGGAGCAAATGGGGGGCAACATCAGTGAGGCAAGCTTAAGACGGGGAAGCGGCCTAGCCCCCCCCAATGAGGTTTTTTACCTTTTAGCCTCCAGTTGATTTCACTCCCTTCCCTTGGGGCAAGGGTGGGGCAACTAACAAGGGGACTCATGGACGCAGCCCAACATACCCCTCGGGAGTGAGATAGGGTGCAGGAAGGGGGACACAGGAGCAATCCAGCAAGGGGTAATAAATACCCCTCCTAACTTAGGGAGCCAGTAGGGGAAAGTAAGAAGGGGAGGGCGAGTCAGAACCGAGGGACACCTGACCCCATCCCCCCCTTAGTGTTACAGTTGGAAAAAATTGAGGGCACAAGGCGCGGCCCAAGAGCACTAGATTCAGGAAACCAGTAGAGCATGATGGCTCCTCGTGCACAAAAGGGCCAGAAGAAAAAGGCACCAGCAAAGAGGGGTGCTAAAGGGAAAGGGAGCCAGCAGGGTGGAACAACACAGGAGGCAGTACTCCAAGCCATGCAGGCACAGCTGGCTAGCTAACAGGCCCGCATTGAGGAACTGGAAGGGGAGTGTGGGGAAGCCAGTGAGACAGAGGGCAGCCCACAGGGAACCGCATTGAACAAACGGGGAGATCCCCTACCCGGGCCGGCACAGAGGGCCAGCACCTCCTGGGAAGCGGGCGGCAGTGTGCCCTCCCATCTCCTTACAGGGATGATGAGCCGGGCCCCAGCAGGCGGAGGGAGGAATCCCCACCCGATTACCAGGTGCAATTCGAAGCTCTTCGCCAAGGAATGCAGGCGTTGATGGAGAGTTTGGAAGCGGCCCAGTGGAGGTGGCGGGAGACCCCAGGGCCCAGGCCACATTACGAACCCGAACAGATGGAAGGTGAGCTCGAGGAGGATGGATGGGGGGGACGGAGACAGTGACCAGTGGGGGTCTGGACCCAAAGGGTGCAGGAAGAAGACAACCTAGTGGGAACCTGCACGCAGCACGGGAGGGGGTGTAGCCAGTGCCACTCAGGTTGTGAAGGGTTGGGTTCCTATGGTGGGCGGGTCACACAGTCCCAACCCGGTAGCTGTGGATGTTGCCCTGCTTATGGGTACAAAGCAGTAGCACAGGTATGGGGCACGGATAGGTGTTGTACGGGGGTGGCAGCTCAGTGCTGTGGCCACAAAGAGGAGCCCCGTCCTCTGTCAGGGGGGTATGCGGACGTCTCAGCCCCGTTGGGGGAGCATCTCCTCCAGTCTACCAAGGAGAAGATCTGGAGTGGCGAATATATTGATATATTTGCCCTCCTTTTCAGCGACCTCATTCCTGACCTCACCGACCAAGAGGAAAGGAAAGAGAGGGAAAAATTCAAAAGGCCGAAAGCTGAGCTTACATGGTCCAATTGGACGGCTGCTTACACTATATATATGGGGGTGACACTAGTTAGGTTTCCCGAGTGCGGGCTCAAAATGATTAAATACTCTGATATCATCAGCCGAGCTTTCGATACGGGAGGACCAGGAGCGTGACTGCACTATGATGAACCCTTTCGCCATAGGACAGACAACAATCCACACTTGCGTTGGGATATGCATGCCCACGACATCTGGCTGGAATGCATTAGTTGCGTCAGATATGCCCCATGTTCGGACAGTGGACACGTGCTGTCCCAAGCAGGGGGCACTCCACAGCCCGAGGTAGGAATAAGGAACAGAGCAAGACAGTCACCAAGTGACCCAACTTGCTGGGATTTCAACGATGGGGGAAAATGTTTTCAGGCCTAATGCAAGTTTAAACAATCACGCCGCTTCTGGGTGTACACTTTTTCGTCAGTACGGGGCCCGTAACCGGGGGCGGGCGGGCAACAGACAGCACCCTGCCGCCCAAGGAAGTGCCACACAAGCGGTGGGAAAGGGTGCCAACCCCAGTCAGGCATGAGGCATTGCGGACGGCCACTCAGGGCTACCCTGACCATCAGACCGCCGACTATGTATTGGAAGGTTTCAGGCAGGGTTTCAGAATTCCAACTGACGGCCCTCATTACCATCTAGGAGCTCGTAATTTGAAGTCTGCAAGGGGAAATCACCAGCTCGTCCAGCAAAAGCTGGACAAGGAGGTTAAGGAGGGTAGGATTCAGGATCCATTTGATGAACTACCTATTCCCACCCTACGGATATCCCCCCTTGGCATAGTCCCAAAGAAAACTCTGGGGGAGTTTCGCATGATCCACCACTTGTCCCACCCTAAAGGGGAGTCGGTGAATGATGCAATCCCACCTGAACTGTGCTCCGTGAGGTACGCATCATTTGACTCAGCGGTCAAAATGGTGCACACCTGCGGTAAGGGGGCCCTTCTCGTGAAGTGCGATATCAAGTCTGCGTTTCGGCTTCTGCCCATCCATCCCGAGGATTTTGAACTCTTGGGAATGGAATTCCAGGATAAATTCTACTTTGACAAGGCAATGCCCATGGGATGTTCCATCTCATGTGCAGCCTTTGAAAAGTTTAGCACCATTCTGGAGTGGATCACGCGCCAACGCGTGGGGCGGAGCTCAATCACGCACTATTTAGATGATTTTCTCTTCGCGGGAAGGGCAGGGACACCAGAATTCACACGGGGCATGCACACATTTCAGGAAGTGGCCAAAGAGCTGGGGGTGCTGTTGGCGCCTGAGAAGACCGAGGGACCAAGAACTAGACTGACATATCTCGGCATCGAGCTAGACACCAAATGCTCTCTGTCCAGATTGCCAGAAGATAAGCTACAGGTCCTCAGGGAACTGGTGGCAGCAGTAGCGTGAGCCCCTAAGGTAACAGTAAAGTAACTGAAGTCCCTCATGGGCAGCCTTAATTTTGCCTGTCGAGTCATCGCACCAGGGAGGGCATTCATGTCCCGTTTATACGCCCAAATAGGAAGTGACCGGCCCCTGCACCACCATGTCCACATGACAAAGGCAATGTGGGAGGATCTGGCAACCTGGGAGGATTTCCTCCGGGGGTATAATGGAGTGAGTTTCTGGCGGCAGCGACTCCTTCTGGAGGCGGAGCTTCAGATCCACTCCAACACGGCAGGAAGCCATGGTTTCTGGGTGTACTTCAGAGGGAAATGGTGTGCAGCCCCTTGGCCGGAGGCATGGGAAGCACAAGGCCTGACCCGCGACCTGACATTCCTGGAATTTTTCCCCATAGTAGTGGCGGTGGAATTGTGGGAACCGGATTTTGCCAATAGAAGGGTGCTATTCTGGTGCGACAACATGGCAGTTTTCAATGTCATCAACAAACTGTCCTCAAAATTGGAAAGGGTTATGCGGCTGGTTAGGCACTTTGTGCTTAAATGCCTACGAGCAAACATATTGTTAGTGACGAAGCACATGCCCGGGATTGATAACGGCATAGCCGATGCCCTTTCTCGATTTCAGACAGACTGTTTTCATCAGCTAGCACCAGAAGCCATGGAGGACCCTGACCCATTTCCGAGGAACATGTGGAGCCTTGGATTATAGAATTATATAATGCAGTGCAGGGATCCCTTACGCCCAGAACAAGGCGGGCTTCCGATGTGGCATTCACGGAATTCCAGGACTACAGGTTGGGGAAAGGTTGGGAACTTGGTTTCCCCATCCCCAAATGGCACATACTGCAATTTGCCCTGCAGCTCAGGCAACAAGGTTTGGCACCCAGGATGATAGCAGGAAAAGTATCAGCCATATCATTTACAAGCCTCCTAGCTGGTTACCCCTATCCCAATAACGGCTTTTTCATGAGCCGTTTAAAGGAGAGATGGGCTAGGCAGACACCCCGGACACCGGACGCCAGGGGCCCCATCACCCCCCAGCTGCTTAAGGTAATTAGTCATGCCCTACTTAGCGTGTGTCACTCTACCAGCGAAGTAGTGCTCTTCAGGGCAGTGTTTCGAGTGACACTATTTGGGGCTTTTTGGATCAGCGAAATAGTCCCTCAGTCCAAGTCGGATCGATCTGGGGTGGCCCTGCAGATCCACGATGTGGACTGGCAGGGAAGTTCCTTACTTTTACATCTACACAGGTCAAAAACTGACCAGAAGGGAAGGGGCCCGGTGGTGAGGCTTTGCCCTTTGGAGGATGGCAATATATGCCCGGGGGAAGCAATGAAACTGTATTTGGCATCCTGCCCGCAGGCGGAGGACCCGTTGTTTCTCCATAAGGATGGCACCCCACTGACTAGGTATCAGTTCGGCGCAGTCCTCACCATGTGTATTAAGAAGGCCGGCCTCGACCTGAGTTGCTACACTGCCCATTCCTTCAGAATAGGGGCTGCATCAGTCGCAGCAAGCATAGGTCTTCCCGGGAAGAAAATATAGCTAATTGGAGGATGGGGGTCTGGCGCGTATCGTCGGTATGTTAGGAATACAGAACCAAGGAGGTGGGGTCACATGGGATCCACGGGACAACAGATTAACCCTGATTTCTCTTTCAGATGTGTCAACTCAGCAGGGATGGAAGGTGGTCTGGATCGTCGGCCACAGCATCGTGCATTGGGCAGGGAAGATGGCCGCATGCAGTGGGTGGGGCACTCAGCTGGGCCTAGGTGAACACGCAGAAATAATTTGGCTGGGTAAACGTGGAATGCTGTGGGAGCAACTGCTCCCAACACTGACTGCAGCGAAAGAGAAATTCCCAACACCAGCGGTGATAGTGCTTCATCTCAGGGAAAACAATCTTCCTAGGGTCATGGGGCTGTGGCTGACAAAGCGGGCAAAGGCTGATTTACGAAAGGCCCAAGAGCGCTTTTCGGGGTGCACACTCGTCTGGTCCAAAATGCTACAGAGCAGGGTGTGGAATAATGCCCAGCAACCAGGTAGGGTCGACAAGGCTCAGAAAAGAGCAAACACAGAAATTGGGGCCTGGTTGCGAAGGGCCGGAGGGTTCGTAATCAGTCAAAAAGAGATTAGTTATGACAGAGATGAGTTATTTAGGAGCAATGGGGTCCATCTATCAGATGTCGGTGCTAATCTATACCTTGGGGCCCTGAAACACAGCCTTGTAGAAATCCTAGGAAGTTGATGTGTTGGCGGCAAACCAGCCAAGCAAAGCTGGCGGTTTTTGGTGGCGGTAGGCTGAGTTCAGGCCAGTGGTTAAATGTTGTAGTTGATAGCATAGTATTTAATAGAAACATCTCCTTAAGGGATGGGCATAGGCCATGCATAGCTGCTCAGTGCGGCCCACTGTACGGTCAGCCCAAGGGTGAGAGGCGAGCGGCCGGACCCACTGGGAGGACCATGTACCAACCAGTAGGTTACGGTGCCTTGACCCTTGTTGTTGTTTAAACCCCACCCTCAGGGGCAAAAGGGGTAGATACGAACAACTCGCTCTGGCCTGGGGAAACCCAGTGGTCGGGGTAGGGGGTAAGTTGATAAAGTGGGGGAAGTTAGGGCACAGGAGGATTCCCTCAGGCTTACCCCGAAGATATTAAAGAGGGTCGACAGGTAGACCGGCTAGTTCCGTGTGTTGGAAGGGAACCTCCTGTGGAATGGGTAACAGTTAGAAATAGGAGATAGAGAGGACCTCAGTTAAAGGGGGAAGTGGGAGGGTTACCCCTACCCCCTTTTTTGGTTTAATAAAGAGTGCTGCCGTTTAAACCCATGCAAGGTGTCCTCATCTTCTTTGGGGGGGTGCGTCGACAATGGAATCAGAATATGTGTATAAGGTTCATTAAAACCTCCAATAACTTCTTCCCCACACATTTTCATGTATTTTGCATTTTATGGTTTCAGTTAAGATCAGAAACATTACATACTTGTAACTTCAAGAGAGGCAATTTTTGAAAGGCTGGTTTGATTTCCAACCTATTTTTATCAGGTCAAGCACTCTGAAGTAATTGTGGATATGCTGTAGGATTTCTCCAAACATTCTCTGATCTCATTGAAATTTGTTAATTACTAAACTTTACCTCCTCCTCAATATCCATATAAATTGTAGGGGTGTGCATATCGTTTTTGTTATATCAATAACAAAATGACCAAAATAATGAAATCAATAAAGATAACAAAAGTCATTATTGATTTTGTTATTGCCTAGCATCCAGGCAGGTATTTTTTTGGAGAGAAGGGGAGGAGGGAGCAGACATCTCGGAGTCAGAAACAGTGTTGAACTCTTGAACTGGGCCTGTGATGGGAGGGGAAGGACCTGATGGATGTAATTGCTGGCCAATGAGCAGTGCAAGCAGGTCGTAGACAGTTGAATGGCACCCTGTGATTACTCAATGCCTCCTTCCTCCCAGAACCAATCAGGGGAGCTCTGGGGGGCTGGGCTGCTTGACTTCCGTTCTCTGTTAGCAATTGCTCTGTCAGGTTGCATTTGCAGAATATGCTGGTGCTCGCACTAAAAATCCTCCCATTTACATCCTTGCCACCTTACTTTTCCAATCCTTATTCCTTACTCTTACATTTTACCTTTTTCCTTCCCCTGCCTGTCTCCCCCACACGTATATATACAGAGATAGATATAGGTAGTATAGTTGAATAGAAATAGATTAGAGATAATGGATATACTTCTGAGTTTTCCTTTCCCCTTCCCCTGTCTGTCTCCCCCGTCCATATATTATATAGATATTAGGTGTGTGTGTGTGTGTTATATAACTAGATATTTTGTGTATACCAATACCAATAACAATACCCAAAACAAAATCTTTGTTTGAAATCAGTACCGATACCAATAACGACGATAATGAAAAATGACATTTCGTTATTAACAAAAACAAAAATGATGATGAAAAACAACATGCAGCCTGGTGCACACCCCAAATAAAGTGCCAAATCCTACCTGAAACAAAAATTCAGGGCGGTAGACTATTATAGTAGTGTATGTTAGGTACCTTATGTAAAATTTTAATCCGAGCTGTCAAATTTTAATCGATGCCGTGATTGCTGGTCATATCAAATGATATCAAATGATTTCAAAAATTATATGTCAAAATTTAATTAACCTGCCAAATTTTAATTAATCTGTCATATTTTAATTAATCTGTCAAAATTTTATTTGATATGTCAAAATTGAATTAATCTGTCAAATTTTAATTAATGTCATAATTTTATTTGATATGTCAAAATTTAATTAATCTGTTAAAATTTAATTAATCTGTCATATTTTAATTAATCTGTCAAAATTTTATTTGATATGTCAAATTTTAATGAATCTCTCAAAATTTAATTAATGACACTTATCAAATGATAGTGGCCATTTTGAAAGAGCTTTGTCAGCGGCCATTTTGTTGAACTTTAAGCAACTTTTATAATGTAAAAAAAGGCTTATACACGAACTGAAACTTAGATAAAACATGCGGTTAAGAAACACAAGCCACAAACAACAGGCAATAGTATGAAAAGTTTTTAGACTTTATATGAAAGTACAGCACACAGTAAAATAAGTTTTATGAAAAGTCTTGTTTACCCCATACAAGGAGAATGATGTTGAAATTCCGGAGTTTCCACCCTTTGCACCAAGCCGCTTATTGTATTGAAGCCTGCACAGGTGCAGTAACGACGGAGCTCTGCACCAGCCTTCGTTTGATTCGGATGAGAAAAACAGAATGAACAGGGTACGTCGTGTTTTGCTGGAGGAAAGTGCAGAGAAGATGAGTGAGCCTGTATGTAGATGTCCCCAAGAGATAGCCACATGTGTTATGTGTTAATAAGCTAAAAGAGGTGTTTTGTACCAAAGGCAGGAACCGGTGTGCGTGCCGATGGTTGCGAGGATGGATGAGGTGGAGGATGTTTATGTCGAGATGGACGGGGCTGCAGGGAGTGAGGGGAGACACATGTTTGTGTCAGACGATGAAGATTATGTGGAAATAGAGGGGACCAATGCGGAACAGAGGAATGTGATCATCATAGAGGATTCGGAGGTTGTGAAAGTACCTGAAGTTTCAGGACCTGAAAATAAGGTACATCAAAGGGTTTGTAAGAGGCTGTCATGGTAGAGGATCATTTTAAAGGGTTTTGTTTTAAAGGACTTGTTTGTATTTGGGATGCACACAATGGGGCGCCGCCAAGCAAGAAGACCAGGGATTTTGATGAGGAGGTTGGTAAACATTTTAGAAGGCTGGAGTGTGCACAGAGGTGTGGGTTGTGGGGCGCTTCTAAAAAATGTTTTTTCTCTTTTTATTAGTCTTTTGAAGAGAATTCATAGGACGATGATGATGACAACTACGTCGGTTTTTATCCGTGCATACTGTGCAGCTGCAGAGTCTGCCGCAATACGAAGAAGGTTCAACAGAGAGACAAAAGTATGGAGGATATTCGGAGGACACTAATGTAGTTAAGTCAGCGATGACATGTTTGGCTAGGGACTATGCAAGAGGGAAATTGAAGAATCTTTTCAAATATGACTCTATAGTTTATAAACATGACCTCCAGGGTCAGGGGCAATGCTACTTCTACAAGGGGGACCCCACCGGATCAACCAGAATCATAACGATATACGTGAGATGGCTAAGAATAATGTGTTCTTTTTCTACAGGTCTAGTGACAGAGGAGAGCGGTGATGCTATGTCCGCTATTATTAAAGCAGCTATTGTATATTCCTGTTGTAAATGTGGACAAAATCAGTTGTCAGGAAAAAAAAATTAAGGAACACGACCAATGCCAATGCTTGTATTATGATGATTTAGAAACAAATGAACAGCTTAAATACGCAGTCGTTCATTTGGGCCTCGACAGGGTTCTATGTGTAATTATGGCGGTGGCTTATAAACTAAAGGTGCTTAGACTGGACAACGAGACCATGCTTGAGACGGCCCGGATGCTGAGAACAATAGAAAAATGTGAAAACCCCTGTATGTTGATGCACACACTAATGCAATCAGTGCCGGTACATGTGGCTAGAGAAGCTTATAGACGGCTCCGGACATTTTTTCACGATCGTTTATACCGCGAGGACATGCATGTTATCGATCGTAGTGAGAGACTAAAAATAATAAACCTGGCTTTTGATTAGACTTATACGTTCTTTTCAAGAAGCACCGCAAGCAGGGGACTAGGGAAGCTACATCACGATGGATCAGATTATACAAGGGGTAGTTAGTGGTATTTTAAACAATTTAGACCTTTTTAAAAGAAACTAGATTTTAAATTATGATAATGACATTTTTAATTTTGGGGGGAAACTGAGGCACGAGTGTAAAAAATATTAAAATTAATAAAAGTAACAGGGTTTAAGTTACATTTAGTGACAAACACACCACGTCAAGTAACAAGCAGCTATTTAAACACACATAAAAAGGAAAAAGTGTGTTTTTACTTTTAAAGGGAAACCACTTTTAAAATTGTCCCAGAAATTTAGGGACACCCTTATTATTATACAAGGGGTTGTTAGTGGTATTTTAAACAATTTAGACCCCCTTAAAAGAAACTAGCTGTTAAATTATGATAATGACATTTTTAATTTTGGCGGGGGAGAACTGAGGCACGATTTTAAAAGTGTTAAATTTAATAAAAGAAACAGGGTTTAAGGTACATTTAGTGACAAACACACCACATCAAATAACAAACAGCCATTTAAACGCACATAAAAAGGAAAAAGTGTGTTTTTACTTTTAAAGGGAAACCGTTTTTAAATTTGTCCCCAAAATTTAGGGACACCCTTATTATTATACACAGTGTAGTTTGTGGTATTTTAAACAATTTAGACCCACTTAAAAGAAACTTGATTTTAAATTATGATAATGACATTTTTAATTTTGGGGGGAAACTAAGGCACGTGTGTAAAAGTGTTAAAATTAATAAAAGAAACAGGGTTTAAGGTACATTTATTGACAAACACACCACGTCAAGTAACAAACAACCATTTAAACACCCATAAACATTCATAAATCTTATGTGTTTTTTATGAAAATCTTATTTACTAAACATATCTAGATTTCCCCCCCACTGTTTCCTAATTACTTTGCCGCACACTAACCTACATTCCCCATATTTCCCCTATATACATAGGTCTGTATGCCTGTTAATAACGGTTGCTTCTGCTCCTAAATCTAGCAAAGTTCTTATAAGTTTCCCATATATTAGCATATATACATAAAGTCTCCCTCGNAATGACATTTTTAATTTTGGGGGGAAACTGAGGCACGAGTGTAAAAAATATTAAAATTAATAAAAGTAACAGGGTTTAAGTTACATTTAGTGACAAACACACCACGTCAAATAACAAGCAGCTATTTAAACACACATAAAAAGGAAAAAGTGTGTTTTTACTTTTAAAGGGAAACCACTTTTAAAATTGTCCCAGAAATTTAGGGACACCCTTATTATTATACAAGGGGTTGTTAGTGGTATTTTAAACAATTTAGACCCCCTTAAAAGAAACTAGCTGTTAAATTATGATAATGACATTTTTAATTTTGGCGGGGGAGAACTGAGGCACGATTATAAAAGTGTTAAATTTAATAAAAGAAACAGGGTTTAAGGTACATTTAGTGACAAACACACCACATCAAATAACAAACAGCCATTTAAACGCACATAAAAAGGAAAAAGTGTGTTTTTACTTTTAAAGGGAAACCGTTTTTAAATTTGTCCCCAAAATTTAGGGACACCCTTATTATTATACACAGTGTAGTTTGTGGTATTTTAAACAATTTAGACCCACTTAAAAGAAACTTGATTTTAAATTATGATAATGACATTTTTAATTTTGGGGGGAAACTAAGGCACGTGTGTAAAAGTGTTAAAATTAATAAAAGAAACAGGGTTTAAGGTACATTTATTGACAAACACACCACGTCAAGTAACAAACAACCATTTAAACACCCATAAACATTCATAAATCTTATGTGTTTTTTATGAAAATCTTATTTACTAAACATATCTAGATTTCCCCCCCACTGTTTCCTAATTACTTTGCCGCACACTAACCTACATTCCCCATATTTCCCCTATATACATAGGTCTGTATGCCTGTTAATAACGGTTGCTTCTGCTCCTAAATCTAGCAAAGTTCTTATAAGTTTCCCATATATTAGCATATATACATAAAGTCTCCCTCGGGTGTGTCTTAATAATTTCCCCCC
>QEPC01012724.1:359508-404601 GCA_003113815.1 Sphenodon punctatus
GGGGGACGAGGCAGGGCGTAAATTAATAGGAAAGAAGGAACAGGAAGTTACCCTCTCAATTAATGGAAAATGGGAAAGAAGTACGCACAGACTGCGGGGACTGAGAGGAGAGGGGACCTCCTAAAAAGGGGTGGTTAATTAGCAGTTAGCAAGGTTATTAGAGATAAGGACCCCAGTTCCGGAAGGGGGGGAGGCGGGAGGTGTGCCCCCATCCTCCCCTTCCATTTGTTAATATTAAATAAAGAGTGTGGCCGTTTGATCCCATTAAGCGTGTCCTCGTCTTTATTGGGGGGTGCGCCGACAACCCCTCATTCCTCTCAAACTCCTCTGACTCCTTGTCCATTTTCTCTTTCTTCTCCTCCTCCCCTTCCTCTTTGGTCTTGTCCACTTTCTCTGCTCCCACTCTTCCTCCTGATTTTTTTCTTCTTCCATCAGTTCCTCTTTTGCCTCTTCATTCACTCCACCTTACGACCTGTGTCCTCTACCTCCTTCATATGCTGCTCTTCCTTTAACTGCCTTCTCCAGATCTGCTTTCCCTTCTGTCTCCTCCTCTATATCCTTCTACTTTTCCACCACTTCCTCTACCTTCTGTTCCACCTCATCTTCATCCTCTGCATTCTCTTCCTCCCCCAACTTTATTTTCCCACCTCTTCCTCATCTTCTTGCTTGTTGTTGTCCTGCTCCATATCCTTCCACTCTTTCTCTTTCCTGCCTCTTCCACCATCTTCTTTACCTTCTCCTCAACCTTCTGGTACACAATTAGGGTTGCCACCTGTCGTGGGTTTTTTACCTGACATTCACATAGGTCAAAATGGAAGTGTCAGGTAAAAACGACCAAAGGTGGCAACCCCAATACACAATGCTTGCCTCCCAACCCTGCTCTTTGCCTCACCTGCCTTAAACCATACCTCCGGTGCCTCTCTTGGTCTGACTCCCTGGCACTGGACTTCCTAGCTCGCCTGTTGGTTTTGTTGCTAGATTGGCTTGATACTTAGTTTTGATCCCCCAGCCTGTATCCTTCCTGATTCCATACCCTCGTTTGCCCCATTTGTTGTCATCTGGTTTGTTAGAGAACCAATCCTCTACAAATTAGGCCAAGGTACTGATGAAGTTCTAGCCACTCAGAAAGACTGCACACAACTCACTGCTCACACCATCAATGGTCCTGTCATTTCAGATGCAGGCCCTTTTCAAACCGGTGGGCCCCCGCCCCCCTTGCACACATGTGTGGGTGGGTGGGGTGTCCATAGGAATGCTGCAGGTCACTGTCGGTGGTGGTGGTGCCCGGGAACACCACCAGCAGTGGGTGGGGGTGCATGCATGCTCTTGCACTGTACCCATCACCTACGCATGGAGCAATCGGCACCAATCCCGGTTGCTCTGTGTGTTGGGATGGGTTGAGATGGGTGTGTGCCCGTGGGAACGGATGTGCACTCACCTCCACCCACTGCCAGCGCACACCCATCCCCTCACCCACTGTGGTCCATTTGAAAAGGGCCCCAGTATGGTGGTTAGTGCTGTTTCCCCAGACAGGCATAGCTGTACTGCTTTCTGGTGCAGAACATCTCCCTAGGAGTCTCTAGGAAACAAGTGAGCATAAATCAATGACATCAAAGCATTTTTAATATTAATCATTATTATTGTCATTAGAGACAAGTCACTGCTAGGAGGGCTTTACAATCTAGGTTAGACAAGGGAGAGAGAGGAATACATTCATAAAGTTGAGAGTCACAGGTGCATGTGCTCAGCTTAGTTACAAGGAAGAAAAGAATCCTAACTGAAAGGACAGAAGAAGGAGCATTAGCAAGCAGTTTGTGGGGCTAGATCATTTCCTTTGCTGTATGTTAGGGACTGGGGATGCAGAGAGTTGAGAGTTCAGAGTAATCAGTTGCCTTTATAGAATTTCAGTTACATGAACATCAGTTGAACAATTGGTTAGAGGGCTAGGAAAGGGAAGGGAGACCAGAAGTGTTGGCAAACTAGGGCAACTTTCAGACCTTCCCCCCACACATATTCTGGCTGTGGGGGGAATGCACAAGCTAGGTTTATGCATGGGGATCGGCTGATCTGAAAGCCCTCCCACGTGGCTTTGCCAGCAAACACCCACAGGGATGCAGAGCTGGATTTCCTGCGGGTGTTTTGCTGGTAAAGCCTCGTGGGGGTCCTTTCAGACCAGCCGATCACAGCGCATGTCCTGCATTCTGCCTGCAGCAAAAATATGTGTGGGGAGGGGGGGGGCGGGGAGGGGAGGTCTGAAAATGGCCTCGTACTTGGTCAAGGTCAATTTATCTATATTTTCAATGACTTCAAAGTCTTTACTCAGAAGCTTAATTATAGTTTTGAACAGCATAACAAACTGTATTACAATGCAGCTCTCATTACTTACACCGACCACTGTTCGTAGGTATCTAACACAGCAATGATGACCAAGGAGCAACTGATTCTCTTGGCATGGATCTCTCTATTGCCTCAGACACAAATTTATTATGATTGATTATTATTATTTATTATTATTATAAGCATTTGTATAGCACCAGCTGTGTACCTGGTGCTTTACAGAACTATAAGATAGACATGGTCCCGGCCTACGGCTTACAATCTAATAGACATGGAGGGGGAAGACAAGGATAGGGGATATAGGGAGACACAAGGGATAAATTACATTCAAGCGGATGCAAAGTCTCAGGTGCACGTGCTTGGCTTGGTTGCATTTAGGCAAGAGTCTGTGGGGAGGGCAGACAGCAAATATTGAAAGGAAAGTTCTAACAGGCGTCAGGAAAGGCGTCGAGGAAGAGGTGGGTTTTGAGGAGGGTTTTGAAGGTGCGGAGGGAGGGGACAAGGTGGATGTGGGCAGGGAGGGAGTTCCAGGCATGGGGGGGCAGCAAGGGAAAATGGACGAAGGCATTTAGGGGAGCAGGGAAGACGAGGGAGAGTGAGTGAGGGGGCAGAGGAGGAACGGAGAGTGCGTGGAGGAGTGTGCAAGGAGACTAGGACTGAGAGGTAAGGGGGAGCCAGGTTGTGAAGGGATTTGTAAGTGAACACAAGGAGTTTGTGAAGGATGCGTTCGGGAGGGGGGAGCCAGTGAAGGGAGGAGAGGAGAGGTTGCACGTGGTCAAAGCGACGGGCTGAGTGGATGACCCTAGCAGCGGAGTTTTGGATGGAGATAAGGGGGGACAGGTGAGAGCGGGGGAGGCCAGTAAGGAGGAGGTTGCAGTAGTCAAGGCGAGAAATGACCATGGCGTGAACAAGGGTTTTGGCTGAGAAGACAGAAAAAGGGGCAAATCTGAGCAATGTTGTGGTGGGCAAAGTGACAGGATTTGGCAACAGAGTCAATGTAGGATTTAAAGGAAAGGTGAGTGTCGAAGACGAAGCCCAAGCTATGCGCTCTTAGCAGCCCTTAGAACTCACTGACACAGGGGCACTTGTCTGTCTGCCTTGTTCCTGTTCCCTTCCTCCACCAGGCATGCTGGGAATGGGGTCAGAGGATATGGCAGCCATCTTTGATTGTATTTCTTTTGCTGAAGGAAGCACTCAGTATGCTCTGATTATGCATGTTGACAAAAAGTTAATTATATAAAAAATAGAAAATTATAAAGAATGGGATGTAGATCCTGAATTAAAAGAGTAGATCTCTACCATTATAACTAAAGAACCAAAAGGTGCCTTGCAAATATTTCCCAGTAAAAATGAATGCACATTATCGCAGTTTGACAGCAGCATGTGTAGTGATAATATAAAAATGTCCAAGTGACTGCGATTGCACACAGTTCAATGAAAGTTTTAAGTCTGAAATTTTAATAAAGACATGGAGGACATTTTCTTTCTTTCTTTCTTTCTTTCTTTCTTTCTTTCTTTCTTTCTTTCTTTCTTTCCTTTCCTTTTTTCATACAAATTCTCTGAATACACACCTGCTATCAGAATTCAGGTAAGTCCGAACTTCTTTAATTGCCAAGATATATTGTTAAATAGTTATCCACTATAATAAGGAAAAGACATTTTTTGAATTAAAACAGCTGTGTAGCCAGCAGCTTAACCCTACAACAGAGGGTTTCTTTTTCTTTTTTTCATTTAAAGACTTTTTGTAGGACAGTTTCAGGTGTGCAGTGCTAATCAGAACTGTCCCTTTTGCTATCCTTATCTACACAGTCTGTGTGTTTCTGCACAGCTGAGATATGAGCAGTTTATTACCTTAAGATAAAAAAAGTACATGCTAAATAAGCAGAAAAATACTGTGTGCACTGGGTTGCTTCTGATCGACTGTGGTAAAAGAAATTTTGTCTACTTTGGGGCTAAAGTAGTAGAGCTTGGTCTACAAAGATTATTTAATTTCTGGCAAACCTGCTCTTTCTTGCTAAACATACCAGCACTGAGTTTCCTAGGTCAGAGACTGCTGCTTTCTCTACTGTGATCTGAGCACCCAGAATGGACTAAGCAGCTAGCTACTTCTCTCCAGTGCAGTTTAGTGCCTGGGAGACAGTTTATTCAACCTCCCCCTGTCTATAGTTGATGTTGTGGCTGTCTTTGGCTGGAATGTGTCCCCAAGGATAGCCTACCTAGGCTCTTCAGAAACTAATTATTGAGCTGGAGAGTCTAGGCAATTCAAATAAGAAAAAACAAGGTGGGGTGAGGGGAGAGCTGGGGGGCATGCAGTGGGGGGTGCATGGGGTGAGGGGGGACCTGAGGGGCAGGCAGTGGAGAGTGCATGGGGTGAGGGATGACCTATCAGGCAGTAGGGGTGCATGGGGAGAGCTGGGAAGTGGAGGGTGATGAGATGAAGGATGCACATAGTCCTCCTCCTCTTCCCCATCTCCTTGTCCCTTCCGCGATCTTCAGGCTATTGTGCCCCAGGACTTTGCCTCCTCCCTCTCTTCTCTTCTTCCCTCAGTTTTCTCCTCCTCCTCCCCCGACTCTGCCATTTCTGCCTTCAACTCCTCTCTCACCTCCACCCTCGCCTCCCTTGTCCTCCTCTCCTCACGCCCAGCTAACCCCTAAAATTCACCATCTCAGCTTCTGCACCCAGGCTGCTGAACGCCTCTGGCATAAATCCCACTACGCGCTGACTTCCTCCACTTCAAATTCTGCCTCTCATCGCTCAACTGCTATCTCCCTTGCTAGACAGCAGTACTATGCCTCACACATTGAGTCCTGCTCCCAGAACCCTCGCCGCCTCTTTTCCACCCTTGGCTCCCTTCTCAATCCCCCCTGTCCTCCTCGTCCCTCTTCTCTCTCTGCTCAGAATCTTGTTATCTTCTTCACCTCTAAGATTGACAAAATCCACCTGGAAATCGCTTCCAAGTCCTCTCCCCCTACTAGTCCCCCGAGCTCCCTCCTCCCCCACCTCTCTCCTGTCATCCTTCCCTCCCGCCTCCCTTGAGGAAATCTTCTCTCTGCTCACCTCCTCCAACCCCTCCACGTGCTCCCTGGACCCCATTCCTTCCTGCCTCCTGACCTCCATTGCTTCCACCGTCACCCCTCCTGCATATCATCAACCTCTCCCTCTCTACTGGCTCCTTCCCCTCTGCCTTTAAACATGATGCCACTTTCTCACCCATCTTCCAAAAGTCCACTCTGGATCCCGCCGAACCCTCTAATTACCATCCTGTCTCACTCCTCCCCTTTGCTTCCAAACTCATTGAACAGGTTGTCTACTCCTGTTGCCTCAACCTCCTCTCCGCCAACTCCTCCCTCGACCCACTCCAATCTGGCTTCTGACCACTTCACCCCACTGAAACTGCTCTTGCTAAGATCACCAACGATCTTCTTGTGGCTAAATCCAACCACCTTTACTCTATTCTTGTCCTTCTTGTTCTCTCTGCTGCCTTCGACACTGTTGACTACTCGCTCCTGCTTAAATCACTTCACTCCCTGGGATTCTGGGACTCTGTCCTCGACTGGTTCTCCTCCTACCTTTCTGACTGCTCCTTCAGTGTTTCTCTTACTAACTCCTCCCCCTCCTCCTCCCTGCCCCTCTCAGTGGGGTTCCCCAAGGCTCTGTCCTTGGCCCTCTCCTCTTCTCTATCTACACCCAGTCCCTAGGCAAACTCATTGCTTCCCATGGTTTCCAATACCACCTATACGCTGACAATACTCAATTCTCTCTCTCCACTCCTTCCCTCTCCCCCTCTGTCCTAGCTCGTCTCACCAACTGTCTTTCCGATATCTCTGCCTAGATGTCTAAAGCACAACTTAAACTGAACATGGCTAAAACTGAACTCCTTATCTTCCCTCCCAATCCTTCCTCTCCCTCTTCCCTGTCAATTCCCCTTACTGAGCATATTTTGCACAAGCTCCTCATCTTCACCTACAAAGCCCTTCATAACCTTACTCCCTCCTACCTCTCTGATCTGATCTCCCTCCAAACTCCTGTTTGAGCACTCTGTTCCTCTTCCATCCCCTCCCTCACCCTCCCACGTCTCCCCTGTTCCCCTAACCACCTTTGTCCCTTCTCCCTCGCTTCCCCGTATGCCTGGAACTCCCTCCCTGCCCTCGTCTGCCTTGCCCCCACCCTCCACACCTTCAAGTCCCTCCTCAAAACCCACTTCTTCCATTCCGCCTTTCGTAACTCCTGCTAATCACCTCCACCCTGAATTATCCCCTACTTGTTATCTGCAAACTTCTATTTACTGTAACCAAGCCAAGAACGTGTACCTGAGTTCTCGCATCCTCGTGAATGTTGCATCCCTTGTCTCTCCCTCTTTTCCCCCTTCCCTGTCTCCCGTCCCTCTGTCTTTAGATTGTAAGCTCTCAGGCAGGGACCGTGTCTATTTTATTCTCTGTAAAGTTCCAGGTACATGTCTGGCGCTATATATAAATGCTAATAATAATAATAATAATAATAATAATAATAATAATAATATAATAAGAGTAAGTGTGACACTATGTGTTTTAACAGACTAGAGATTAGCCCGCTGCAGTCTGGGGTCACTCTGTGGAGCCTGCACACAGTCACCACTCGCAGGTGCCTCAGGATGAACCAGACAGACAGGCAGACATTTCTCCCTGCCACGCTCCCCCCGCCCCTCTACCACCAAGAAGCAGTTTCTCCCCAGGCTGCTCTAGCTGGTCCACATGGGACTCTATAATCCTGGTGGATCTACACGTGCACAGAGGCTGCATGCACTCTAATAGACATGAGGTGGCCATGTGGGTGCACGTTCGCCTGCATCAGCCGGCATTTACCCGCATGGCAGGCTCCACATTTACTATAGCGATGCCATGAGTGAAGGCTGTGTGGTGGGCAGGTGGCAGCTGTGGTTGAACATCTGGCCACCAAGTAGCAGATGGGCAGGTGGCCACCCATCTGGAGGGGGCTAATCTGGGCTACTGTCTCATCTGTTTTCACCCTATGTGTGGAGAGGGTGCCACAGTGAACAAAGGAGAGAACTAGAGCCAGAATGAATATTTGCTATGAATACTGAATTCAACAAATTCAACCTATTTGCATTTTCATTTGAATAATAGAGTGAATGTGGAGGTCAGATCCAAATCTGACCACACCGGGCTGCCTGTGGCAGGAAGGACAGGGTATAAAATTCTTAAAATAAATAAATAAATCTGTTTGCTAGTGAAATTTGTTTCAGAGGGGTTTTACTTTGTTGTTTATTAAATTGTTCTGTGGCGTGTTCTGTCTTTGGCAAGTTCAGCAGTGGCATGATCTGCCTAGAGAGGATGTGGAATCTCCTTCCCTGGAGGTTTTCAATGGAAGACTGGACTGGAATCTGTCAGGGGTGATTTGGTATGGCTATCCTGTCACATGGCAGGGGACTGGACTAGGAGACCCACAAGATCTCTTCCAACTCTACGGTTCTATGATTTGATGGTAGAAGTTTTAATGAATTTTTGAATATAAATTTGAATTGATTGATCCTTCTATATGACGTAAGGCTGGGGTTGCCCCTTAAAAATGAGGTTCATGAATTAACCTGAAATGACAACATGTGTGTGAGAAACACTGGTATGAGACAGGGGCACCCAAGGTCTCAATGCAGAGAGATTGGCTCGTTGAAGACTTGTGGCAATTTGGGAGGGGATCTCCAACACAAGGGTCTCATGAATAAAACTTCCTGTGTTAGGAGGGGCCACACACCATTTCACACAAGGCTTCAAGTTCTCTGGAATCTCCTTCTGTGGAGGCTTCCAAGAAAAGACTAGATAGACATCTAGGTCTAGGGCATCCTGCCTCAAGTTGGACTAGATGAACCCATGAGGTCCATTACAAGTCTACACTTCCACCATTCTGAATGCAGTTCTGAGAAGTCCCAGGTTAGTGCCTGTTCTAAGCACTGCATTATTCTCCTCCTGCTTCTATGCAGGTGACTTCCCTTAACTCTATTTCATGTTCTTCTTCTTTGGACACAAAGGGAAATAGATTTCAGGCATAAATGGTTTCTGCATTGGCTCACTAATCATGATAATGAATCAAGCTGACATTCTGCCAAACAAACGAGCAATTCAATTACAGTGGTTTAAAGCAAATCTTTCACATTTTAACAAATTAATCATAAGCTCTTTCATTATGATGGATTGCAAGAGAAAAACAAAATGAGAGATGAAAGGCGAGAAGAATGTTATAATTAAACTCCTGGTTATAATTGTAAGATATGGCAGGGCTATTACATTGCAGACAATATTCAGCACATTGCACTTTACATAAACAGTACAATAAAGATGGGAGTTGTTTGCAGAATTTTTTTTTAACTTGCGTGCAATACGTTTTTTTAAAATGTAAAATAGTAGCTGAAATAGACATGCTTCGTTGATTAACATTTCCAGATTTCTGGGTTAAGCTTCTTACCTATCAGAGATTTGCAAATGTTGACATTCCCAGTGCTGCACTAGTAGCCATAGACCATGATTTGAAGAATGTTATCTTTTCAGAGTACCTCTGCTCCAAGCCCAAAACACCAATTCAGGACTCTGCCATAACATGGCTTTTTCTCACCCGTGTCTGCTTCCTGGCCCTGGAAATCCCCACCCCCTGAGATTCCATTGGATCAGAGGGAAGAACTTCCAGGATGATGCTGGCTGAGATGATAGGGATCTTGCTCTGAGACTGGTGGTAGGAGGCTTTTGAGCTGTTATTGTTGCCCTGTCCAATAGTCACCTCATCCTGGTGGGTGCTGCAGTGGGTTGGTCCAGGACTTCCTTACAGGACTGGACCACTGCAGCTCCAGACCTGCTACCCCAAGTCATAGTTGAATTTCCATCAGGCTTGCAACTAGGGCAGCTGCCCTTCTTGTCCTACCTTTAGTGCCATTCAAAATGGCACCCTGTGACACTGAAGAGGCTGAAGCTTTTTGAAGGATGAGCAATGGTGTTTAGAAAGGAGAACCCCGATTGAAAATACAGGTGCTGTGGAAAGTGGTGTTTGTGATTCATTAAGTGGCACCCTTTCTTTGAGTTAGGACTCGCGACCCAGTACATCAACTGACTGGTGGGGACCGCACTTCTTTGGAACTACTACCTTTCAGCTAAAATGAAAAACAAAATTTGTCTCTCAGTATTGGGTGAGCTCCTCATCTTTAGAGCTGAAATGAGATTTTGCAAAATCAGGAATTTCCAGCAAAATCCTGGTTCCTGATACCATCTAGGTTGAATCAAGAACCTCTTGGTACTTGACAATGTCTCGACTGACATTTTGTTTCTTGATTTAGTAACTTTCTGCTCACTGACATCTTGTTTACTTCTTTGTCATTTACCACTCTGCTGTTTACCACTTTGTTGTCTATTTCAAATCCTGAGAAGTAACACCGACAGAATGTTGCATTTCTTCTATCTTCTTGGCACTCCATCTTCCCTTTACTTTCTTGTCACTCGTTGGCTGATATTCACATTCCTTTACAAATCTGCAGTCCAGTTGCAGATTGGTAAAAGCAAAGGGAGCAACACACAACAATTATGATTTGCACCATTTTTTAAAACTGGGTTTGAATAGGCACGGGGGCTAAAGGGACAATGATTTGCACAACGATTGCACAACGATTTGCACAACGATTGCTTCAGACATGTGGAAAGAACAAATGTGTAAGTAATGCAGAAAGCAGTGAATGAATGGTATAGGGTGAAGAGTAAATAGAAGATTGGTAAATCGGGATGACATCTTTTGGTATTGCGAGAATTGAGAAATCGTATCAGGAAATCATCAGGAAATGAATCCCAGCTCCTGATATGGCAAATTTATTTGTGAGAAAAAATTTTGCTGCTCCTTTCAGTCCTTCTTGTCTTCTTGAAATCCTTAGTACATATTCCACTGATGCCAGTGGAGCCAGGATTTCACCAGACACAACACTGTTATAGATTATGAAATATACTTTATGATACCATTAGAGTCATTGGGAGTTTGCCCATCTTATAACAACATACCTTGTACCTCATTTAACCAATTGCCCAATACATTCACCTACCCTTATAAAATGTAGTTTTTACAGTTGACAGTTTCCCCCTCTATTCCTTGTGATTAAATGATATTACACAGGTTTCTTGTACTTTCTTTCTCATTTTTCCTATGGTCATTTAAAAAACCCAGCTAATATTTCTTACAGTTAATTTAAATTCAACAACACAAGCCTCCGGTTTAAGAAAATAGTTAAGGTTCTCACAAAGTCTAAAACATACCGCCATCAATTAATGGGGAAAGTTGAACTCAACCATACTCCCAAAAGCATGGAAATTAAAGATTAAGTCTTTCGCCCAGCCTTGACCAACATGTGAATACAGTGAAAGTCTGCTTTCGCCTTTACTTGTGCACCTTGCCAATTGTGTGACAGTTTATTTTTACATGATAATATTGCTTGTATTTTCAAAAGGAGGAAGGAGGATGTGGAGCAACTCAAAAGACTGTCACACATTCACAGCTTTACAGGACCAATTGGTAGTGGCTTTGAGTCAGGCATAGGTGGCATAACCTGGACATTGGGGATAGCATCCCAGCAATCAGGACACATGGTTTACACATCCAGGCTGGCCAATTATCATCACAATCACATCCTGCAGCACTGTGACAGAGGACATAAGAGAATCTCTATTGGCTCTTTCCTAAACAGATGCTTCTGACTTCCCAGTAACAAATGGGGGAGAGATGTCGGTATGGTTACAGCACAGAATGAAGCTATTTGTTTGACATTTCTGCTGGTCAATTGGCATCACAAACCGATCTTACAGCACAGTGACACGTAAGAGAATCCCTGGCATAGGCTCCTGCTGTGCAGGCATATAAAATTGGGACCCTTTATCACATCTTTCTGATATTTGGCAGAGATTATCATGAAAGTGTGATATACATCCCTGAAAAATTTCATGTACGCTGGTTGGACTACAAAGATCTTAGTCAGACATACATTTATAAGTTAATTGCTTATACCACCAGGACCATTTATCCAATCTTTCTGAGAGTTGGCAGAGATAGTAAATATGGAAAGGGGTGTAAACTTGCCAAGTGTAATCTACATTAAATGTGAGGCAAAGAAGTTACAGATAAAAATGTATATGAAGATTTTTGCAATATAATATAATTCAACTGTTTATATATTTTATCCAATCATTTTGGAATTTGGTACACAATGGGTATTTTCAGATGTGACAGACCCGGAGGCCCGCCATGGTCAACCACGGTCCATGATCCATTTCGGATCCTGGACAGGAATCTGCCCGGCCGTCCTTTAGACATGCCGGCAGATTCCTACATGGGATCAGGGAGGGGGAGTGGGCACATAGCTCTACGTGTGACTGCACAGCACTTCTTCCCCTGCCACCCACCCTCTGGGAGACAGGCAGGCACAGCGGCCAACCCGGCCGCTGCACCTGATCCCGCATCATGGTCTGGGCCACAATCCAGGATCAGCAGAAGATAACAGATGTTACTTTCCGCCAATCCCGGATCGTGGTTGTGCTAACCATGATTCCAGAGGTGAGGCCGGCCTCACCTCTGGAAGCGTGGTTAATCTGATTCCCGCCGGAGGTTCACTGGGGTCATTATCTGGTGGAAATCCTTTAGATGTTACGGCCCTCTCATCCACCACAGGGGATTGACTGTGGTTAGAGGGAGGCCCGTAATGTCTGAAAATACCCAATGTCTTCCATTGGAGGTATAATTCCTCCAAGTGTCAGCCAAATATAATGAAAAACAAAAATGTCACAGCCAAAAATGTGTTTTCCATTGAAACCAATGGAAAAGTAAAGTGAAAGCAAAAATGAAAACAAAACATTGATATTTATGAAAACAAAAATGACAGATTTAAATAACAAAAATGAAAAATGAAAATAAAAAATGTCATGGGCCCCTGATGCATACCGCTAAAGAACACCACAACCCCGTAAAATAGTCTGCAACTGCATGAAGAAATAAATCCCACCAAAAGCCAGCAAGCCCAGGCCCCAGCAGTCACAAAATTAAGAAGCTGACATTCACCCCACACCCCACAATGGGCACCCTCTTGGCATGACATTGGTACGGGTAACTTGAATAGAGAAGGGAAGTGAAGCATCACAGAGGTACCAGTCTGGTCTCATGTTGCCAAGCAGCTGGCAGAACTGTAGAATTACAGAGCTAGATCAGAGTAAAGTCCATTGTTTTTCCTCTTTTATCAATAGCTGTCCACAACTGAAGTTGTGTGTGTGTGTGTGTGTGTGTGTGTATGTGTGTATGTGTGCATGCACACGTGTGTTTGTATATTGTACTCCCTTTGGAGAAGAAACTGTCTCGGAAGCAGGACAATAGAGCAAGCCCGATAGACCCCTTCTCATTCTTGATTGTTTCTGGTTCACACACACACACACACACACACACACACACAAACACAGAGGTCTGTGCTGTGCTGCTTCAATTCAGATGAAAGATATATGTTGCTAACTGCATTATTAATTTAGTTTGCCAGCAAAAAGTTTTAAATCGTATTGCTTACGAAACAAATTAAGAATACAGAGCAGCAAAAAATGTAAGGAAAATGTGGGGTACAGGAAACATTTTAAATGCTTTATTTCACAATGAAAAATTACAGGTTATTTCATATGTCTCTGTAAAGAGGTGGAAGTCATATCCTCTCAATGACAATTTCATCATCCATCAGCTTGGCTGGCTGTTTCTTCCTTTTTCGCCGGATTTTCATTAAGCCTCTTTGCCCTTGTTTTGGAATGAAACCTGCAGGGAAAACAAAAGTGAACTGCTGCTGTTAGAATACCTTGAATGGACCACTCCCTTCAGGGAGATGGCAGGCTGGCTGGGCTGCTGACCGGGAAGTATGAAGGCCAAAGTAAAGTAGTACAAAAAAGGCTGGGTGGTCAGGACTGGAGGAGGTCTCTTTGGGAAGTGGACGTTTGGGAAGTGGATGTTTGGTGTTTATTTGTTTGACGAATCCCTGTAGAGAAGAGACTGTTTATCCTGAGTTTTTCTAAGTGCAGAAGAGGATGGATAGATTTGCTGGTTCAGGAGTTTGGTACCTTGGAAAGGAGACTGCAGACCAGGGGAAAGATTAACTGGAGGAGTTTCTCATTATTATTATTATTACATCTTTATTGTGCTGGCCACAGGCCATGACAAAATACAGCATAAAAACAAATATTTTCATAAAAACTATACCCACACCACTTGGGCAATACCATCTCCTTTATCCCCGAGCCCCAATATAATCATGGAAATGGACACTGAAAAATATTTAATTACATACAACCTTATTATTAATACCGGAAAGATTTTATAATCTAACTCCTTAATACAATTGATAATCAGTTCCCAGTTTCCTTTTCCTACATTTTTCCATCAAGAAAGCCGTACGAGTCACTACACCAATAAAGTGTAGATTTCTGTCTGTTAGAAGATAAACCAATTTTGGGGATGAGGTCATATCAGGGCTGAGCTATTCTCAGGAGGGGCGGGGTATAAATCTAAGAAATAAATAAATAAAATAAGAAATAAATATCAGATGGAATATTTACGGTAGTCCACAACACATCGCGAGTGTACAATGGACACTCACAGAAATAGTGTTGAAGGTCCTCAATATCCATAGTACAACAGGGACAAATTCTATCAGCATAGGGAATACCCTGGTACCTTCCTTCCAAAACAGCAGAAGGCATAATCCGAAGCCGAAGGGCCAAAAGAGCACACTTATGATGGAACGGGAGATCCAGCTTAATATATTCTGCCCCAGTCAAACCCGGAATAAAAAGTTGGTACGAAGGGGAGGACCTAATCTGAGAGGCAATAACTATCGTATTTTGTCTATCAATATCTAAGAGCATAATTTTCACTAACTTCTTTGCTTCCTTAAATGATACCCCTTTCAAGAAAAGGTAGGGCAATCCCAGTTCATTGAACCTAACGTTTGTAATTTCCCACCAGTAGGAACTAGGATCTTCACTACACAATTTTTCTTGCAGGGATTTATGAGCAAAATCTTCCCCATGGTCATAACTAATTTTTAGGGTATTTAAGAGCAAAGACTCAGAAAAATAACATTTCAAAGAACGTACCCCCAGCTCCAATCTAAGTAGAGCTGCTGGGGTGGATTTTGGGACCTGCATAAGATTCCTAATAAAATTATGGAAAATAGGTTCAAACGTTTTTAACTCAATAGGGGAATGGCCCCACAACATAGCCCCGTATCTCATTTTAGCAATGACCTTGGCTTCAAAAACCCTCATTGCTGGTATAAACCTTTGCCCGCCTTTAGTACTAAAGTATTTAGAAATTGCTCCTACGATTCCTATTACACTCTTTTTTACAGAATAAACATGTGGGGCCCATGAGCCATTATATGAGAAAACCACCCCCAAATAACAGAAACTTTTCATTTGCACTATTGGGACTGAATCCATCTGCCAGAACTCCTGTCTATATCTTTGTTTGAATATCAGGACTTTTGTTTTCTTGTAATTAACCTTTAGATCTTGCACTTTGCATTCCTTTGAAAAGTCCTTTATCAGGCGTCTTAGGCCCAAACCTGAGGTAGATAGAAATACCCTGTCATCGGCATACATAATCAGGGAGATTCTCTTTTGTCCCAACCTAGGCGCCATTTAATCCCCCGTAGCTTCAGGATCAGGTCATTAACATATAGGTTGAAAAGCAGGGGGGCCAAAAGGCACCCCTGCCTGACACCTCTAGTAGAAGAGATCCTATCTGACAAGTTCCCCTGCCTATTGATTCTAACTCGCATTCCTGTATCAGAGTAAAGAGATCTGATCAACATTAGGAGTCTGCGCTCTATGTCTAATCTTATCAATATATCCCACAGTTTTTCTCTGTTGATCAGATCAAATGCAGATTAGAAATCTACAAAAGCTGTATACAGATTCAAACCCTTAGCTTTATATTTCTCAACCAGATGGGCCAAAAGGAAGCAATGATCCACAGTACTTTTCCCAGGAGAAAATCCTATTTGTTTTGGTGCTATTACATCATTCTGGAGAGCCCACTGCTGTAATTTATCTAATAAGAGTCTAGAATAAATTTTTGAAATAATGGTTAATAAACTTATAGGTCGGTAATTTTGGGTGTCGGTTCTGTCCCCCTTCTTATAGATTGGTACTACAATCGCGGTTTTCCAAGGAGGGGTTTCATAACTGGGAGTAACCCAGGCTATTAGGGCCCCAGGACCAGGGGTCTGTGAAGTTTGTGGGTGCAGATCCCTATTCTCCTTCTCCTTGCACTGACCCTTGGGGTCAGAAATGTCAATCTGATTTTCTGGTAAACGGCTGGTCCCTGCAATTACCTACAATTGGCCAAGATCCTGGCTGTTACTGTGCTCAGATGGAACAGTGAACAGATTATCTTTCACAACACCTGTATAAATTTGCCATAATTCCATTTTCAAACAGTCACTCAAATTTACAAAGATGTAACTGAGAACAGAATATGTCATTACAAGCAACACATGATGCACCAGACAGCGACTGAAGAGAACTTTTATTCTGTACTGATGAGAATGCTGATGTACAGCTAAATTACACCTTCCTAATAAAGAAAGGTCTTAGAGGGGACCCTGCTACTAAGCATTTCATTTGCATAACCAGGGTCATGCTTTAGTCACTACAAAAACCAGCTAGCCCATCTTGTTTATTTCATTACCCAGGGGCAGCGACCTGTGCTTACTGCATTTTCCTCCATTGCTGCCAATGGGGAAAATGCAGTGAACATGGGTACCTGGTCAGAGGTCAGAAGAGTAAGGGAATGAGTCTGTTAGGAACTGGAGACTTCTGCTCGGTATGGAAGACTAAACTTAGACCTCAGTCAGACTTGTATATGAGGTTCTGCTCACACTTGTGCAGGAATGCAAAAATCTGGTACTGTTACAAGGACCAAGGCCTTTATCACCAGTCTAATTTCTTTCCCACCACCCATTTCTACAATTAAGAGAGGATTCCACCAAGGACAGTCTCAAAGTCAGTATTTAAAGGAAAAGGGAAAAACTTCATGTAGATGACCTAAATTATCTAGAATGCTGGTTCTTGAACTGAAAGAACTTTATACTAGAATAAAAGGAGATCCCTTTTTTCTGATCAGTATTTTAGCCACTAGAGGGTGCCAACATCACAGACCCATGAAGACCGTACATTTAATCATACACACGGAAACTGCTTTCTCACGAGCTGCTTTGGCACTGCGGGAGCTTGCACTGTTCAAATCTAGTGCAGCTTCTCTCTTGTGGCAAAGGAACAAGTGCGACTCTCCTGCTGGCAAGCGTGCACAATGGACAGAGTAGGATTTCACTATTCTGTCCGTTGTGCGAGCTTGCTGGTGGAAGAGCTGCACTTCCTCCTTTCCTGCGAGACAGGAGCTGTGCTAGATTTGAACAACGCAAGCTCCCGCAGTGCCAAAGCAGTTCATGAGAAAGCAGCCTGACTTACCTTGAATAAAAGAACAGTGCTATATTTGCAAAGTACGACACCCCACTGTGCACTATAGTTGGCATGGAAGGATGGTTTACTTTTGTACTTGAGACACAAAGTAGGAAAACAACACATTTATTGTAAAGAATGTCTATGTAAGCTTCACCAAGTCACAGTATAGATGTATCTCAGCGTCTTCATTAATGAACCATGGAGGAAAATGTTTACCATTGGATCCAAATAAATGGGCTGGCAAGAAACTTTCTCAAGTCTCTGGATAGAAAATACTTAACCCACTTGATTTCCAACAGCCATCTCGAGCGGTTGGAAAATGGGAGAGTGTGGGATATAAATTAAAATTGATGATGATGATGATGATGATGTTATGATATATTCTTAGCACCACCATACCTTTTTGACAGGTTCGGAGACATGACTTTCTGGAGGTGAAATTATTCTCATTCCCACCACACCCACTGTAGCTAAATGGACGGCATTTTCCAATAGAGTAGTTGTAGAAGTATCTTTTCTCATTGGCTGTGCAAAGGCCTCTCTCCATAGGAGTCATGCAGAAAGAAGGAACCTGGGGCAAATCTAGGAAAATCAAGAAACACAGTTAGCAACAATCTGGAACTTCTGTTGTTCTTTCTTTACTTGCGATATTCAGGGGACAATCCAGCGGCCTGCTTACGCTAACCCCGACGTGCAGCACAGAGCCAGAACATGCATGCTCAGACACACACGTGGTGCTCTGCATGCAGCACAGCCATGCAGGGCAGGTCACACAGGCTGGGGTTGCACTTTTGCCCCACGTGACTGTGCTGCACAAACGGCGTCACGTATGTGCACGCGATCTGGCTGTGCACCGTGCATTGGGGTCAGCATAAGCAAGCCGCTGGATTGTCCCCTCAGTGTTCTATTTAAAAAAATTAATATACACACACAAAAACATACGGACATTTATGTGCACAAACTATATAATGCTGAAGTCTGAGATTTTAAGCACAGGCAATAGGAAATTCCAGTAAATTCCACTACAGCTGTTCTCATGGACTCTTGCAATTGCAGTATGTATTGCACTGGCTTATATCATAATATGACCACATGATAGATTAAGCCAAGTTCTTACACTTGAAGTCAAAGAAGGCAGCACGGGAGAAAGTGAAGGCAGGACTGGCTCTATTGTATATGCAACTTGATAAAATTCCCTTGCCTGTTGTGTATCTAGTATGGGACTAAAAAAGCAATCTCACTGTATTTACATCAGTGAGAGCTGACATACCCTAGAATACATGTTTTGACAAAACCGAGTGAAATAATTTAAATGCTGACTGTAGAAATGAACATTCCCCAAACTCTGTTGCTAAATCGAATTAAAGTTCTGCTCCCTCGTGGCACTAATTTGCTTCCATTCTGTGAAAGCTGAATGTATTCACCACTTTCCAGACAGCACTTAGGACACCACAAGAAGACAACTGATCTACAAGAAAACTCTGCAAAGGAGAAGTGGAGTGACTGGCAAGCTAACCACGGAATGGAAAGGAAAGAGTATGCACATGAATTAGCTGAGAAGCCTCAGGATAGGAATGGGCGAACAGAACGCGGTTCAGATGTTCGGTCATTCGGTTTGAAACCCGAGTTCGGGTTCGATGGTTCGGTTCAGCCGAGTTCAGTTTGGCCGAACTTGGCCGAACATTCAAAAATAGCGAAATCGATACCGAAACCGAAACTGAAATGAAATCAAAACCGAAACCTAATATTTGGCCCTGGAAAGACGTTTTCCTGCCTCCAAACTCATCTGAACTCATCTGAACATGACCAAACTGTTTGGTCATTTGAGAGTTTGGTTCGGACGTTCAGTTTGGACGTCCAAACAGATCGAGTTCGGTCCGTCCTCTGAATATCTGAACATCCGAACCACATTCGCCCATTCCTGCCTCAGGAAGCTGTTAGTAGAGTGGCTGTTGAGCTTAGCAGGCTGGTGGTACTGCTGCTATGGTTGCTGTTGGTGAAGGCTGATTTTCTGAAGGACTGGCTATTAATCTTCTCTATGGTTGAAAGCTGAGATGAATCCTGGTAGCTTACCCTGGGCTGGAACTCAACTGTCTCATGAAGTCAGACTGTTTCATCACTCCAGACCACATATGCCTATAAGATAGGCCAAGCTGAAAATGCATAGGGGTGTTCACGTAATAAAAAGGTTCCATGGAATGGGAGCCATTAGGTCCATTTTCAGAAGTGGGATTTGTAGTGGATGCCACTGTACTTCAGGAAATTGGCACAGACTGTGAACATTTAAGCCCAAAAAGAGCATGACAGAAAGGCAGGCCACTGATAAAGCATCATCCAAACTAGCATGCTATAATATTTCATAAAATTTATGTATAGAATTTGTGACATACAAATTACTTATCTGATACGTTCATTGTGAATCCATGTTGCTTTCCTGAGGGAGCTGAGTGAGTATATCCTGAAACTGGTGCAGCAAAGCAAGCCACTTGGGAAGATACCATGATCATCCATGCAGATGCCCCTCAAACCAGAGCATTATCATGAATAACTTGAGACTCTCAAATTTTCATCTTCTCCCCTATGCAATAGTCACTCCTCATTTTTCTCTTTACAGGGATTGTGGATACTGAGCAAGGACCATGTAGCTAGCAGTCTCTGAAACACTAATCCAAGTGTCCTCTGAATGCTAGTCTCATTCAAAGTCCAGTGGAGTCAATGCATTGACTTTACCAGTTATGATTTTTCAATACTTTGTCCAAAATCTAGAATATATGTATTTTTTCATTTCCTATAGCAATATCCTACGCTCAAATTTCCTATGTATACTTTTTGCCAAAATGACATACAAAGCAAAGTGTGGTCATGAACAGACACTGGGGCCAATCCCAAGCTCCACATGCTTGCGCATGCATGTGGTTCCTGTATGGCACTATGTGCCAGAAATGTCGATGTACATGCACACAGCTGCAGAACAGGGATGGGCGAACAGATCGCGGTTCGGGTTCGGCAATTCGGTTTGGCTGCATTCAGTTCGGCCGTTCGGTTCGGCCGCTCGGTTCAGCTGCGTTTGGTTCATCCGTTCAGTTCGGCAGTTCAGTTAGTTCGCCGGGTTCGGGTTCAGCCATTTGGTTCGGCCATTCGGGAAATGTTGTTATGGGTGTTTTTGTTGTTTTTTATATATATTTTGGTTTTTTATTGGGTTTTATATGGTTTTCCTTTGTTTTTTATTTGGGTTTTTTGTTTTTATATGGGGTTAATTTATTTTTTTTAATCTAATATTATATCTATCTAGCTACACTAAATCTAACTGCTATTAACTATTCTAAATGCTATGAACTAAATGGATTATCTAATAAGTACACAGTCCTACTCCTACAAACACTAAAATTAAATCACTAATGCTGTCTCTATCACTAAGCTAGCTCCTACAACTACTATCCCTAACCTATCTATCTCTCTATATCTATATCTCTCTATCTCTCTATATATGGGATGGGGGGGGGGAGAATCACAAACACAAGGTTTCAGTTTAAGTTTTAAGTTTCATTTCAGTACAAAACTGAAATGAAACTTAAAGCAATCTAATAATCCTACTCAACGCCTGCTGTTCAGGAACAGTGACTAGCTCAGAAGGTGTTGGGAAGGGGGGAGGCAGATAGTTTCATTTCTTGCAAGCCTCTCCACCCCTGGTGCCTGGAAGTCTGCTCCTCACTGACTAGTACTACCCCTCCCTGTCACGTTTGACCTTACAGTGAACCTTTTTTTGCCACCTGAACTAACCCGAACGTGATCCGAACTTACTGAACTGTTCTCTCATTTCGACGTTTGGAATTGAGTTTGGTTCAGCCAGTTCGTGTTCGGAAGTTTGGTTCGGTCGTCCGAACAGGCTAAGTTGGGCCGAACTCTGAACTTCTGAACTGCGTTCACCCATCCCTACTGCAGACAGAATCCACAGGGCTTGGGACCAGCCTCACTGAAACAACCTATGCAAGCATATGTCAAGAGAAGCATTACTCTGAATTTATGTACAATTAAAATTCTATTAATGCTGAAATAATATAGTTCTGTTATTTTTAAGAAGAAAAAGAAATAACAAACCCATATAACTAAAGCAAAAAGAAAATTATAGAAGGAGCAATGCCAATATTAAATTAACACTGAGGATGCTTTCCAATGTTACATGTGAGGGGGGGACTTGCGCAATTGTGATTGCGGCTCTGTAATTGCGGGGATTAGAGCCTGTGAGAATGTACAAATCCAGTTTTATCATGTGAGAACACTCCCACATTACTGGGTATCTAAATGTAGCCTTTACAAGGATGCACATTCTTGCATGATAAAAGGGGATTAGCATTTAATCACAGGTGCTAATCTCCGCAATTAAAGAGCCACAGTCACGATTGTGCTAGTTCCCACCCACCCATGTAACATTTGAAAGCATCCTGATACTATTATAGTTTCAATGATCTAAAGTTTCATTTCTGGACTGCATTATTCCCATCTGTGCAGGGTGTGAATCTTATTATTTCATGTGAAAATGAGTGTCTTGAGACTTAGCTCATTTTCATAGGCACCAGTACAAAATGGGGTTATTCTTAAGTTCTGCATTGAGGGGGACTCTGGGTGTTTTCAGACGTGACGAGATCACAGCGAACCACGCTGAATACCTACATGTGTTCACTGTGCCCTGCACATCTGTTCGGTGGCTGCCAGATGTTCACCACACTGAATACCCAGATGGGGTCAATTTCAACCATGCTACCGGCGCGAAAATCGGCTGAAGTGTGGTAAAAGTGATTCCAGGCAGGCATAAAAAAAAAGTAACATCTGGTCGGCTATCACGGCCTGGAATCCATGGCGGGATTCCAGGCCGTGGTGAACTCGGCCAGACGCTGCGGCGGCATTGGCCTTGCCGCCCGCTCGTCTCCCCAGAGGGCGGGAGGCAAGGCAGCATGGAGGGGGTGGGTCTGTGCAGTCGCACACTGCACTGTGCCACACGGCCCTTCCCCCTCCCTGATTTCCCGCCGGGATTCCCAGCACGTCTGTTTGCCGTGCCTGGGTGAGCCCAGCGGGGAACCTCTGGGTTGTTTTCGGGATGGGGCGAAGTTGCCCTGTCACGTCTGAAAACACCCAATGAATCTTAGAAGGTCATGTACTCTGATCAGAGTATATGTTGATGAGTTAGATTGCCAGAATGTTCTGATTTGCACCAAAATCTCCAAGCATTTTAATTTGATCTGTAATGCAGAATTTAATGTTAATCTTCATTATTTACTTATTTATCTGCTTTTATCTTTAGTACCCAATGTATCACTGAAAACCCATTCCTATCTGAAACTAAGATTACATCAACTGAATTATGGGTGTTTTCCATAAGTATTTTTTTGTAGCTGCATTGCATACCATGAGCAAAATCACTCCATTATTTGAAATGAAAACAATAGTTATGCTCCCAAATTGTTGTAGATCTGTCATTTTGTCAGGTGCACAGGCTGGGGCATGGAGAGTTGGAGCAGGATTGGTGCTGGATAAGTAGTTCAGGATCAGTTCCAAGGTCTCCGTGTTGGTGAGTGTAGTATTGGGTCCAGAAGGTCTTGACAGGGATCGGCACATAGACCAAGTGGTGGAATAGACAAGGCAGACTGACGGACGAACTGGTTAGACGAATGGAGACAAACTGACAGACGGATAAGGCAAATTAACAGACTGATGAAGCAGTCTGACAAGGCAAAACAGAACCGAACTAAGTGGGACATGACAAGATGAGGCAGAACAGACTGGAACTAAGCTGGTGTTGGGAGGGATGGGATCCCCTGACTGTCTCATAAGGTGCTCCTCAGGCCGTTGTGTAGGGGTGCACATCAAGTAGAAGCTGGATCCCCATTCTAGTAGATGCTGAACCGCGATCATGGCTGACATCGAGCCCCAATACTCCAACAGCCGAGCTCATCAGTGGAAGCCAAAGGACCCGTTCCAAGAAGGTAGTTCAGAAGGGTCAACCTCCAGCTGTTCCAAGGAACACATCAGGAATGGAGGGGAGTGCAGAGCCAGTCCAAAGTTTGTGGAAACATCAGGAAATGACTCAGAAGGGAGGACACAAGAACCAGGAAGTGACTGATAATCCATCCAGCTTCCTGTGGCTGCTGACAGGCCGCATATACAGATCAGCACCCAACCAGGTAGCTGGCGGTGTGGAACAAGGCTGAGGAGGGGATGTGGTCTAACCGGCACCACAGGGAATCTTATAGCCACTGCCTAGCCCTTACCAGGGGAAGCCACTGGCACTATAGAGCTAGCGGTTGTGCCCAGGGTCCTAAGAGTGCCGGTTTGAGCCCAGGTCCTTATGCCGTTATGCAGACAAGTTTTTACCATAGTATCACCTTTTATTTTAATGGAGTTGCTGGGTGCGAGAGTTCAAAATTTATACTCCTAGTAAATATCTGGCAAGCAACTTGCATACTGTTGTGACTTCACATTTAGACGTTCTTCTCAGAAAAGCTTCAGTTCATGCAAGTTCTCTCAGGACAGCTTCCCTGTCACCAGCAACTGAATTGCCGATATAGATGCATACATTGTAAGTTAGTATCCAAGAGAGAAAATGTCAGAAAAGGTTACCTTTCCCCAGCAGTAAACATGATCATAATGTATGCACAAAACGTGATACTTTCCAAGCATATACAAATATTATGTATTTATAATTTTATTAGCAAAATCTCATCAGCATAGAAAGGTTGGCATTCCTGCATGCATTCATTGTGTTATAGTCAATGTCAATATAAAAAAGGATTAGTGGATCAACAAGTTATCACCCAATCACAAGAAGTACAGGTGAGTGCAAGTGCAGAAGGCCAGCAGAAAGACTTGGTGAGAGTGATCAGTCTTTTTCCAATCGTTGCTCATTCCCTCCTGTACCACTGTGAATCATAAAAATGACATACCTCAAGCTCCATAACATTGAAACGTTCTATGGACAAACATTTTCAACACATTCTTCAGCTGTGGAAGCTGGTAAAGATCTAAGCTCACACCTGATAAATGCATCAAGCCAGACGCATTAGAGGTGTGCATTTCGTTTTCATTATTATGATAACAAAAATGACAATTGCGATTTTTGTTTTTGTTATTGTAAAAACAAAAACGTCAAATAATAATATTGAGAACAAAAATGAAAATGAAAACACTGAAAAATATATTTCCGGCTATAATGTTTTTGTTTCTTATTCAATTCTGATGAAACTTGGGGAGATTGTATCCCCGTTGGAGGTCACTATGTGTACCAGATTTCAAAAATATTGGATAAAGGGTACCAATTCTAGAAGCAATTGAATGTTGTGCTTGTAAGAAAAACTCCGTACATATTCCTGGCCACACATTTTTTAACTTCCATCCAATTTGCTGATTTTATAAGCTATTAACTTGAAAATACATTTCTGGCTGTAACAATTTAATATTCCATCCTGTTTACAGGTAATTTGGAAGAAATGTACCACACATCTTCCCTGTTATCTCTGCCAAATTAGAGGACAATTTAATAAAGGTATCCAATTTTATAAGCAATTGAAGTTGTCCCCTTGAAGACCATTATTCAGATAAATAGCAGCACATGCAGTGTCAGCCAGAGGCAGGCACCTGGCATGGCAGGGGGAGGGAGGTTGTAGGAGGGAGGATGTGGAGCAACCCAAAAGACTGACAAACACATTAACTGGCCGATTACCGCATGCTTCCAGCTTTACAGGACAAATTGGTGGTGGCTTCGATGTGGGCATTAGGGATGGGCAAACAGAATGCCGTTCAGATGTTTGGACGTTCGGTTCGAAACTGGAGTTCGGGTTTGGCTGAGTTCAGTTCGGCCGAACATTCAAAAATTGCTATCAGTACCGAAACCGAAACTTTTTCGGTGTCGGTATTTTTAGCCCTGAAGTCTGCTCCTCAGCTGCCTCCCCCCTTCCAGTCATGTTTTCTCCACCCAAAGTCACGTTTTCCCCGCCCCCAAACTCATCCGAACTTTTCCAAACTATTCGGAAGTTTGAGCGTTCAGTTCGGTCATCCGAACAGGCAGAGTTCAGGCCGAACTCCGAACTGTGTCCGCCCATCCCTAGTGGGCATAGTGGAAGGCCCTGAGGCAGGCATAGAAGGGACATAACTGGGACTTTGGGCATAGCATCCCAGCAATCAGGAGACATTGGTTGTTTTTACACACACATTTCTCCTGCATTTTTGCTGTTACATCCTGAACTTTCTGTGTGTCTAAATAACTCACCAAGATCTTAAACATCTGGCTNCACCTGCTGGGAGGAGCATCTGCCAAACAGTGGGTAACAGTGTTCTCAACCTTTGCTGAAATTAACCCCAGAGATGGGACAGGCACGAACAACCCGCCCAGCCTGGGGAAACCTGGGGGATGAGGCAGGGTGTAAGTTAACAGTAAAGAAGGAAAGGGAGGTTACCCTCTCAATTTAATTGAGAAATGGGGAAGAGGTATGCACAGAGTGCGGGGACTGAGAGTGGAGGCGAGGGGACCTCCTCAAAAAGGGGTTGTTTAATTAGTAGTTCATAAGGTTAGTAAAATAAGGACCCCAGTTCAGGAAGGGGGGGAGGTGGGAGGGGTGCCCACATCTCCCCCTTCCTGTTTTGTTAACATTCAATAAAGAGTGCGACCGTTTAATCCCATTGAGATTGTCCTCGTCTTTATTTGGGGGGTGCGCCAACAAAGTGTAGGGGGGAGGAGTTGGGATGGTTACAACACAGAATGAGGATATTTGATTGACATTTCTGCTAGTCAACTAGCATCACAAACCAATCTTATACCACAGTGACACGTAAGAGAATCCCTGGCATAGGCTCATTCTCTGCATATGCTGTGTAGGCATATAAAATTGGAACCCTGTATCATATTTTTCTGGTATTTGTCATATATGATTGAGAAGGTGTGAGGTACAGCCCTGCCAAATTTAATGTACACTGGGTGGACTACAGAGATTTATTTATTTTATTTATTATTTCTATACATTTTTAGTCGCTCCCTCATGCCATGGTATCTCAGGGCAACTTACAAAAGCAAAATATCTATAATAAAAAAAAATTAAAATAAAAACAACAATAACATTTTAAAATTCTATAAAACACATTCTATAAAACACATTTCCCCTTCCCTCCTACCCCATCCTCCCATCATCCCCTCCGAAGGCCTGGGTGATCAGTTAGGTCTTACATGCTCAGCGAAAAGCCCCACATAGAGTGCGTTACAGTAGTCTAGCCTCAAGATGATGAAGGCATGAATGAGGGTGGCCAGGTAGGGCCTGTAAATGTATAGCCACAGCCTTCACACCGGATAAAACTGGTGGAAGGCGGCTTTAGCCACCACCTCCACCTGTCGGTCCAGGCGGAGGTCTGATTCCAATAACACTCCCAGACTCCGAACCTGCTGGGTTACAGGAGGGTGGACCCCCCCCTACCAGGGGGGCCAACACCTCCCTCACCCTACCAACCACCATTACCTCCATCTTGTCGGGATTGAGCCTCAGTCTGCTTTGCCACATCCAATCCGCCATGGCCTCCAAACACTGGGAAAGTACTACGATGGCAGGACCTGGGTCAGTTGAAAAGGAGAGGTACAGCTGTGTATCATCAGCATATTGGTGACATTGCACCCTGAACCCTCTCACGATCTCCCCCAAGGGCTGCATATACACATTAAAACAGTAGCAGAGACTGAAGTGAACCCTGCGGAATGCCACAGTTTAAGGCCCAGAGGCTAGATGTTTCAGCCCCCAACACCAGCCGCTGGCTTCTTTCTGAGAGGAATGTTCAGAACCACCCAAGGACAGTCCTGTCCAGACCCCTCAGAGCTTGCAGTCATCTCAACAGCAACCCATAGTCCACGGTATCAAAAGCATCTGAGAAATCTAGCAGGATCAGGAATGTTGAATGTCCTGCATTCATCTCCTGGCAGAGATAGTCCACCAAGGCCACCTATGCCGTGTCTGTACTAGCGGTGTGACTACCGGATCATCCGGTATCCAATACTGCCGGTATTTGGTGTAGCGGCAGTATCGGATTAAACCCGGTAATCTGCCCCATTTACCGTATTACCCCGTACCGGATTTTTTACATTGCGGCCATTCAAATGAATGGCTGCAATGTAAAAAAACACACCAAAAAACCCCCCACTTTACTTTCCCTCCCTAGTCCAGGCTGCGTGGGTGGAAGGGGGGACACCCCCCACCCTGCCCAGTCTGGCTTTAAAAAAAATAATTCCCCTGAAGTCCCTGCTAGTGCGGGCTCCAGGCCGCCGCCAGTGACCCGGAGCCTGCACCAGCAGGTAGGTAGGTTGTACTAGCGTGATCCCTGGGGTGGGGGTGGTTTAACACACACCCCACCCCAGGGATCAGATCACCCTAGTCCTACCTCCCCACCCAGGGAAACCCGGAAGTTCACCGGAAGGCCTAGAAGCGCTGAAGCCAGCAGCCACAGCCAGCGCTGAAGCCGCCGGAGTTGGACCGCCGCCGCCCAGAGCACAAGGTAGGTGATCCCTGGGTGGGGAGGTAGGGTGATCCCTGGGGTGGGGGTGTGTTAAACCACCCACCATGCCAGGGATCACCCTAGTACCTGCTGGTGTGGGCTCTGGGTTGCCAGTGGCGGCCCGGAGCCCGCACTAGCAGGGACTTTGGGGGAAAAAAATTTTTAAAAGCCAGGCTGGGCAGGGTGGGTGGGGGGTGCCCCCTTCCACCCGCACGGTCTGGGAGGGGGAGGGGGGAGGTTTTTTGTGTTTTTTTCCATTGATTTCAATGGGGACAGTTCCTCATTGAAATCAATGGAAAAATCGGTAAACCGGTACACAGATCCGGCAATCCATTTTTAAAAAATCCAGTAACCGGTAAATCTGGTAGCCGGTATTTGCCCTGATGTCCCAACCCTAGTCTGTACCATAGCCCGGGCGCAACCCAGACTGAAAAGGGTCGAGGAAACCGGCTGTCCTCCCAGCCTCAAAACACCACCAGGACCCTTTATCCAATCCTTCTGAAAGTTGGCATAGATATTAAACATGAGGAGGGGTATAAACTTGCCAAGTTTCATCCACATTATATAGAAGACAAAAAAGCTACAGCCAGGCATGTATATGCAGATTTTTGCAAACTAGCATAATTCAACTGCTTATAATATCTTATTCCTTTATCCAATCTTTCTGGAATTTGGTACACTTAATGCCTTCCATTTGAGGTACAATATTCGCAAGGTTTATTCAAATATAACAAACAATAAAAAGGTTACAACCAAAAATGTGTTTTCCATTGAAACCAATGGAAATCGAAAACAAAAGCAAAAACAAAAATGAAATTTTGATATTTTTGAAAACAAAAATGATAGATTTAAATAACAAAAATAAAAAACAACATGGGGTGCGCACCTCTAAGATGCATAAGATCAACACAGTTGTATCACACATATGGTATAATTCCACTGTCAAAAACCCTCCAATTTACAAGAAGAGTTAAGGCTCTTGCAAATTCAATCATGCACTAAAAACCATGAAAACTGCAAGTTAAGGCTCCCGCCTTAACTTCCATACCATGTTAGCAGTAAAGACATTGTACAGTCTCACATATTGTGCTCACTTACAACTTACGTTCCATGCACCCACACTTTGCCTTGTTGTATTCTTAGTAAAGCAGGGAGCTACAAGTAAAAATCTAGCTTTTCCTTGCTTGCTATTTAAAGGAAATAACCTTTTAAACTGAAGGAAGCAGCTCTTCCACCTTAGCCTCCCCTAAGCCCTGCTCCCACAGTGGTTACGCTGCTCAGCATTCTACTGCACCAGTAGGACAAATTTTCTTCTTTGCATTGTATTTAACAAAAAACTTGGATATTCCATAATCAAGAAACTTACGGTTTACAAGAAGAGTTAAGGTTCCTGCAAATTCAATCATGCACGAAAAAGCATGGAAACATGGCCCCAGCCATGCTCCTCCAATGGGGTATCCCATTGGAGCCGCAGCCCAGACACCCCACGTTTTTGGAGGGGGAAGGGCTGTCACTGAAATCCACGTGTTCTGTGGTTCAGGGCAGGTTTAGGGGGCAAGATCAGCCACCTCAAACATCACTGCGGGATTAGCTAGCTCTGTTGTTTAGCCATCTCGGGGTCCCTGGTCCTGAAGCTGAGATGCCTGCTGTGGGGGATCAGATCAGAATGACCTTCATCTTTCTCCCTTCCACAGGCTTTGTTCTCCTCCTCCCCCCCTCCCCAGATCAGCTCTAAACATGGCTGACCAGTCACTCACACTGCCCCCTGGGAGTTGCAGTTCCCTCTCTTTCCCCAGTACTGATAGGATCTAGCAAGCATTGCCTGATGGGAGTTGTAGTCCCAGTATTCAAGACTGTTTGCTTTTAAACAGTCTGCATTACACATAGAATGTTCACAAGCACTCCACACTCAGGGTGGTCTCCATAGACTAACATTGAATTTTCAAGATGTTATTTAAAAAAAACCAACACCTACTAACCAGATTTACAAAAAGTAAACCAGAAGGCACCCCCTAACAGCCTCCTTGAATTTTCTAAAAGGTTTACACATCCTCCCAACCAACACAAAACCCCTTTACCCTGCTGAGATCAAGATGGTCTAATTTTTGAAAAAAACATGCTTCAAAGTACAGTTTTCAAACTGTGATATCTCAGCTGTTATCTAACTGATTTCACTGACATTTGGAAAGCTTGAACCGCTTACTCCAGTAATCCTTCACCACAAATTTCACAATCTTAACTTTAATCATGTCAGTTTTATAATGAATAGAATGTATGGGCTTTATAATGGAACTTTTAACACACCTTAACTCTAGAGTGGCTTCTGCCACTCTATAATAGATATATAGGTTAGTTACAAAATGGTCAGTAGAGAACTGCCCTGGCATATCAGAGTTACCTGAAGATGTGTTTGTACCATACCCAATGTAGGGGCCTGTTGGGAACTGATAGGTGAAGGTGTCCTTAGGTATGTGATCTTGAGGCAGCCACGCAGGTTCCTATGCTAAGAAGGCCACCCACCATCAGGGTCTTTGCAGAGGCCTCCACAATTGCTAAGGACAGCTCTGGGAGGGGGCTATGGCAAAGCTCTATACCACCATGTAGCAAAGCAGAGCTCTGGGGCAGTACAGAGACTGTCTTACTTTTGTGGAGACTAAGGCCATTTTTAAACAGGTATGGCTGGGGGCGGGTCTGTATGCACTGCGTGGAGCACCCACACATGTCTGAGGAGTGTGTGGGGGGATTAAACAGGCCAGGGATGGGTGTGTGCCCCAACCCACGCATGGTCTGACCTGCCTCTGAACAGAGCTTCCCAGATTTTTACCCGATGCTCCGTGCATGGGCAGGTGGTGTGTGTGTCATGAAAGCGTGCCCACCCCATGCTGCCTTCAGACAGGAGTTTGGGGGTGGGTGGTTCTCTGTGGGAGCATCTCATCTAAAAACAGCCTGAGTGGGAAAGATCACTGGTTTGGAATAATTTCTATCTGTGTACATGCATGATTAAATATTTCATGTTCTTAAAGAAGGAGAAACTCACAATAGGCTAGGATATGACTAGGCTACTGTAATGTTCTTTACATGGGGCTGCCCTTGATGACTATTTGAAATTTGCAGCTGGTACAGAACAAGGCAGACCACCTTCTGTCCGGGATGGGTCACTGGGAACCTGATGCTCCAGAGTCTGCACTGGCTCCCAGTACTTTTTCAGGTACAATTCATGGTGCCAGTTTTGTGTTACAGAGTCCTAAGCAGCTTGGGCCTTCATATCAGAAAGACCGTGTCCTCTTCAAGTCTCATTGCAGCTGCCAAAGTCAGCCGGGAGTACTCTCTTGCAGGTACCATCTGCTCGTCAAGTTCACAGAGCAAGAGCACATAGAAAGGTGTTCTCAGTATCTGACTGCTCCACAATTACAGAGCTTCCTGCCCCTGGTGGTTCACCTGAGCCTACTCACATTCTGAGGCAATGCATGACTTTTTTATTTAGCTGGGCATTTGGTAGGTAGGGATAGTTTGGATTTATTTTAACTTGTTTTGTTTTTGTCTAATTAGAGCTTTATGTGCTGTAACCCACCCTCAGCCCTTGAGATAGGGCAGGATAATAAATTTGGATTTATAAATAAATGTTGGCTTGCATCAGTGATCAGCACAAGGTTGTTTCCTGCACTGCTCCATAGGGAGCAGGAATGCTCCCATCCCTGCAAGCCCTGGTGGGAGGCTTTCAATGTAGGCGGAGTGAAGGATGCTCCGACTCCCTGCAAATAATCTGATTGGTGGGACTGGGGAGCAGGAGTCCAGGGATAATCAGTCAGCCTCCTGGGGGAAGCAACATGGGGTCTGCACAACTTTTAGGGTAATTTCAGACATGACGCGCCTTCTGGCCCGCCACGCTGAACGCTGGACCGGGATCTGTCTCGGATCCTGGTCCGTGATTAGACTGGCCGTCTCTCAGGCCTGATCACTGTGGGGAATCTCAGAGGGGAGGGGCTGAGTGGCATGAGGTGCAGCTGCTCGCCCCCCCCCCCGTACTCCCATGGCCGCCTGCCCAAGGGGAGATGGGCGGGTGCAGTAGTCAATCATGCCACTGCGCCCGATCCCATCCCGTATTTGGGACACGATTCCAGGACGGGGGTGGGTAACGGTCGTTACCCGTGGCCATTCCCAGCCCTGTTCCGGATCGTGGCCAAACTAACCACAGTTCTAGAGATGGGGCTGGCACCATCCTCAGAACCATGGTTAGTTTTAACCCACACCAGAGATTTACTGTGGTGAACATCTGGCGGGGCTCAAAGAGATGTGCACAGGATCACAGCCACCACCCTGAATCCACTGTAATTCAGGGTGATTGACTGTGATCTCGTCACGTCTGAAATTACCCAAAGTGAACCTTCAAGAGTCACTAAAGGACATTAAAATGTCCAGTCTCCCACAAGCCACTGCTTACTCCAATCCATAAAAGAAAATTGTTTAGTCTCCGCCATACAAAACATGTTATGAAGAATTTCTTTCATTAATGCTTTACAGCCTAGTGATTTGTCATATTTCTGTACAAAAATAGAGCGTTTCTTTTGTCCCTCTGCTTTGACAGAGCTTGTCATCGCTATATATATTTAGTAATGCAAATTCACGAGGAAATTCTTAACAAAAAGCTTTTGAAACTTACCCTGCTTTACAGCTGGAGAGCTGTTATTCATCATTTGGAGAAATTCATCTTGTTCAACTTGCAGTGAATTTGCTGAAGGAACAAAATGGAGAAGAAATAATAGATAAAGGGCATATTCCAGGGGAGTGGAGCAGGCACAACCTTTCTCTTTTTGTTTTTATTTACAAAATCCCCTTTCTTTGGGGTGGGGGTTTCGTAAAGAAAAACATTGTTGGGGGGGCGTTTCCCACCATTTATTTTTATTAAAAATAATAATTAAAAAACCCTCCTACACATGCACAAAATGGCCACTAGGGCCGTTCTGCGCATGGGTGCCCTTTCCCAAAATGTTGCCAGCAGCCATTTTGAGCAAGGACAAACATGCACAGAACGGCCCCAATGACCATTTTGCGTATGTGCAGGATTTAAAAATTTTTTATAATGAAAACAGACACTTGTTTTCTTCATTTCTATCTGTTTTTGTTACCCTTGTCTCTATTGTTTTCATATTTTAATTACTAAAACAAATGGGGGTTGTTGTTTGGGGTTGAGCGGGGATATGATTGGGGTGGGTGAGGGTTGGTTATGTCTCCCAGTGAGAGGGGGGTGGGTTAGTGGGAAGGGAGATAGGGATGATGGGAGGGAGTCTCTTCTCTGCCACCCTGACAGGGAACAGGAGCTGGGCTGGGGGTGGTCTGCCGGGGGGAGTGGGGGGGAGGTCAGCGGCAAATGGGGTCATCATGGGGAGGGGGAACTATGGCCCAAGGGGTGTGGGGGTGGGGAGTCATCATGAGCCAAGGGACCAGTGGTTAGTGCCGGCCCCCTGCTCAACCCCCCCTAGGCTCAGGTAACCAGATGGTCAAGGTGTCAGGTGACCCTGGCCTGTCGCTGGTGCTGTTCAACGTGAGGTCGGTAGCCAATAAATCTTCCATCATCCATGACTCCATCTTGGACTGGTCAGATGACCTCGTGGGTGTGACAGAGACCTGGCTGGACAAGTTGTCAGAACCAATTTTGGCTGACCTCCCTCCAGCTGGGTACTACATCCAGCACCAGCCCAGGCTAGAGTGTCGGGGGGAGGAGCGTAGCCATTATTTTAAGGAAGGTTTAGTCACTCGGAGGTTTTCAGTGCAGACTGAGTCTGGGATAGAGGGCCTACATCTTGTGTTTGATTTGGCCGGAGACGAACCAGGGGGATCCAACCAGGGAGAGGCTGGGGATTCTGCTTGTGTACCATGTACCCCACTGCATGGCAGCATCCCTGACTGCTCTAGCTGTGCTGGTCTCATATTTGACCGTGAGGTCTCCCAAGCTTGTTGTCTTGGTGGACTTCAATATCCATACCTAGGCTGGATTGCGTGGGGCAGAGCAGGACTTCATGGCTGTCATGGAAACCATGGGGCTGTCCCAGGTGGTGGTGAGTCCGACACATGAGGGGAAGCATACTCTTGACTTAGTGTTTTGTGCTGACCTTGAGGCAGGGGGTCCGATAATTGGGTGTGTGGTATGTTCACACTTACCGTGGTTATACCATTACCTCCTATGAGCTTCCATTCTGGCATGACTGTCTGGCCATAGAGGTGTGGGACCAGTTAGGATGGTCTGCCCCCAGAAACTCGTGGAACCTGAGGGGTTCCATAATGCTTTGGGGGAAGTTACCTTTTGATCTTGACGGTCACTCCATTGATGACCTTGTAGCTTTCTGGAAGGGCTGGTTGGTTGAGGCCATTGATTGGGTGGATCCTAAGGGTCCGTTCCCAGCGTTTTGTCACCACAGGTCCCCATGGTTTATGGAAGACCTGGGGTGGTTGAAGCATGAGGGGAGCTAGTTGGAGCGATGGTGGTGCTGTACTCGCGCTCAAGTTAATAGATTGCAGCATAGAGCATTTATGAAGACCTATGCCAAGGCGGTGTGGGCAGCAAAGAAGTGGCTCTTTGAAAAGAAGTGGCTCTGAGCAAATGCTATGAGGGCTCTTTGCTGCCCTCATAGCATTTGCTCAGTCATGTCCAGTGGAGCTGTTCTGGGTGGTGAGGGGGCTGGTCAGTCCAGCCTGTCTCTGCCTGGAACCAGACTTGTCCAAGGCCCACTGTGACATGTTTTTTCATACTTTGCAGATAAAATCACTTGCATTGAGTACGACTTTGACTCCACCATTTTGGAGGCAGTGGCAGAGCCGGAAGTTAGGAATGCCCTGTCTGGTCATGATCTATGGGATGAATTTCAATCGGTTGATATCTGCCGAGGCGGCAGATGTACAGGAGTTTGTTCGGGGCAAAATTTGTGAATTAGATTTTTGCCCATCCTGGTTGGTGAAGGCCTACAGAGAGACATTGGGGTCAGTGCTGGTGGGAGTTATGAATGCCTCCCTCTGGGAGGGGAGGGTGCTTGACTTCCTCAAGGAGGCTGTGGTCTGGCCTCTCCTCAAGAAACCATCATTTGACATTGATGCCCCGGCGAGTTATCGGCCTGTCTCTAACCTTACTTTTTTAGGGAAAGTTATTGAATGGTTGGTGGCCCATCAGTTGCAGGCGCATCTGGATCTCATTGGTTTCCTTGATCCCATGCAGTCAGGTTTTTGTCTGGGTTATGGCACAGAGACAGTGTTGGTGGCCGTGGTCGACAACCTCTTAATGGAGCTGGATAAAGGTCATATGACCCTGGTGGTTTTACTAGATCTATCAGTGGCTTTTGATACCATGAACCATGAGATGCTGGTAACTCGCCTGCAGGACCTAGCTGGGGTTGAAGGAACCGTCTTACAATGGTTCTGTTCTTACCTAACAGGAAGATCTCAGTGGGTGGTACTAGGCAACTGTACATCAACCCCTAGGAACCTCTTGTGTGGGGTCCTGCAGAGTTCCATTCTGTCCCCTCTCTAAAGCTGCTTGGAGAGGTCCTACACAACCAGGGGGGGAGGGGGTTGTTGTCACCAATATGCTGACTACACGCATCTGTATCTTTCTTTTTCAACTCACCCAGGCCCTGCTGTCTCTTTGCTGTCTTGGTACTGGCTGCAGTGGGGGATTGGATGAGGTCGGGCCAATTAAAGCTCAATCCTGACAAGACAGAGGTGATGCTGGTGGGTGGGGTCAGTGATCTGTAAGAGGGGAACACTCCTGTTATTGGGGGTGTTTGCTCTTTGTTGATTCCATCTGTGCAGAGCCTGGGGGTGCTCCTGGATTCACAGCTGCACCTGGATTCTCAGATGTTGGCTGTGGCCAGGGGCGCCTTTCGCCAGTTATATCTAGTGAGGAGGCTCTGCCCATGTGCCTTGGACTCTGATCTCGCCACCGTCATCCATGCATTCATCACCTCAAGACTGGACGATTGTATTGCTTTCTATATGGGGCTGCCCATGGTGATGGTTTGGAAGCTGCAGCTGGTGCAAAATGTGGCAGCCCATCTGCTTACTGTGATGGGCCACAGGGAGCACATTCGAACAGTGCTCTGAGCATTGCACTGGGTGACTATTGTCCTCCGGGTCCGATTCAAGGTGCTGTTTTTAACTTTTAAAGATCTACACGGTCTGGGCCCTGCTTACCTGAAAGATCACCTAAAACTCTGGGCAGTCTCTGTGGTCATCCGGGAGTGCCCTCATGGAGGTCCCATGGTATAAATGTTTGGCAGGAGGGAGGGTGAAGGTCGGATGGATTAGTTGGGAATGGGCGGAGAGTTGTTTTTACACAGGTCAGGGCTGATATTTTGTTTTGTATTGATGTATTTTATATATTGTATATTTATATATTTTATATTGTTTATGTTATATTGTTTTGTTATATATTTATATGTTTGTTAAGTTGCTTTCTGAGTCACTATTGTGAGAGGGGCGGGATAAAAATATAAGCAAATAAATAAATAAATAAATAAATAAAATGAATTGCACACCCCTAGCATATTCCTCTGGACTAGAGAACCCATAACCAAGAGAGAAACTCTTGGAACTGAACTCATGGCCTATAATGAAGAATCTAGATAAAAGGTTACGTTGGGGAAAAAATGTTGAGTATTTATAGAACTCTTGTTGCATACAGAATCTAGGCTGCGCAACAAGAGTCTATCAAAATTTCTGTTCATACATGGTTGATTAAATCCTATACAAACCTAACGCCCTTTTTGCACAGACGCCCCCCCTGCCCGCCCCACATGTGTGGGTGGGGCATCGGTGCGACCGCTGCAGCAGGTGGATGAGGGTGTGTGCATGCTCCCATGCTCCATCCACCTCCACCCATCGCCCACACATGGAGGCATTGAGGACAATGGAGGTTCCTCTGTCATGAGATGGGTGGAGGTGGGTGGGTGTCTGTGCGATGGGATGCCCATGCACCACCCAGCTGTCATGGCCCCCACCCATACCCCCTGCACTGCCAGTCCATTTGAAAAGGGCCTATATATACACCAATGTAATTTACAAATAGAAATACCATAGATAAAGAATGATGTGTATGCTTTTATGGAGACAAAACAACCGGGACACCATTTATGGGAACACATAATTGTACCAAAACGTATGTAATTTAATCTGTTTTTCTATTTTAATCAAACCTATATGCTGGTTAGAAAAGGGGTGTGGGACAAATTCGTTCATGCCCATGGTTAAATTATCTGCGTCTTGCAATGGTAGATAATTAACTTGAATCAGGTGCAATTTAAAAAGTGCACCTTTTGAGTATTCCAGTCTAAACAGTCCTCCCAGGAAACCCAAGTCAGAAATACCTCAGTTAAAAATGTTCTCACTTCTCTTGAAAAGAGCATGTTCAATCTGTTCATGTTTTATTGAAACCCAAATCTGCAGCTCCACCCTACAGCATACAGGGCTGCAATTCCTGATGCATAAAAGCTTTAGATTTATGCAAAGTATACTGCCAAAGATGGCTTCTTATCACTTTATCCCTAACAACAATAACATAGTCTTTTACGGAGACACACAAATTTAGTTTAGGACTAAAAGTTACTTACAAATGTTCTCACAGGTATTGTGGCATTCTTCCAAAGATTGAAAGTTGTTCTGATTTCCTAGGCACCCACCATATTTAAATTTTTCGCACTGCTGTGACTCATGGTTGTAGAAATACCTTGAAATTAATCCTCGGCAGATTCCAGGTTCTTGCTCCAAAAAACAGAAGTTGGGTTTTTCTGTGAATAAGGGTTGTTAAAAAACAAACAACAATCATCAATCAAATTCTAGGTGATCAAAACTGAATAAGAGTTTTAGGGAAAAGGTCTGTAAAATCACCTTAAGGAAATAAAAACCCAATACCAATATATCAATTGCATGCTTCTCCTTATAATAGTAAGATATAGTCAGATGTCAAACTCTGCTTATAGTAGTAGTAGCAGTTGTAGTAGTTTTATTGATGGCATAGCCCAAAGACATACAATAAAATCATAAAAGCAACAAACTTTTTTATATATAACAAAAACAACTTCAAGAGGCATTTATATCAATTGTATTTTGCTAATCCCTAAGATAGCAAACACCCTGTTATAACAAACGTTTTTATCTGGTCTCATGGGGGTTTATTATTATTATTATTACACTGAAGTTACGCTGTTTCAATATCTTAATATAAGGTATTCATATATGTATGTATGTATTGTAAAGATATTTTAGATTTCATATCATAATTATAGATATCTTTATTTTATATAATTATATTAGATACCTAGTTTTTAATGTATTAAAATATTTTGACTAACCAAAGCACATAATATTTTATAGCTAGTTACAACATATCACTTTTAAACCTGGACTGTTTGTTGGTAAATGGAGGAGGGGGGCAATGCATTTATAACCCCATTAGAAATACATCTTCATTTTCCATAGTATCATTCATGCAACATGTATCCCAAAACACAGAGATAATAAACATGGGAGAGAGACCAGCTTTCATCTAAGATTTGTAATGAGATGGATGGATAACTCCTCAGATGGTAAAGTTTTTCTAGACAAGAGAAACTATATAGCAGAAGTTTATTTAAACAAGAGTTGCAAGTCATTGCAAGAGAACTAAAAGATTTATGAAAAAAAGAGAGTTTGAAATGGGAAGGGCGGGGGAAAGGGTGTATGGAGCCGGTGTAACTTGAAAACGCCTGCTGTGCATTGCAGAAAATGGAAAATTGATTTTAAAAAGTTCTTGTCACATAAATTTTAGACCAGATTTCCTGGTTACAGCTGGAATGAAACTGTGAGGTCTGGATGTTATGATAAATAATGCAATACAACCTTAAGTATAGCTAGTATTATAGACAAATGCTGGTATTATATAGGGATGGGCGAACAGACCGCGGTTCGGGTTCGGCTGTTCAGTTCTGCCGCGTTTGGTTGATGCGTTTGGGTTTGAGCGTTCAGGCGGTTCGCCGGGTTCAGGTTCGGGTTCGACCATTTGGCTCGGCCGTTCTGTTCGTGTTCGACTGTTTGGCTGAAAAAATAACGCAAGAGCTCGGGAAGCCAGAAATCGCTCTAGAAACCGGAAATTTGAGTGCGTGTGTAGCTGTGTGGCGAGTGAGTGTGTTTGACTCGGTGGCTGCTTAGTTGGTGTGTTTTGGCTGTGATTGTGTTGGGTTTGGCTGTGTTGTGTGTTTGGGTGGTTGGTGTGTGTTGTGGGTGACTGTTTTGGGTGAGAGTATTTGGGTTTTTTTAAAAAAAAAATTAAGAAGGCTGTAGTGCTGATCCCCTGGCTGGGGACCAAATTGCCGATCGAGGAGGAGGAGGAGGAGGTGGTGGTAGTGGTTGAGGCCGTTGCCCCTACTACATCTCCCGTGGCACTGGTGGCGGCTTACTCCTTGGATGAGGAGGAAGCGGCGGGCTCTGGAGGTGCTGCCAGGTTTGTAAACTTTTTTTTTACTTTGAGGACAAGAAAGGCTCTATCCATTATAGTGAGCTCACTGGCATGTGGGTGGCTGCGTGGGTGGACTGGGCATCAGTCAGGCACAAACAATGGGCATCAGTGGGTGGCAGCGGATGTCTGCCACAGAAAGAGAGGGTCAGGGGGTACTGTAGTGTGGGGGGCTCTGGCATGAGCAGCACCCCCACCCAAACATGTGCCAGGCTAGCAAAGGTCTCCACTCTCCAGTTGCCATCCCATTCCCTACACACCCCCAAATAAGGGCAGTCTCTTTCCTCCAGCAGGGTCACATCTCCCTTCACCATCCCTAGCACCCCAAGGAGGCAGGATTTTCACGTGCCAGCCAGGGACTTTCTAGTTGCAATATCTAGCATCCCCGAGAACCCCTGGGAGGGCAGGATTTGCATGTGCTTTACTGCTTTCTAGTTGTCATCCCTAGCACCCCAAGGAGGGAGGACTAGAGGCATCATCATAAATGCATGATATTTATTTGGTGTTCCCATTTCAGAGAGGAATAGGATTCCGGCCCCGGGGCCAGCCCTGCTGCCAAGACCAGGCCAAGGACGAGGACTCCCCGGACCCCTAGGTGAAGCTCGCAAGTCGTCGGACGTCTGGAGGTTCTACCACAAGAGCGGAAGAACGACCACATGCACGGGGACTTGCCCTATGACCTGTTAGGAATGGAAGTCCCCTGCAGATAGAGATTGGATGGCCACCCAGTCCACCCACTTGTGGAGACAGAATGCAGGCAGGGCTTGACAGACCATTGGTCCGACACAGTATGGCACTTCTTATGTTCCTATCTTTTTCTGCTCTTTTTAGATCTGCTATAAGGTTATCCACCATCGGGGACCACGTCGGGGCTCATCAACCACATTGAGCAGTGACATGACATGCGAATGAGGAGGGTGGGTGAGGAGGACTCTGGAGTGGTGGCTGTGGAGACTCAGTGCAAGAAGAAGGGGGGAAGGCAACCAGCAAAAGGAGGCCCATAAGCCCTTCCCCTCCCCCCGCCTCCAGACTTGACGTGAAGACCCCTGGGATCCCGGAGGATGCAGAGGTCAAGGCCCTTAGGGCCAGGTTGCAGCGGTGCACCCTGGGCCATGTGAAGGAGGTCCAGTGCTCCTCTGCCAACCTGGAGAAGTGCCTTGTGGAGGAGCTGCAGGCGGGAGCTGGTGGTCGGAGGATCTTTTAGTTTCAGCAGCCAGATTCAGCAGGCATTCGTGGGTGGGTGCAGACAGAGGAGTAGGCTTTTGGGGAGGGGAGCCAGGCTGGCGTGCGGGCACCGGGCTTCTGGATGCAATGGACTGGAATGCAGCCCCCAGTGACTGGAATGATGGTCCCATAATCTAGTTGATGGTCCCTGGGACGGATGGGCATGACTGAATCAGGGATAGTGGAATGACAGCCTAAAGTCTATGGGGCACACTTCATTTGATCAGGCGATAGGTGGCAGCAGGGCAGCAGGTAGGTACAGGGATGCACGCTGGCAGGCAGGCAGGCACATATGTTGTGGGTTATATTCCATCTCATTACAGTAGGTTTGCTGTGTGCTGGATGTGGGCAATGGGCATTAATGGGCTCATGAGCACAGATGGGAGTTCTTCCTGGTTCCAACAGGTGGCAACCGGGATATACCTACCTCTCCCCCTCTAACCGCCATCTCCCTAATTCTAGCTGGGAATGGGTACCTCTTTGTCTCTCTCTCTCTCTGTGGCCATATAGCACCGGTGACAGCATGGGTGGGATCGTGTCTGTCTTTCCTTCAAGCAGTGGGTGGACTCTCTCTCTCTCTCTCTCTCTCTCTCTTGGCAGCAACTTGGGTGGGCAGACAGGCATCTTGGCATGAGAGGCAGGAAGGCGGGCTGAGGCATGCTTTGAGTTTGGTGGCAACATGAGGTACAGAACACTTGGCACAGACAGCATATAGGTCTGGCAGCAGCAGCAGCTGTTTCTTTATGCCATGGCATCATGGCACAGACAGCATATAGGCCTGGTCTGGGGATCATTGCCACTGGAAGAAGCAGACATTGGTGTCCAAGGTACAGAACCGTTGCTGCGGATGACATATAGGTCAAGGATCTCTTAGACAATCGATCCAGAGAGATAGGCAGGTGTTGTTGTGAAGGGACCGGCTGATGCTTGGGAAGGAGAGGGACAGGCAGAGCCTCTGGGGCTGGTCCTGGGGCAGGAGTGGCTGCTTCTTGTCATGCGGTGGAAAGACATCAGAATGTGTGAGGAATGATGGCCCCAGACCCATCACGGTGGGTTCTGGGGCTAAGGTGGCAGTTTCTAGGTTTTGGCCACAGCCCTCCCTGCCTGTAACTAGGCCCCAGGACCCTGGCGGCAGGTCCTGGGGCAGGAGTGGCTGCTTCTTGTTGCAGTGGAATGACAGCACAACAGTGTGCGATGAATGATGAACCCAGACCCATCACGGTGGGTGCTGGGGCTAAGGCGGCAGCTTGTACAACTTGGCCACAGCCCTCCCTGAATGTAACTTGGCCCCAGGACCCTGACGGCAGGTCTTGGGGCTGGAGTGGCTGCTTCTTGATGCTTGTGAAAATTGGCTCTCTGTGCGAGGAATGATGGCCCCAGACCCATCACGGTGGGTGGGTGCTGGGGCTTAGGTGGCAGCTTCTAGGTTTTGTCCACAGCCCTCCCTGCCTGTAACTTGGTCCCAGGACCCTGGCAGTGGGTCCTGGGCAGGAGTGTCTGCTTCTTGGTGTGGTGGAATGACAGCGCAGTGTGCGATGAATGATGGCCCCAGACTCATCACGGTGGGTTCTGGAGCTAAGATGGCAGCTTCTAGGTTTGGGCCACAGCCCTCCATGCTTGTAACTTGGCCCCAGGACCCTGGCGGCGGGTCCTGGGGCTGGGTGGCTGCTTCTTGTTGCGGTGGAATAACAGTGCAGTGTGCAATGAATGATGGCCCCAGACCCATCACGGTGGGTCCTGGGGCTAGAGTGGCAGCTTCTAGGTTTTGGTCACAGACCTCCATGCCTGTAACTTGGCCCCAGGACCCACCACCAGGGTCTTGGAGCTGGAGTGGCTGCTTCTTGTTGTGGTGGAATGACAGCGCAGTGTGTGATGAATGATGACCCCAGACCCATCACAGTGGGTGCTGGGGCTAAGGCAGCAGCTTGTACTTCTTGGCCAGTGGCCACAGTCCTCCCTGCCTGTAACTAGGCCCCAGGACTCTGGTAGCGGGTCCTGGAACTGGAGTGGCTGCTTCTTGATGCTTTTGAAAATCAGCTCTCTGTGTGAGGAATGATGACCCCAGACCCATCACGGTGGGTGGGTGTTGGGGCTAAGGTGGCAGCTTGTACATCTTGGCCACAGTCCTACCTGCCTGTAATTTGCCCCCAGGACCCTGGTGGTGGGTCCTGGGGCTGGAGTGGCTGCTTCTTGAAGCTTTTGAAAATCAACTCTCTGTGCGAGGAATGATGGCCCCAGACCCATCATGGTGGGTGGGTGCTGGGGCTAATGTGCAGCTTCTGGATCTTGGCCACAGCCCTCCCTGTAGAGGTGTTATGTATAATAGGGGCGGGAAACCGGTACAATCCGGTATCCGATAATGCCGGTATCGGGCGTACCGGCATTATCGGATTCGGCCCCGGTATTCCCGGTACCGGATTTCAGTGTTCCGGTTTTTTTACATTGCAGCCATTTTTAAATGGCTGCAATGTAAAAAAAATTAAAGCCCCAGCCAAACAGTTTTTTTTTAAAAAAAACCTCCCCGAGTCCAGGCTGCGCGGGTGGAAGGGGGGACACCCCCCACCCACCCTGCCCAGCCTGGCTTTTTGTTGTAAAAGATAGATGCAACAGACAGAGTGAGACCCCGAGGCGAGCCCCCCCCCCAGCACCAGCGGCCGCGGCGTCCCCGCAGCCGCAGGTAAGTATGACCCGATCCCTGGGGGGGGTGGGGGTGTTTAACACCCCCACCCCCCCCAGGGATCACCCCTACAGCGCGCTTGCCGCTTACCTTGGGGAGCTCCGGCGGCGGCGGGCGGCCCGGCGGCTTCAGCGCCGGCTGTGGCTGCCGGCTTCAGGACGTTCTAGGCCTTCCGGTGAAACCCGGAAGTGCACCGGAAGGCCTACAGCGTCCTGACGCCGGCAGCCACAGCCGGCGCTGAAGCCGCCGGGCCGCCCGCCGCCGCCGGAGCTCCCCAAGGTAAGCGGCAAGCGCGCTGTAGGGGTGATCCCTGGGGGGGGTGGGGGTGTTAAACACCCCCACCCCCCCCAGGGATCGGGTCATACTTACCTGCGGCTGCGGGGACGCCGCGGCCGCTGGTGCTGGGGGGGGGGCTCGCCTCGGGGTCTCACTCTGTTGCTGTTCTATCTTTTACAACAAAAAGCCAGGCTGGGCAGGGTGGGTGGGGGGTGTCCCCCCTTCCACCCGCGCAGCCTGGGAGGGGGAGGGAATTAATTTTAATTGATTGCATTGGTTTCAATGGGGACACAGCGCCCCATTGGAACCAAGGCAATAAATCCGGTACCGGTATACCGGATTTAATCCGGGAATCCGGTTTTTGTGGAACCGGTAACCGGTAAAATCCGGTGTACCGGTACCAGTACCGGGCCCGCCCCTAATGTATAATGCTTTGTTAAAAAAAAACCTTTCCATGCCACTGGTGAATAGGGATTGATGAGTGGGAAGAGTTGTGTCAGACCAACAAACCCTCTCTTGTTTCTATGGAAGTGATCTTATGCAGAAGGAAAAATAAAATCAGGAAGTTTCTGTACTTCCACAAGCAACTTTAATTTTATTACAGCAAGGCCTTGGATTTTCTGACCTCAGTAGCTGACTGTTATCAAGCAGTAACATATATATTATGCCCTACATAGAGCATACAGCTGAGTGGGAGTAAACAAAAGTAAGATAGACATGCCTGTTAATGGTCATGAGAGTGAGAGAGAGAAAAACTAGGAATTAAACTTAAAGTAACAGTATTTATTCAGTCAGTGAATGTCGACATTGGAGATGCAGAAAGTAAGCGGAATGTTTTGCACAACTTGTAACTTGCCCCCAGGACCCTGACGGCAGGTCCAGGGGCAGGAGTGGCTGTTCCTTGTCATGTGGTGGAATGACTAGTGCCAGTGGCAGTAGCAGCAGCAGACATTGGTTGCCAGGGCAGGCAGTCAGGTGGCGTGGCATGAGCGGCAGTCAGGCAGACTGAGGCAGGGTTCGAGCTTCGGAACCTGGGCGGGCAGGCAGGAAGCATGGCATGAGAGGCAGTAGGGCAGGTGGGCTTGGGCAGGCTTTGAGCTAGGCAACCTGGGTGGGAAGACAGGCACCTTGGCATGGGAGGCAGGACTGATGCATGCTTTGAGCTTGGCGGCAAACTGGGTGGGCAGACAGGCAGCATGGCTAATCAGTATGGCAGGCAGGCTGGGACATTGACAGCAGGGCACTCAGATAGGCTAGCAAAGACTGTGCAGTGCAAGAGAGCAAGAGACAGTCAGTGTCACATAGGCGGGCTGAGATCGTGTAGCCATAGGTCAGCTGGCAGGATTACAGTTAGTTTCCCAATGCCACCCTGCATCCTGAGGTCAGTCAGGTAAGACGGACGAAGTCATCTAGTATGAGAGAGAGAGAGAGAGAGAGAGAGAGGCAGGGCGGGTGCCAGGCATTGGGAGGGAGGGACAACACCTCAGCAGCAAAAAAGGAACAGTAGCCCAAGCCCAGATTGAGGAGGAGGAGGAGTCCTGTCCCAAGACTGTCTCTGGCATGGGATGGCGTGTGCAACTGCACCATCACTCCTTGTCCAGGGGTAGCTCGGGGAATCCCAGCAGCGGAAGGTTCACCTTCAGAAAGAGCAACTGCTCCACCAACCAGGCCCCCAGTCTCAGGTGGTGTGGGGCGCATATGTCCCCCGCAATGGAGTACACCCTCTCACTGGGGACACTGGTTGGTGGGCAGGACAGGATACCCTTGGCCACATTGGACAAGGTCGGCCAGATGTTGGCCTTGCCGGCCCAGTAGGCCAAGGGATCGCTGCTGGGATCTATGCATGGCTCCTCTTCCAGATAGATCTCCACTGCTGCTGAGGCACCATCATACTCCCTCATGTAGCTCCAGGTGGGCACCACTTGCCCCGCTGCCCTCAGCCATTCTGCTTGCCCTTTTGTGCTGTGCCCCATGCTCCCCTGAGTGGACTGCACAAATGAGGAGCTGCTGGCAATAAGGGTCCTCCTGCTGCTGCTGCCACTACCCCTGGTGCTGCTGCTACCGCTAGGTCTGGGGGCAG
>QEPC01012724.1:408636-426026 GCA_003113815.1 Sphenodon punctatus
CAGGCTGCATGGAGACGATGCATAGGAGGCAATGCATAGCCACTGAAGCCTGATGCCCTAAAGCAGGCCTGCTGAGTTGGGGGGGGGGAGGGTGATGCACTCTGCCTCTGGCTACTGCTGCTGCTTGCTGCCACTCCCCGTGCACAGCCCCACCCACCTCTGGCACGTGCCCCATTGCCTCCCCTATGGGCAGCAGATCGGCCTCTCCTTCCCTTCTCCATTTCTCCCTCCAAAATAATGTTTCTATATATATACAAGAAAAAAATCTATGTTTTATTTAATTTTTTTATCTAATATTATATATATCTATATCTACAGCCAGTCTAACTACTATTAACTAAGAACTATTCTAAATGCTATGAACTAAATGAACTATTCTAAATGGATTAAGTAAAGTACTACACACACACTACTCCTACAAACACTAACACTAAATCAATAAATGCTATCTCTATCAGTAAACTAACTTCTACAACTGTCTACTATCTCTAAACTTACAGATAGATATCTAGATAGATAGATAGATGGGATGAGGGAGAATCACAAACAACACAAGGAGGGGTACAAAACTGAAATGAAACCAAAATCAATCTAATAATAATCCTACAAAAAACAGGGGAAGGGAAGGGAATCAGGGAATATATAGAGAGGGAGACGGAAAGGATTCAATGAAGGGGGGAGGGAGGAAGGAAGATTGAACACAGGGAACACAGGGAGGGATAAAAACAAAACAAAAAACTAAATCTATCTAAGGTAAGCTAAATAAATGATAATATGGAGGTAGATGGGATGGATGGGTGAAATAGGAAGAGGATTGCAATGGATTGAGGAGAATAAAACTGCTGGGAGAGAGGGAGTCTTCTGAAACGCCTTCTGTTCAGGAACAGTGACTAGCTCAGAAGGTATTGGGAAGGGGGGAGGCAATCAGTTTTGTTTCTTGCTGCGCCCGCCTCACTGCAAGTCCCATTGGCTCCGTGCAGCCTAGCCCGTGACCAATCGCAGACTGCCAAGCCAGTGGTCTGAGGCGAAAAGGGATTGTGATTTGGCAGGCTGGCTGCTACTCCAAGCCAGTCTCCAACCCTCCACCCCTGGTGCCTGGAAGTCTGCTCCTAGCTGAGTCAGATGACTTCCCCCTCCCTGCTACATTTGGTCTTCCAGTGACCTGACGGTAGACCACATTTTAGCCACCCGAATTCAACCAAACGTGATCCAAACTAACCGAAGTGTTTGGTCATTTTGGCGTTCGGACCTGAGTTCGGTTTGGTGAGTTCGTGTTCGGATTCGGGTTTGGGTTCTGTCATCCGAATAGGCCGAGTTCGGGCCGAACCCCGAACTTCCAAACCGCGTTCACCCATCCCTAGTATTATACACCTGAGGAAACATATCCTCCCTTTGAGACCCAAAATCTCAGACTCCATTACTACAAAAATAATAACTATTTAATAATGTTGTTGATTAGCTGCAACAGCTGAGTTTTCCTGGGGAGCTGGCTTGGTTTCAGGGAAATCAAGGAAGAAGGGGCCAAGCTTTCAAGAGAATATTGTTAAACGTCTTGTAGCATCTGTGCAAAATCATCTTTGTGAACTTCCTTAGCATAGAGAATCAGGACTTTTTGTTCTCAACTGAACAGAGAGCAAGATTTGTGAGTTGTTGGCTTTTTAAAAAAATGATAGTAGCTATTTTTGAAGAGCAAACATTGTATAGGATCAGTTTAAAAAAATCCCAGACTATCTATTTTCAAAGATAAAACTAATTTGCAAATGCTCCAGATCAGTTGACTACCTATCCCTCTCATGGCTATCCACACCCTCATCCCACAAAGAAAAAAATGATGGAGGAGGGTGTTGGGGAGAGTGGCACAAAAAAGTAGCAAGAAGTGGTACGTTTTATATGCAAGGTAAAATAAGATGTCTATAAAGTTTGGGTTAAGTTGGCCATTATTAAAGGCCACAAAGGTCTTTCCAAAGCATTGGATTCTTGGCTGTGAATTGGTCAGGTAGAAGAACCTGCCAGTATCCTACAGCCATGATAGGGGATCGCCTGCATAGAGAGGATTTGGGGGTGATATGTCACATGAGCTAATTGCCGACATAAAGCAGCTACTACACTTCAGGGTGGATTGGGAGAAGCCAGAGCTCCAGTTCAGGGGTTGGAGTAGTCGTCACAGCAAAATTTATGGGTGTTATCCTGTGCCTTGACTTAGATTCATAGGCTACTGCTGCAGTTTGGCCCTCTTAACCCAGATGTACTTTCCTTCAGAACAGAAGGCCTATTCATTCTGGCTTTGTGCGGTGGGAAGGGTGAATTTCAGTATTAAGCATGGATACGTGGAAACCATGATGCAAATCATGGGCCTGATCCTAAGTGTGTACATGGGGATTTATTTATTTATTTAGTCTTCACATTTTTTTGTCCCACCCTTCTCTTAAGGTTCAGGGTGGGTTGTACATGTTGTGCACATATTGCATGTGGGGGTTGCACACATCCTGCATTCTTTCCACACAGGCTGCACCTGTATCATTTTTGCGCAGCGTTTGGGGTTTACATTCGGGCTCCACATCATAGACAGGGTGCTCTTTTCATGACATAATAGCACCTTCTAAATCAGGGTTGGGGAACCTTTTCTATCCTGGGGGCCACTTTGAGAATGAATACAAGCTCTGAGGGCCACATACAAGTTGGAGGTGGGGGTGCTTAAGGTATGTACTCAAAGAAAGAAGGGCCCTGGTCAAGGATTTGTGCTATGGATCTGCTTCTTATCCTGTGCTTGATCTCATCTCTGCTCCCTTATCACAGCTCAGTTTTTCAGTGACTGGAGGTGGGAACTAGATCCAGGGGTCAGATCCAGGAACTAGAAAGGGGCCACATAAAAACTTGCTAGAGGCCGCATTTGGCCCCTGGGCCTGAGGTTCCCCACCCCTGTTCTAAATGCACCTGGTAAATCAACATACATCCAGGAAGGATGAGTCAGTGTGTAATTTGAGTGGTCTGCCAAATTCTCATGTTATAATGATGATGATAATATTGAATTTAGTGCTGAGAGATAATTCAGTTTTGTTCAAATAGTGCGTCTCAATCTTTTCTATATAAGGGCCCCTTTACATTCTGCTTTCATCTAAGACCTAGGCCACTTTCAGACATTCCCCCCTCCCGCAATATGTGCGGGGATCGGTTGGTCCGAAAGCCTCCACCCCTCGCGACCTTGCCAGCAGACACACGCATGGATGCAGAGCTTGATTTCCTGCTCTGCATCCATGCACATGTCTGCTGGCGAAGCCTCACTGAATCCATGCACATTCTCCTCACAGCCAGAATATGCATGGGGTGGGTTGTGTCTGAAAGTGGCCTTAGTAAGATAGAAAGAGGACAGTTGTGATGACTCCCATATTAAGAACCAGTAATTTAAGAGTTACACTAGCTAATATAGTCTTTGTTCTTTGCAATAAAAGCTTCTCAAAACATAGAACTAGTGGAGAACCCCTATGATGGTGCATTGACTACTTTTCGTTAGGCACTGCTTTCATCATGGATTAATGATACAAATCAGATTCTCAACAAAGAGAGACATGCTTGTGTGCCACTGCAGAAACCATATAGTATAGGAGTCCTGGGTTGCAAAATAATGTTATGATTAATGCACTTCTTTTAAAGCCATGTCTTACCTGAAAGGTTAATTGTCTGAAAATAAAAATACAGAATCTTCTTTAATCCTGGTTATACAAAGACTGATCCTTGTCACACTGGTTGAACAAAATATAACTGCCATCTCACTGCAGGCAGGCAAAGTACTTGTACCATATTCTTTCTGACTTACATACCTGAGGAAGAGCCCTGTACAGCCTGAAAGCTTGCCATACTTTCACCAACAGTAACTGGTTTAGTAAAAGTAGAGCTGAAACTCGGTCCTCAGAAAACTTTAGAATCCACCAGGGATTCCAGTCCTTGGTTCTGAATTTCCAAAACCAATGCTGGGGGTTGCCACCAGTTGCAAATGTTTGGGTATTGCCTGCTGCTGCTTGCACTACCTGTTGGAAAGTTGGAAGCATCCTAGAAGCCTTGGTTGGCATAATGATTTGAAAGTAGGTGCACTGCTGATGGTTGGCCATGCTGTAGGTACACTACTGCTTGGTTTTATCTGTGGGATTTCTGCCCGGCACCCGCAGTTGCACTTTTGTGGTGGGTTTGTCTTCTTGAGCGATTGTCCCACTCTTGCTGGCCTGCTTTTTTGAGCACTGCTTGGTTGGTATAATGATTTAAAGTGGGTGCACTCTGTGCCAAGTAGTTCCAGTTTCTATGATTCTGAGTTCTGAAGTTTTCCAAGATCCAAAGTTCCGAGTTCCGAAATCCAGCTACTCAGACAAAGTTCCAAAGTCTGGCCGAGTACTCGGACTGGGTACTTGCAACTTTGGAACTCAGTCCGAGTACCCAGAAGGCCTATTTTGTGCACTCCTAAGTAAAAGATGTCACCTGAACTATTTTGTCTCCATTTGGATCAACACAGCAACCACTCTCCCTAGACAACAGTATTCATAGCATATTTGGATCACATAAGGAGCCCAGAAAGGTTTAAAGGTGTAAACTAGAGCTGAAAGCAATTTTGGGTACCCAACGACAACCTGAGTGCTGATTTGGTGCTAGAAAAATCATGAATTATGGGTACCGACTTACTGATTACCAGTCAGTAAACTGGTTTGGAAAAATAGCCAAAAAACAGGATGGAAACTTGAGAAATTGGTACTGGAAGTCAGACAATCGGATCATCAGGCAATATGTTGGGCACTGATTAGTACTAGGGCTATACCGAATAGTACTTCTGGGTACTCGGGCCAATTTACGAAGTTCAGGGTAATCAGCCCAGGTACTCAATGGCCATTCAGCGCTGTTTCCAAAGTTCTGCAATTTGGGAACAGAATTTAGGACCATGGAAGTCTTCAGAAGTTCAGAATGTGAATACTCGGAACTTTGGAACTATTTGATGCCAACTCAGCACCTCAACAGTGTGAAAATAAATCCCACCAAAAGCCAGCCAGCTCGCCCAGCAGACACAATTAAGAAATCAGACATTCACACACACACACACACACACACACACACACACCTAGGGGCACCCTCTTATTTTTTAAAAAGGCATGGCATTGTTAACATGAACAGACAAGGCAAGGGGAAGAAGAGGAAGACAGAGAGATCCCTCTGATCTGGCCTCATGGTGCCAACTAAGCAGCAAGCAGAACAACAGTAGAAGAACTTACAGTTCCACTTTACAGTTAGGCTCTGCTGTGCCATGACATTTCCTAGATAACACGTACAACCCTGCAAAACAGTGCAACTGCGTGGAGAAATAAATCCCACCAAAATGCAGCCAGCCTAGCAGACAATATTATAACATCCACAAGAAAAAAAACAGACATTCTCACACACACACACACACACACACACACACACACACACACCCCACCCTCTTGGCATGGGATTGGTACTGTGACACTCAGAACTTGAACACACCAGGCAAGGGGAAGTGGAGGCAGGCATAGAGATCCTTTTCGCCTCATGCTGCCAATTGCCAACCAAGCAGGCAATAGCAATGTGACACCCAAATTATTTTTTTTTTTTAAAAAGCATGGCATAGTAAGGGAAAAATTACCCCCGCCCCCAGCATTGACCCTATGGACAGGCCAGGTCAAACCATACCATGCTAGGCCAGGTCCAGGACAGGCACACACACCTCCCCAGCCGATTACTTACAGATCCAGCACTGTAGCGCACAGCCAAATTAACCAAAGAAAATGGAAAATGGCTGCAACCATTTTTATTTTGTGCTGCAAGGCAATCAAAACTTGCTATCTGTCTTGGCCAGCCAATCAAAACTTGCCATCTGGCTTACCATCACTCAACTGTCCCCTCTCATACCCCCCTCCCTACCAAATATGGCACTACGTTTCATTTTGAGAAGAAGCTCAACTGTCCAGTCACGCGCACAGTGGCTTCTAAAGTTTTCCGAGGAACAGCCTTGGTCCTTGGAACTTCGAACTTCCAACTTTCAGAACCAAGTGCCGGAATCTTTGGCAATTTCCAACTTTTTTGAAGACAGAGTTTCAGCTCTAATTAGTACCTGAAGGTGGTGGGTCGGATACCAGAAATTTGTCAGATTTACTCATTTTTGCAGGTGCTCATTTCAACTCTAGTAAAAACTCCATTAACTTAGTTTCCCTTTTAAAAGATAGCCTTTGTAACTTCTGAGAAATTACTTAAAAATACCCTTTTCTGTGTTCATGAAAGGACAGAGAGAAAATGCTTAACAGTTTTATTTTAAGAAGAAGGGCTCTCTAGCAGTCGGATTTGGAAATCCTAATTGTCTTGGATCCTTTCTGTGAATAAAGAAAAATATCCTGAGCTTTCTGTTAATGAGAAAATGTTCAGAAACATTCCTTCAGCAGGAGACCTTGCAAATAACCACCTTTCCCTACTAAATAAGATTCTTTACATAGCAAATGCAAATTACCTTTCTTAAACCTTCCCCTCCTCTTCTTCACTGGAGATTCTGCAGTAGAAACAGAAATTTAAAAACAGGTTAAAAACTGAATTGTAAGAGTATCATATCCTAATGGGGATCAGAGACAGTACCATGCTGGGTTCACTGCACCACTGTCAGGTTGCTAATACTAGTTCAATGTTCAGTGCCAAACACATTGCTGAATCTATATAAATATTATAATCCAAGACTTTAAGAGCCTTAATCTGCATGAGACATTAAGACAGGTTAAGCATCATGTCAAACTAAGCAGTGTAGATTCTACTAACACAATTCTTATATTTCTTTGGCAAGCACAAGCTCCAGTGTTGCTAATGATTATTGAACAACAAATTATTCAAGTGAAGTGAATACTGAATTCAATTAATTCCAATATCCTCAGAATCAGTAATTCAGAAACCAGCAAAATTCCTAAGATGGCACCAAGTCACATCCCTTACTTAGTCATCATGTCCTTCTTATGTGATCCTCTCTTCATGGGACACAGCAAATTGCGACTGCACTCCACAGTTGCAAATTTAACTCAGGATGTTTTCAGGCAAACCCCAATGGTGAACAAGTGAATAGTAGGTGGGTAATGCATTTGCCTTAAATTGGCACAGAACATGCGTTTTATATTGTCCACTTTCTGACCTCTATAACATAGAGTCGGGGGGGGGGGGGGATTGGGAGTTCAAAGTATCTTGCATCGGGACACTATAGTTGACTTATAGATTTAGTTGACTTTATAGCAAACCAAATTAACCAAAGCCCAAAGTTAATGTCCATGCCCAGCACTAAAACTGGCCTGATCAATTTGCTCCTCTTGAATAGTACAGAGGAGAGTAATCATTGTAGAGAAGTAATTATGAGGAGTATTAATAGCTAGCACTGCTTTTATTCCACGCATGTGGATCATTTCTTGACACCATCCCAGAAACTACTTCTGCTTAGGTGGTGGTCTACGACACATTTGTTCTTCTGGAAGCCCCATACATGGCTGTGGTTTGTATCTTCAAAGCAAACTGATTTAGATGTTTAAAAAAACCCATATGACATGTCATTATGATATATTCAACTTTATCCTCTGGGAAAATATAGATGGTATTATTTTAAAAACATAGTTTATTCAAATAAAACTTGAACCAAATGAACTCATTACCATTTATTTTAAATTATTTCCCAGATTTCCAGCTCTTCCTCTTAGAGGAACCAACACCTTATGTTTTCACTCTTTGATTTCTGCATATATTTTCATGCATTATAGAGGTGGGACCCCAGGGCAATTACCGGATTTACCGGATTCCGGTTTCCAAAAAACCAGATTCTCGGATTAAATCCGGTATACCGGTACCGGATTTATTCCATTGATTTCAATGGGGCACTGTCCCCATTGAAATCAATGGGGAAAAAATTTCCTCCCCCCTCCCCCTCCCAGGCTGTGCGGGTGGAAGGGGGGACACCCCCCACCCACCCTGCCCAGCCTGGATTTTTTTTAAAAAATTCCCCTAAGTGTCTCCGCTGGCGCCCAGTAACCCAGAGCCAGCCCAGCACCAGCGGCCGTCCCAGCAGCAGCCGGTAAGTATTACTGTATGATCCCTGGGGTGGGGGTGGGTTTTTTACACCCCACCACCACCCCAGGGATCACCCTACTTCCAACAAGTTCCCACCGGGATCCTACCTTCCAGTTCCTTGAGCTCCGGGTGGCGGTGGCGGCAGTCTGGCGGCCTCAGCACCAGCTGTGGCTGCCGGCTTTTAGATGCTAGTAGGCCTTCCAGGGAACTTCCGGGTTTCCCCAGAAGGCCTACTAGCATCTGAAGCCGGCAGTCACAGCCGGCGCTGAGGCCTCCGGACCACCGCCACCACCCGGAGCTGAAGGAAATGGAAGGTAGGATCCCGGCGGAGACACTTAGGGGATTTTTTTAAAAAAAATCCAGGCTGGGCAGGGTGGGTGGGGGGTGTCCCCCCTTCCACCCGCGCAGCCTGGACTCGGGGAGGGAAATGCAGGTTTTTGGTGGGGTTTTTACATTGCGGCCATTCATTTGAATACCAGAAAATCCGGTAGTCCCTTCCCTAATGCATTACACTTTTTCCCTATTTCCCCCCAAATGATTGCAAGTTCAGTTCCAGAATCAGTTGTCCTATTTCAGCATGTGATCTCAGTTCTTGAGGCACAGAAGAGGAAAGAGTTATTGTGACTCCTATACAGATTAGAGCTTATTAGCAGTATATGTAATATCATTTTTCATTAGGGGTGTGCATGTTGTTTTTGTTATATCAATAACAAAAACTAAAATTGTTGTTTTCATTTTCATTATTGCAATAACAAAACAACAACATGGCTAAAACTGAACTCCTTATCTTCCCCCCTCATCCTTCCTCTCCTTCCTCACTGTCAATAACTATTGATGGAGTCACCATCCTGCCTGTCCCCAAAAGCCCGTAGCCTAGGCTTCATCTTTGACTCACCCCTTTCTTTTAAACCCTACATTGACTCTGTTGCTAAATCCTGTCGCTTCTCCCTCCATAACATTGCTAAGATTTGCCCTTTTCTCTCTGTCTCGTCTGCCAAAACTCTTGTTCATGCTCTGGTCATCTCTCGCCTCGATTACTGTAACCTCCTTCTCACTGGCCTTCCCCGGTCTCACCTTTCTCCCCTCATCTCTGTCCAAAACTCTGCTGCCAGGGTCATCTACCTCGCCAGTCGCTTCGACCATGTGCAGCCCCTCCTCTCTTCGCTTCACTGGCTTCCCCTTCCTGAACGAATCCTGCACAAGCTCCTAGTCTTCACCTATAAAGCTCTTCACAACCTTGCTCCCCCCTACCTCTCTGCACTTATCGCCCTCCATACTCCAGCCCGTGCACTTCGCTCCTCCTCTGTCCCTTCTCTCACCCTTCCACGCCTTCCCTGCTCCCCTAAGCGCCTTCGTCCCTTCTCACTTGCTGCCCCCCATGCCTGGAACTCCCTCCCTGTCCACATCCGCCTTGCCCCCTCCCTTCATACCTTCAAATCTCTCCTTAAAACTCACCTCTTTCGCTCTGCTCTGTCTGACTCTTTATCCTGCTGAGCCACTATTCCTATACCTACGATCGGTTTACCCTTATCCTTGCAACATGGACCTGCCTGCTGTCATTCTCATCGTAACCAAGCCAAGTACGTGCACTTGAGACCTCGCATCTTCATGAATGTTAGACCCCTTGTCTCTCCCTCTGTTCCCCTTCCTAAGTCTCTCCCCCAGCTCCTGTCTCTCAGATTGTAAGCCCTAGGGGCAGGGACCGTGTCTATTTTATTACTTTGTAAAGTGCCAGGTACACTGCTGGCGCTATATAAATGTTTGTTAATAATAATAATAATAATAATAACAAGAAATAATAACAAAATCAATGATGATAATGAAAGTTGTTATTGATTTCGTTATTGCCTGGCAGCCTGACAGGTGTTTTTTTCAGGTAAATGTGGAGAGGGGAGGAGGGAGCAGACATCTTGGAGCCAGAAACAGTGTTGAATTCTTGAACTGGGAGGGGAAGGACCTGATGTATGAATCTCTGGCAAATGAGCAGCGCAAACAGATCCCAGCAGTTGAATGGCACCCTGTGATTCCTCAATGCCTCTGCCTCCCAGAACAATCAGAAGGGTTCTGAGGGAGGGCACTGCAACCCTTAATATTGTAGGACTGGGTTTCTTCACTCTGTTAGCTCTCTTGCTTGTCAGGGCATGTTCTCTCTCTCTCTCTCTCTCTCTCTCTCTATCTATCTATCTATATATATATATATATATATATATATTCCCTTCCCTACCACCTAATCCCTAATCCTTAGGTACACATATTAGGGGTGGGAATATTGGTATCGGATAAATCCGATACACCCAATAATCAGGGTTAATCCAAGAATCCGATAATCACCGGTATCGGCATACTGGAGTTTTAACATTGGCCACTTTACCATTTTTTTTACATCACGGCCATTGAAGTGAATGGCCGCAATGTAAAAAACCCAGTAAAGCGGCCAATGTTAAAAATTCGGAATGCTGATTCCGGTAAATCCAATACCGGGGAGATCTGATACTGGTAAATCCAGTATCCAGTATTCTTCCTGGTGTCCCATCCCTGACACATATATACAGAGATAGATAGAGGTAGTATAGTTTATAGATGATAGATATAGAATAGAGATAGATTAGATGTAGATATACCTCTGATTTTTCCTTTTCCCTTCCCCTGTCTGTCTCCCCCTGTCCATAAATTATATAGATATAGATATTAGTTGTATATACATAGATTATTTATTTTCATACTAGGCTATTTTATTATATATATTAGAATTATAGGATAGGAACATTTTGTATTATATATAGGTTAGGTTTAGCTTAGATTCTGTATATCTTATATAAATAAAACTATATATTGTGTACAGTATATATTATTATGTGCAGGTCTTTCTGTATCACAATGAAAAGGGGAAGGAGTTCAACCTCTGACAATAATTCTTCATTGGCAAATGAAATCGATACCAATACCAAAAATAAAATCTTCATTTGAAATCAGTACCGATACTGATACCAACAACAATAACGAAAAATGACATTTCATTATTAACAAAAATGAAAATGACATTTTAATAATGAAAATGATAATGAAAAATGACATAGGGCCCTGGTACACACCCCTATTTTTCATTACTTTGTTCCACTGTAGTAGCCAAATCCACTGCCAAGTTAATTTCTCCTATGTAAACAAACAATATCTTGGAAGCTGTGCTCTGCAAACAGAGCAAAGGGAAGGGAAAGCAGAAAATCATCTCCTAGTAGGTATTTGGCAATATATGAAAGCTTTGATTGGGTTTCTGAAATGTAAATGCACAAAAATGAGAACTTATTCCCATAGCTGATATTTATGAACCAATTAATGCCAAATAGATAATTAAACAAATATCAGAATTACTTTAAAAATAATTTGTTTCTCTCCTATGATTTGATTCCCCTTCTTTTTTGGGCTTTATTACTACACAAGTAAAGCTGTATTGGGGTAGGGAGTTGTACCTCTGCTCTCTCCGCAGCTTTAAGTTAAGGAAGGCATATACTTTATATCGCCTCCAGTTGCTTCCTTCCAAAGTTATTGCAGGGCACTTTGCCTCCATACCGTAGGGGACACGATTGTGCCTCTGCGTACTGGGCCAGGTAGATGAAATCCAACATATTCTGTTGAATTGCCTCTATATAGAGAGAATAAAACAATCCTGGCTCAGTAAATTATTAAAGCATAAAAGGTACTGGGCCTCTACTCACAAATTGGATTTTATTTTAGCGCAGTCTTTTCCTTCTGACCTTGAAGTAGCTGCTACGTATCTACACCTGGTCATTAAAACAAGACAAAATTTGAAAATCTACCTAGGGAGTAATTAATTGTAACCCTCGATGACTTTGCATTTTTACAAGGAATGATGTATCTGTATTTGTAATGTGATAATTACTATTCATGCTTTTTATAGAAGACAGTTATTTATTTTTATTCTATTTTTATGCCTTATTTTATATTGCTGGTAAAAGACGATGTAAGAAGTGTTTTATTTAAAATTTTATGTTTTGATATGGTGTTATGGTTATAGCGAAAGCTTTGCCTCATAAAATAAATGAAATGAAATAAAGCTGTGCTAATCAATCACATTGCAGTGTTTGTTAACTTCCTTGCTGTCTGTGATCTGTAAAGTTCCCCTCCCCCACTCCTCTCTCACAGGGGGATGATCATTTGTCATCACTAGCCCATTTGGAAGGAAGGAGCCAGGACTAGGGGAATGGCTGGATTATCAAAGGGGGAAAAGAAGCAGGATTGGTGGCACTGCTAGGTAATGGCCCTGTTTGGCGGGAAGCAAGCCTCGCAATGTGGGGCTTCCCGAGAGTGGATTTAAGGCGCTTCCCTCTGCTGCCTTCCAGCAGCAACAGGAATTGGGGAGGATACATGAGCATTAGGGATGGAAAAATTGAAATCGGTTCAATCCAAACCACCTGATTTGTACTGATTTAATCAGATTCCCGATCCCCATGTGATCCTTGGATTTGGTTCTCTCCGTTGCACTTGCTGTGCTGCTGGCAGTGGCTTTTGGCATCCATTTTTGAAATTTAAAAAAAGTCAGCCAATGAAACTGAGCTTTCTCTAAGGGCTGGCTAATAGATGGGGAAGGGGAGAGGCTGGAAGGGAGCGGCAGAGGCAGGTATAAGAATCTGATAGGTGTCAGGGTATTAGTATGGGGCAGGGCCTGGGCAATTCCCTCTCCCCCCCCTTCTCATCTCCAGTTGCACACTAGCAGCTTGAATGGAGGAGGGAGTTTTCTCTGTGTGTCACATTGCTGCTCTCTATGCCATTTTGCTGATGCCACATTGCTCTGCCACCACTGGGACTTTGAGGATTCTGCATGGGCCTACATAGGTGTTGGGCAGAGGACAGGATAATCAAAAGTAGATGACTGTGGTCTGACTTTGAATGACTTGCTGTGTAGGGTGTGGTTCAGGTGTGTGTGCATGCGCAGATGGTGTAGTTGTTGACTCCTAAGAAGAGCACCCTATTCCTCCCTTCTGGGTGCTCTTCTTAGTTCTGGACAGCTGGCTGGTTGGGCCTTGTGGGCAGTGGCGTACGTTTAGGGAGTGCTTTGTTCAGGGGACTTGGAGAGATTCTATGGGTTGTTTTTTTCTTGGACACTGAGGTTCCCCAATTCCAGAACCCAAGTGTTCAGTTAGGGCTCATGCTACAGCACAGAGGCCTCACCCCAGAGACAGTAGTGGTTGTCACTGAATACATTAGGATCTAGCAGAATGGACAGCCTCTAAAACATAATTTATTCACCCACTGCATGACTGAGTGTGGGGCCTGGGAGGAGAGGTGGCAGGAAGACATGTGGGCGCCAATCATCTATTCCAAATTTAACATTTTTCAGCTATTACAAATTTAATGCAGATTAACTAAACAGTAGAAAAATATCAGTAGAACAGTAGAAAAATATGTTTTGCATCTATGAAACACTTTTCTCTGCAGTAGATTAACATCTTCTTGTCCCAGGAGTTGTAACTCCTCCGCTAACTAACGGTGTAGCCGTTGTTCCTGCATATGCTTGCTCTGGATAAGGTCTGTCCACATTCTGTCCATGTCCGATGAAAAGCATCATGCCCCACTGGCAGATAAAGGCAGTTCATACACCACCTTGAAGAAAATAGCAAACTGTTGTTCATGGATACACTCTGCTGAGCAGTGAATTATGGAACTCTCTCCACTTGGAGATTTCATCTTCTGGAAGTGATATAAGACCTTTCTGTTTGACCAGGTGTTTGGCAGGCAGGATAGGTTTGGGTGGGATTGGTGTGCAGTTTTTAAGGAATTTTTAAATGTTTCTATATGTTGTAAACTTCCCCAAGCCTTAATGGAAGGGCAGGGTATAAATCTGAATAACTAACTACTCAGCAAATTCCACCGCAGGTAACTACTCTGTCGTAAAGTGTGTGCATACAGTTTAATACACCTTGGCTAAGTTTGACAGTCCCTACTTTTCATTCTTCATGCATCATGAATTGGGTAGACAAGTAATACATTTTGTGGGCAGGTAAATAAATGCGGAAAATAATTTTGGAATGGTTATTTTTTGGGGAGACCAAACTGATACATATGAGCCCAAGTTAGCAAAGGTGAGAATTCTGATCAGGCTGTACCTTGCAAATCCCAGTACTAGTTATATATGCTAGCATGGTGCCTATTTATTTATTTATTTAGATGTATTTTTAACCCGTACCCTCCTGCTTACAGCAGCTATGGGTGGCTAACAGCACAATAAAACATCAAATACAAAATATTTATAAAACATAAAAAAATATGAAATATAAACAAATATAAATAAGATATTAATAGTAAAATGCAACAATATAAAACATTATAAACATTAGTGGAGCTAAAATTCCCCCTCTCCCTTCCAAAACTCACCACACATCACCTCACCAAAAGCCTGGCGGAACAGCCAAGTCTTACGTTGTCATTGGAAAGAGGGAAGGTCTGAGGCCAAGTGAACCTCTGTTGGGAGGGAGTTCCACAGCCTCGGTGTGACCACAGAGAACACCCTCCCCAAAGTGAGCACCTGAAAAATTCGGGGGACCTTGAGATGGGTGCTCCTGGGTGACCACAGGGTGTTCTAGGGTGATCTAGGGCCCAGGGAGTGAGGCAGTCCTTCAGATAGGCAGGGCCCAGAAGACTATAGGCAGTCAGTGCAAAGAACAGAGCACTGGTTCTGCTGCATTATGCACCAACTTCAGTCTCCGAACCGTCCTCAAGGGTAGCCCCATGTAGAGCACATTTTGGTAGTCCAGTCTTGAGGTGATGAAAGCATGGATGATGGTGGCCAGGTCAGAGTCTGAGACATACAGCCTCAGCCGTCACACCAGATGTACTTGGCGGAAAGCACTCTTCACCACAGCCACCACCTGGACATCCAGGTGGAGCTGCAAATCAAGGAGCACCCCTAGACTCCCAGACTCTGAACCTGAGGGACTGGAGGGGGGCAAAACCCATCAATGACAGGAGCCATAACTCTCTTAGCCCCCCCTCCCTCCCTCAACATCACCTATGTCTTTTCGGAATTCAACTTCAGACGGTGTGCCCTCATCCAGTACAGACAGCATATAAGCACCGAGACTGCCAGGCCTGGGTCAGCTGAAAATGAGAGGTAGAGTTGGGTGTCATTTGCATACAGATGACACCACATTCCAAACCCCCTCACAACCTCGCCCAAGGGCTGCATATACAAGTTGAACAGGAGAGGATACAGAACCTTGCAGGAATCCACACGTGAGGTCCTGAAGAGATGAAGAACATTCCCCGAGCACCACCTGCTGAGTTGTCCGGGCCAGGAAGGAATTAAACCATTCAAGAACAAATCTTCACACCGCAGCTCAGTCCTGAAAGTGAGTCACCAACAACTCGTGGTCAACGGTATGAAATGCAGCCAACAGATCTGTTAGGATCGACCAACGTGGTCCAACTCCCATCAGAGGTTGTCAACCAAAGCCACAAGCACAGTCTCTGTGTCAAAACCTGGTTGAAAGCCAGACTGCGAGGGATCCAGAAAACTGACACTATCCAGATGCCCCTGAAGCTGATGGGCCACCACCCGCTCAATAAACTTCCCTAAAAAAGGAAGGTTAGATACTGGCCAATATCTGGAAAGGTAGTCAACATCAAGTAATGGTTTTTTGAGCAGAGGCCACATCACCGCCTCCTTGAGGCAGCCTGGCACTCTGCCCTCCCTAAAGGAGGCATTGACAACCCCTGCCAACAACAGTCCTAATGTCTCCCGGCTGGCCATAACCAGCCAAGATGGGCATGGGTCTAATTCACAACAGGTGGTCCTAACTGCCCCAAGGACATCCTCCGCAACAGTGGGTGACACTCACGGAAACTGATCCCATAAAATAGGACAAGATGGGGCTTCCATTTCCTCTGGTTCTCCCACTGCATAAAGCATGGTTTTGAAGTCATGGTGAATATGAGTGATTTTATCCATGAAAAAGGCAACAAACATGTCACAGCGAACACTGGAAGATTCCAGTTCCAGGCACAGGGAGGCCGGACTGACCAGTCCCCTCACCACACATTTCCGTGGATGTGACTTCATGGATGCTATGAGAGCATTTCTTTGCTGCCTGCACAGCCACAGCATAAGTTTTTAAACTAACTCTATGTTGCAACCGGTTGGCTTCAGTCCAAGTACGGAACCACCATCGCTCTAACTGCCGTACTTCCTGCTTCAGCTGCTGCAGGTCTTCTGTAAACCAAGGGGACCTGCGGTGCTGATGCTCAGGGAGCAGATGCCTAGGAGCCATTCAGTCGATGGCCTCAGTTAGCAGAGGATTCCAAAAGGCCATGAGGTTATCAAGCGACCGGCTGTCAAAGTCAGAGAGTAATTGAATCCTGATGAGACAGAAGTGATGCTGGTGGGGAGGGGTTAAGGAGGGGAGGCCCCCATCATCAATGGGGTGCGTCCCGCCTTGGTCCCTCAAGTTCAGAGCCTGGGAGTGTTCCTTGACGCACAGCTCTGTCTGGATGCCCAGGTGGCGGCTATGGCAAGAAATGTTTTTTGTAAATTACATCTGATCCATCATCTTCAGCCATATATTTCAGGCTCTGACCTAGCCACTGTCATCCATACATTTATCAACTCACGACTGGACTACTGCAACACACTTTATGTGGGGCTACCCTTGGTGGCATCCTGGAGACTGCCGCTGGTGCGGAATGCAGTGGCCCGTCTTCTGATGGGAACGGGCCTTCAGAAACATATAATACCGGTGCTCCATTCTCTTCACTGGCTGCCTATAGTCTACTGGGCCCGACTCAAGGTGTTGGTGATTACCTTTAAGGACCTATATGGTCTGGGCCCTGTTTTTTTGCAGGACCACTTCAACCTCTGTGTCTTGGCCCCTGTGGTCCTCTGCGGGTGTCCTTTTGGATGTTCCCCGGGTTTGCCAGATGGTGAACTCCAGGAGGGCATTCTCGGTGGCCACTGGCCACACCTGTGGAACTCCCTACAGCTAGAGATCCACCTTGTCACGGGTTGGAGGTCCGCACCCCCACTTTACCGGGTTTGAGTGACTCAGTTTCCCTCGCACACAGTCCACTTGGATAAGTTTTCTCTCTTTGGCTGATTCAAGCCTGCCACAGGGACAACCCCTTTGTCACTCAAGGGCCCGATCCTTCCCGTTTACAGACTCTTTATTTTTTGGGTTCGCAAGAGCTTGAGAACTCTTGTTGCTCATTTGTGTTCCAATGTTAGACACAGACACTTCTTCATAAAGATAAGAAGTAAGTTTATTGATTACATAAGCAAGATTGTTGATACAGAGTGGTTA
>QEPC01012724.1:449262-461276 GCA_003113815.1 Sphenodon punctatus
AAAATAAAAAATAACCACTAAATCTATCTAAGCTATGCTAAATAAATGAATGAGAATATGGGGGTAGATGGGTTGGATGGGTGAAATGGGAGGAGATTGCAATGGATTGGGGAGCTTGGAAATGCTGGGAGAGGGAGTCTTCTGAAACGCCGGCTGTTCAGGAACAGTGACTAGCTCAGAAGGTGTTGGGAAGAGGGGAGGCAGGCAGCTAGTTTTGTTTCTTGCAAGACTCTCCACCCCTGGTGCCTGGAAGTCTGCTCCTCAGATGACTACCCCTCCCTGTCACGTTTGACCTTCCAGTGACCCTTTTTTTGCCACCCGAACTCACCCAAATGCGATTCAAACTGACCGAACTGTTCGGTCATTTCGACGTTCGGAATGGAGTTCGGTTCGGTCAGTTTGGGTTCGGGTTCGGTCATCTGAACAGGCTGAGTTTGGGCCGAACTCCGAACTTCCGAACCGCATTCACCCATCCCTAATCACAGGTCCAGTTCAAGAGTCCAACACTGTTTCTGGCTCAAAGATGTCTGCCCTCTCCTCCCCTCCACATTTCCCTCCCAAAAAAACCTGCCAGGCAATAACAAAATCAATAATGACTGTCATCATCATTATTGATTTTGTTATTATTTATCTTCATTATCGTTATTGCAATAATTATAATGAAAATGAGAATATCAATATAACAAAAACAAAGTGCACACTGCTATAGTCCACATGAACACAAAAGAAACGAATCACTACTACTAGTATATTCATGATATTGAGCAGTAGGCAACTGCACTCCAATACCACTTTACAAAAAAATATTGGTTTATAAGTGGCCTTGAGGGCTGCTCAATTTTTGAGATGACTCCTGCCACTAAATATGCAGTTTCCCCCTGTACATGTTCAATGTACAGAAAAGAGGCAGAAGTTTAAGGTGTTAAGAGTACTTGCACTTCTTACAGCCAGTGGAAGGATGGAGTCAAGAAACCCTGGTTGAAATTGTGAGAAACGTAGCTTTTTGTTCTAGTACATTTCTAGCACACTTTGGAAGTGTGACCTTAGACTAGAGCTGCCAGATGCTTCTTATTTTCATGGAACATTCCTTATTTTGGAACCCAACAGCTCCAGAGAACATAGCAGACATCCCTTATTTCAGATATGCTGTGCACAGCTCTTCAGAACATAACAGACATCCCTTGTCTCTGATCCTCACAGGCCCTTTTCAAAGGGGCTGCAGTGGTTGGGGGGGATGGGTGTGCACCCACGGTGGATGGAGGTGGGTATGCGCCCATTCCCACGGGTACACACCCATCTCCATGCATGGAGCAACTGGCATTGGATCTCGTTGCTCCATGCATGGGTGATGGGTGGAGTGCAGGAGCATGCATGCAACTCCACCCACCATGGGCACCGTTCCTACAGCAGCCCACCCATCCTCCCCACACCTGCCTCAGTATTCGCATGGCCACCCCTCCCCCCCCACTGCATATGTGTGTGGTGGGGGGGCACCCATGTGAAAAGGCCCACAGTGTTCCTTAATTTTGTAATTTGGATCTAGCTACCCTATTTCAAAGTCTTATATATCCAAAGGCAAATAAGAAGAACCCAAAACGTATTGCATTTAAAATAATTAACACATGGTCTTTAAACCAGTTTCATGGTATCTGAAATCTGACTCATGACGTTTGAGTATTTGGGGTTGACAAAGCTGGTAACCACAGGAAGACTTGTGGCTGCTACCACTACAGCATGGCTCCTAGGTCCTTTGCAGCTGTGTCTATTTATGTTCGATAGGTATGTTCCACCAAGCACATATACATGAGGAGTATAAACTAGCACTGATGTTTTGAACTCAATAGAACAGTGTTAAGTGCAATAGAACAGAAGTATCCTCTAGAGGGCAACATTACTCTATCGAATACCAGACTAGGGAGTTATAAATGAGTTCATCATAGCTAAGTTCTCACACATTGCTCTTTATTCTTTTATCAGTTATCTTTTTAAATATATAACTATTCTAAATATATAACAACCTTTACGTTTATGACAGTGGCCAGATTGACAGCACTGTAAAATGAAGGTTTTTTTTACTTATCCACAGACCCAGGTACAATACAGGCACTGGCAGTGTAAAACATTCCCACTAAACTTAAATGGAAGTGTAGTTAAGTCCATATTCCTTGAATCTTGAGGCTGACCACAAGGGTGCTGATCCTTATCAGCTACATTCATACCAGGAGGGAAAGGGTAGAAGAGAACAAGAATTTGCATCGCAAAAATACTATGACATGTCCTACTCACTGGAGTTTGGCCTTTATAGGTAAGCACCAGCACTTTGAACTGTGCCTGGAAGACTATAGGCAGTCAGTGCAGAGAATGGAACACTGGTGTAATGTGGTCATGGCAGCTCGTCCCCATAAGAAGGGAGGATATCGCATTTTGCACCAGCTGCAGATTCCGAACCATCACCATGGGTAGCCCCACATAGAGTGCATTACAATAATCCAGTCTAGAGGTAATGAAAGCATGGATGATAGTGGCCAGGTCAGAGTCAGAGATTTATGGCCAAAGCTGCCGCACCAGGTGTAACTGACAGAATGCACTCCTCGCCGCTGCCCCCACCTGGGCATCAAGACGGAGTGGAGTTGGGAATCGAGGAGCATTCCCAGACTACGATCCTGAGGGACCAGTGGAGGGCAAATCCCATCAATGATGGGGGATGCCACTCCCACCGCCCTGCCCACCAGCATCACCTCTGTCTTGTCGGGATTCAGCTTCAGTCAGCTTGCCCTCATCTAGTCCCCCACAACCGACAGACACCGAGTAAGAACCAAGACTGCCGGGTCTGGATTGGATGTAAAAGTGAGGTAGAGTTGGGTGTCATCAGTATATTGATGACACCGAACATCAAACCTTCTCACTACCTCACCCAATGACTGTATATACATGTTGAACAGGAGAGGGGACAGAATAGAACCTTGCGGGACTTCACACAAGAGGTCCTGGGGAGAGGAAGAACAGTCCCCAAGCACCATCTGCTGAGTTTTCCCAGCCAAGAAGGAGTGGAATCATTCAAGAACAATCTCGCTCACTCTGGCATAGTCCTGCAAGTGGTTCACCAACATCTCGTGGTCAATGGTATCAAATGCAGCTGATAGCTCTAACAGAAGCAGCAGGGTCAAATGAGCATGATCCAATTCATGGTGGAGGTCGTCAACCATAGCCACAAGCTTAGTCTCAGTGCCATAGCCCAGATAAAAGCCAGACTGTGAGGGATCTAGAAAACTGACATGGTACAGATGCCGCTGGAGTTTCCAAGCCACTATCCATTGAATAACCTTCCCTAAAAAGGGAAGGTTAGAGACCGTCTGATAACTGGCAAGATAGTCAATGTCAAGTGATGGCTTTTTGAACAGCACAACCTCCTTGCAGCAGCTTGACACTCTGCCTTCCCTATGGGAGGCATTGATCACCACAGCCAGCAATGGCCCCAGTGACTTCCGGTTGACTTTAATTAGCCAGGGTGGGCATGGTTCCAGTTTGCAAGAGGTGACTGACTGCCCCAAGGACATCCTCTGCATCAGTGGGCAACACCCACTGAAACCAGTCCCATGAAACCAGACAAGATAGGGCTTCAGCCTCTGGTTCTCCCATCGTAATAAGTGCGGTGGTGAAATTATGGTGAATACAAGTGATTTTGTTTACAAAATAATTAACAAACATGTCACAGCAGGCATTGGAAGATTCCAGTTCCAGGCGGAGGGAAGCAAGACCAACCAGCCCCCTCATCACCCAGAAAAGCTCCGTTGGACGAGACTTCGTGGATGCTATGAGGGTAGCAAAGAATTCCTTCTTTGCTGTCCGCATAGCCATAACACAGGCTCTTAAACTGGCTCTATGCCACAATCTGTCAGCTTCAGCACAAGAATGGCACCACCGTCGCTCTAGCCGCCACCATTCCAACTTTAGCTGCCACAGACTCTATGTAAACCATGGTGGCCTGTGGTGCTGACACACAGGGAGCAGACACCAAGGAACCGTCCTGTCATTGGCCTCAGCCAATAAGGTGTTCCAAAGAGCAATGAGGTCATCGAGCAAATGGTCATCAAGATCAGAGGGTAACTGCTGAAGCTGCTGGGTAATGGCCTGGAAGCTTCAGGAGCATCTTGACTGCATCATGTTTCTAGATCCCTCAGAGTTCAGCATTCATCTGGGTAGGACACTGAGACTACGCTTGTGGCTTTGGTCGACAATCTCCACCGTGAATTGGATCAGGGTCACTCGCCCCTGCTGATTCTGTTAGATCTGTCGGCTGCTTCTGATACCATTGACCACAAGATGTTGGTGACTCGCTTGTGGGATCGAGCTGGGGTGGGTGGGACAGTTCTTGAATGATTCCACTCCTTTCTGGCCGGGAGAACTCAGTGAGTGGTGCTCGAGGATTATTTTTCATCATCCCGGGACTTCTCGTGTGGAGTCCCAAAAGGTTCAATTCTTTCCCCTCTCCTGTTCAATGTGTATGCAGCTGCTGAGTGAGGTCATGAGATGGTTTGGTGTTCGGTGTCATGAATATGCTGACAACACCTAATTCTGCCTCTCTTTTTCATCCGACCCAGACCCGGCAGTATCAGTGCTTACCCGATGTCTGATGGCTGTGGGGGATTGGATGAGGGTGAGCCAAGTGAAGCTGTATCCTAAAAAGATGGAGGTGATGCTAGTGGGGAAGGCGGTGGGGTTGGCATCCCCCCCACTGATTCCCCAGATTCATAATCTGGGAGTGCTCCTTGATTCCCAGCTCTGCCTGGATGTCGAGGTGAGGGTTGTGGTGAGGAGCGTATTTCACCAGGTACATCTGGTGCAACAGCTTCGGACGTATTTCTCAGTCTCAGACCTGGTCACTGTCATCCATGCTTTCATCACCTCAAGACTGGACTATTGTAATGCGCTCTACATGGGGCTACCCATGGTTTTGGTTCGGAGACTGCAGCTGGTGCAGAATGTGGCAGCCCATCTTCTTATGGGAGCACATGCCACTGGGAGCCCATTCCACTGGTACTCCGTTCTCTGCACTGGATTCCTATAGTCTTCCGGGCCTGATTCAAGGTATTGGTTCTTACCTTTAAAGCCCTATATGGTAGGGATGTGCGAACACTGGGGGGATTCTGCCCATTCGGGGTTTGCCCCCCCCCGAAACCGTTTGGGTTCTGGCTGTTCATCATGAACCTGTTCAGGGGGCTGAACCCGTTCAGGCAGGGGGAGGAGGGGAACCCGGTTTTCCCTCCCCCTCCAGGCTGCACGGGTGGAAGGGGTGCTGGGCTCACATCCCCCCCCTGCCCAGCCTCGTAATTTTATTTAAACCCCCACACCAGGGATCACCCTACCTAGTGGTGTAGAGGCTCCAGCCCTGGATCCGGTGCTGCCGCCGCTGCCACTGAACCTGGGGCTAGAGCCCTGGCACCACCAGGTAGGTCAGGCTCCATCCCCGGGTCTGGCAGTGGGTCCAGGTGTGGCGGTGCTCTGGAGCGCTTCAGGCCTCTACTAGGCCTTCTGGGTCATGTGACCCACTGCCGCTACAGCTGCCAACACCAGACCTGGGGCCAGAGTCCTGGCACCACCAGGTAGGGCGATCCCTAGGGTGGGGGGGTTTAAATTTTTTTTTACAAGACTGGGTAGGGTGTAAGGAGGGAGGTGAGCCCCGGCACCCCTTCCACCCATGCAGCCTGGAGGGGTGAGGGAAAACCAGGTTCCCCCCTGTCCCCCACCTGAACAGGTTCAGAATCCAAACTTTGTTCGGCCGGTTTGGGCGGGGGGCAGTTTGGGTTTGGGGTGTTCGTGAACGGGCCGAACACCCCGAGTTTGGGCCAAACACTGAACCCCTGAACCGAGTTTGCACATCCCTACTATACAGCCTAGGCCCTACCTTCCTGTGGGATTGCCTCACCCTCTGGGTTCTGGATCGATCCCTACAGTCGGCTGTGGCGCCTGTCTTGAATTCCCCTGAGTGTCTCAGAGGGTGACTATGGAGAGGGCATTCTTGGTGACTGCGCCAAGGCTGTGGAACTCTCTCCTGGCAGAGGCCCGGGTGGCCCTGGACCTGCACCTCCCCTCCTTTTGACAATACTGTAAGACCTGGCTATTCCATCAGGCTTTCGATGAGGGAGATAGGTAGGGTGGAGGGGTGAGGGTTAGGGTGGGTGGGTTTTGATTTATGTTGATTTATTTCTATTTTTATTTTTTCTGTTGTCCCTCTTTGACTGCATTACTGCTTTTATAATGTATTATATTTCTGTTATTTTATACTAATATTTATATTTGTATTATAGTATTTATATATATATATATTTAGATATTGTAAGCCACCCCGAGCTGCCTTGACAGGAGGGGTGGGGTATAAAATGATTAAAATAAATAAATAACTCCCCATGAGAATTCCAGAACCTTTCTGGTTCTATTAGTCTCTGGGGGCGAACCAACCGAACTGGTTGCGTACCTCTCCGGGGCAGACATGCACTGGGAGACAGGCCCACAAGAAATAATGATTCATCCATGACAAGGGCACTTCTGACACCTCCCCCACTGACAGATCCCTGCCTCAAAGCTGGTACAAAAAAATCAAGTCCAGGGTATGTCCCTCATCATGTGTCAGGCTGATAACTACCTGGGACAGGCCCATGGTTGTCATGGTGGCCATGAACTCACGCTCCGCCCCTCCAAGACTGGCTTTGGCATAGATGTTAAAGTCCCCCAAGACTAATGTCTTTGTGGACCGCAACACCAGCTCCGACACCATCTCTGCTAGAGTATACAGGGATGCTGCCGTACAGGTGGGTGCATGGTGTATAAGCAGTATATACTGCGATTCCCAGTCTGTCTCCTGCCAAATGGATCACAAGATGGAGGCCCTCGATACTTGACATAGACTGTACCAGATACCTCCTAACAGACCATGAATCCCTGAAAACAATGGCTACACCACCCCCACCCATCTCTCTCAACATGGCTGATGCTGCACGGAGTACCCAGATGAAAGATCAGCCAGAATAGACACCAACTCAGTGTCCATCCAGGTCTCCATAATGCACATGAGTCTGGCTGCATTGCCCAGAACCAACTCGTGGACAGCTGTTGCTTTATTAACAACCGACCTCTTGTTCAGCAGCATCGGATTCAGGCCAGGGGCCCTCTGATCATGATCCATCTGGCCGCCTGCCTGGAGGGTTGTGTGAGGGACAGGTACCAGGCACCTGTCTCAACGCACATATCAAATCTACCCTCCAAAGGGACCATAATTTCCCTGCCCCATCACAACCTCAATGATCACAGTTCTCACTGGGCCGTGAGAACCCGCACATCCCCAGCTCTCACAAGGTGGTGTTCAAATAATTCCCCACAGGGGACATAACCCCGCTCTCAATAGGGGAAATGACACCCCCCAACCCAATCCCTCCCCCCACTCTCACTGGGATCAGGGAACATACTAAAAGACCATCAAAAATAACAAAACCCTATTATTTTCTTAACCCCCCAAATTATAATCCCCCCCTACTAGACTTCTTCCAACAAACACTGCGCCAGCAACCACCAAGCCAAATTTCCCCATAGATCCTAGTTCCTCATATTCCAAGAATGCTGAGAACACAGCCAAACCACCATTAAAACCACTTCCAACAAACTCCCCTCATTCCCCGTCAAGGGTCACACCAAGCTTTGGCTGTGACCTGCGGCTTTTCCTGCAGCAGGCCTCTTTTCAGCCCCTCCCCCAGCTTCCAGATGTCTTCCATGGAAACCCTGGCCCCACCCCCTCTCCTGTGGGAGAGGACAGAAGTGATGTCACCTGGGGCCCAGGACAACTGATCTTGCAGGGGAGTGGGGAAAACCCCTCAGAGGCTCCCACTCCTGCAGCTTGGCCCTCAGAAGATGGCAGCTGTGGAAAGCATGTATGCCGACAGCCAGCAACAGGTCACTTTTCAACCCTCCCCCCTAGGTCCCTTATGTTTTCTGGGGAAGCTCCAGCCCTGCCCCCTCTCCTCCTGGAGGGGAGGAAAGGAGAGATATCACCTGGGGCCCAGGGTAGCTGATCCTGCAGGGAAGTGGGACAAACCCCTTGGGGGCTCCCAGTTCGGTGGCTTGGCCCTCAGTAGGCACCAGTGGAAAGCGAGTATGCCGGCGGCTGGCAGCAGACCACTTTTCAAAGCTCCACCCCCAGTTCCTAGATGTCTTCCGGGGAAGCCCTAACCCCACCCAGTCTCTTTCTGTGGGGAAGGAGTGATGTCACTTGAGGCCCAGGGCAGCTGAACCTGTGGGGAAGCGGGCAAACCCCTCGGGGGCTCCGAGTCTGGTGGCTTGGCCCTCAGCAGGTGGTGGTGGAAAGCAGGTATATTTATAGGTATTAATTTTGCATCAAAAAATGTAATACTTCTATTATTAGAAGCTAACACATCAATGCTAAAAACTCTAGAAGACATAATTGGCTCTTCTGTGCCTAGAATGGTTATGTATAATTTTAGGCACTCTTTCAATGGGCATTTTTACACACACTTTAAAGTGCTGTTTTTTCAATCTTCTGGGTTTACAAGTTCACAAGTAAGTTCTGGATGCATTCTTCACACAAACACTGCCCTGAGGCAGCTTAAAGTAGCTGCAGCTGTAGACGTGACAGGCTGCCATGAAAACCAAGTGACCACAGCTGCCTGGACCAAAGCAGTTTACCAGGAAAACATTTTACACACAAACATTCTGGGAGAAGTTCTATGCAGAAGTTCAAAGAGATATTTAAGATCTCGGTGAGTGATTTAGACACACAGAAAGTTCAGGATGTAACAGCAAACATCCAGGAGAAATATGTGTGTAAAAACACCCAGTGTCTTTGTGCCAACAGTACATCTTTAAACTGTTTAGGGCTGGGGATATCCCTTAGCATAAGTGCAAATATTCATCATCTCATTATAACTCATGTGAGTGCAAGGCTTGGCACTAGAGCCAGATTCAGGATTTCATCATATATTTCCCTCATATGACATATAATATTTACAAATCTTTGTTGGGTTTGGGAGATTCAATTCATTGAGTGTCTTTAGACAGATTGTTAGGAATGGCACCATTCCCCCCNGCGCTCTACGTGGGGCTGCCCAAGAAGCTGGTCCAGAGGCTGCAGCTGGTGCAGAATGCTGCGGCCTGTCTCCTTATGGGGGCGGTTCTCAGGGAGCACATGACACCGGGGCTTCAGGCTCTGCACTGGCTGCCTATAAAGCACCAGGCCAGGCTCAAGGTGCTGGTTTTAACCTTTGAATCCCTTCACAGCCTGGGCCCTGCTTATCTGTGGGACTGCCTCACTTCCCATGTTCCCGTGTGACCTTTGAATTCATCTGTAGGAGCCTTTTTGGAGGGTCCCTGGGCGAGGCGGGTGACCACCTATGTTAGATCTTTTTTGGTGGCTGCCTCTCTGCTGTGGAATTCACTTCGAGTGCGTTTCAGCAGTTACATCTTGTCTGGTGGCTTCGGCCGTATCTCTCAGATTCCGACCTCTCCACTGTCATCCATGCCTTCATCACCTCGAGGCTGGATTACTGCAACGCGCTCTACGTGGGGCTGCCCAAGAAGCTGGTCCAGAGGCTGCAGCTGGTGCAGAATGCTGCGGCCTGTCTCCTTATGGGGGCGGTTCTCAGGGAGCACATGACACCGGGGCTTCAGGCTCTGCACTGGCTGCCTATAAAGCACCAGGCCAGGCTCAAGGTGCTGGTTTTAACCTTTGAATCCCTTCACAGCCTGGGCCCTGCTTATCTGTGGGACTGCCTCACTTCCCATGTTCCCGTGTGACCTTTGAATTCATCTGTAGGAGCCTTTTTGGAGGGTCCCTGGGCGAGGCGGGTGACCACCTATGTTAGATCTTTTTTGGTGGCTGCCTCTCTGCTGTGGAATTCACTTCGAGTGCGTTTCAGCAGTTACATCTTGTCTGGTGGCTTCGGCCGTATCTCTCAGATTCCGACCTCTCCACTGTCATCCATGCCTTCATCACCTCGAGGCTGGATTACTGCAACGCGCTCTACGTGGGGCTGCCCAAGAAGCTGGTCCAGAGGCTGCAGCTGGTGCAGAATGCTGCGGCCTGTCTCCTTATGGGGGCGGTTCTCAGGGAGCACATGACACCGGGGCTTCAGGCTCTGCACTGGCTGCCTATAAAGCACCAGGCCAGGCTCAAGGTGCTGGTTTTAACCTTTGAATCCCTTCACAGCCTGGGCCCTGCTTATCTGTGGGACTGCCTCACTTCCCATGTTCCCGTGTGACCTTTGAATTCATCTGTAGGAGCCTTTTTGGAGGGTCCCTGGGCGAGGCGGGTGACCACCTATGTTAGATCTTTTTTGGTGGCTGCCTCTCTGCTGTGGAATTCACTTCCAGAGGAGGCTCGGTTGGCTCCCACTCTCCTGCTATTTCGGTGCGTATGTAAGACCTGGCTGTTCCGTCAGGCTTTTGGCAAGGGGTAGGGGGGGGTTCCCTGCATATTGTATTTTTAATTTTAAAAAAACAAATATTTTAATTGTTTTATTGATTGTTGTTTGCTGCCTCAGGCTGCCCTGTGGGCAGGAGGGGCAGGATATAAATTTTAAATACATTTTTTTTTAAAATTAAAAATAAAATTATTAATTATTATTATTCTCCCATGAGAGAGCACACATGCAAAGCAAAACTCCAGCATTAACTGGGTCACTGACACAAGTGTTGAGAGCTAATGGGCATGGAAAGGAAACCTCTTGTACTTTCCACCCTCAAAAGGGCCAGATGGTTTTAATATACGTTGCACGCCACAGTGCTGTGTCTCTGCAGTACAGTGCTGTCTGTAGATTAGTAGGCCCAAGTATAAGCCAGAACTAATGTGGTAAAATAAACACAAAACAGCGAAATGTAGTCAAAACAAATGACTGTGTAAGATTAGTTTTAAGCTCAGTGGAGGCCATTCCACCAAACCACTTACTTATTTAATAAGCAGCTTTAATGCCCAGCCACAAAAACAAAGCCTTGGATTTCATACTTCTCTTCCTGCATTGTCCCTCAAATTCCTTTCTCTGTTTCCAGTGAGAATGCTGCTGGAACCACTGTTGTAACATCACTATAACTGCAAATGATTGCAAACATGCTGTAATTGCCATGTTCCCTACATTGTCTGAGGCTGCTGCTTTGTTTCCTTGAGAATGACACAACACATGCACATCCTCTAGCAGACTCCAGCAAGTCTAAAGTCAGTGAAGTTACTATAGTTCAAATCGTTCCTCTTTGTACAAGGATCCAGGGAATGTTCTTTGTTTGATGACTCTGGAAACTCCAAGTATAAGTATTATAATTTCCTGGAAGCCCTGTGTTTTTTTTGCAAGAACAAGCACCTAAAAATCAATCATCAGAAAATGAAAGTGCTTGTTGTGGCTAAGAGCCCTCGTAAATATAATTGGGTCCTTGATAATACCAGACTCGACCAGGTACAGTTTTATCGCTATCTGGGATTGACTTTTTCTGCTACTGGATCCTGGGTTAAACATGCTGAATTTATTAAATTAAAAAGTGGACCAATCTATTTGGGGGCTTGTTACATTTTGGAGGACTGATGGGGGGAAGCTTATAACTCCCACTCTGAGGCTTCTAGACTTGAAGGCCAGCCCACAAGCCTTATGTGGTGCTGAAATTTGGGGAGCTTTTCTTAGGGAGAAACTGGAGTTCTTTCAAGATCGTTTCTTATGTGCGATATTATCCATACCAAAGAATACTCCAGCTAGTCTTGCGAGACTTGAAACCGGTCTTTTACCGGTTGCAGTCAAATTTGATTTGCCCTATGTTTCTTATTGTTTGAGGGTGAGGAGCATGTCTGAAGACAGGCTTCCTCATCTCTGTCTTACTGAATTTACAAATTCCACTCTTATGTCTCAGTGGTATAAGAAACTGATTCTACTTTTGAGAATTAGAGGGAAAACTGTGGATGCATTAGTGCACATATCTAATTCTAAGATTGTGATTCATAGACAACTGGCAGACCTGTCTATTTCAGC
>QEPC01012724.1:477629-512407 GCA_003113815.1 Sphenodon punctatus
GGATGTGGGCAGGGAGGGAGTTCCAGGCATGGGGGGCAGCAAGGGAGAAGGGACGAAGGTGGTTAAGGGAGCAGGGGAGACAAGGGAGAGCAAAGGAGGGGACAGAGGAGGAGTGGAGAGTGCATGCAGGAGTGTGTAAGGAGATTAGGGCTGGGAGGTAAGGTCGAGCCAGGTTGTGAAGGGATTTGTAGGTGAATACCAGGAGTTTGTAAAGGATGCGTTTGGGAAGGGGGAGTCAGTGAAGTGAGGAAAGGAGAGGCTGCCTGTGGTTGACACGACGGGCAGAGTGGATGACCCTAGCAGTGGAGTTTTGGATGGAGATGGAGGGAGGGGGGGCATGTGAGAGCAGGGATGGCCAGCAAGGCGAGAGATGACCATGGCATTAACAAGGGCTATGACTGAGGAGACAGAGAAAAAGGGGTGAATCTGAGCAATGTTATGGAGGGCAAAGCAACAGGACTTGGCAACAGAGTCCATGTAAGGTTTAAAGGAAAGGTGAGAATCGAAGACGGGCTTGGGGAATGGGACAGATGGTGACCCCATCAATAAGGATGGACAGGGAAGAGGGAGAGGAAGGGTAGGGAGGAAAGATAAGGAGTTCTGTCTTAGCCATGTTGAGCTTGAGCTGACGTTGGGACATCCAGGCGGAGATATCAGAGAGACAGTTGATGAGGCGAGCTTGGACAGAAGGAGGGAGAGAGGGGGTGGAGAGAGAGAGTTGAGTGTCGTCAGCATAGAAGTGATATTGGAAGCTGTGGGAGGCAATGAGTTTGCCAAGGGACAGGGTATTGATAGAGAAGAGTAGAGGGCTCTCTTGAGTAAAGTCCAGTTAGTGAATGAAAAGAATCACAGAGTGTAAGCAAGACAAAGAGTCTGTTGCTCCAACACTGCTTTTGTACTTCAGGAAAAATACCCTGAATGTGATCAATCTTCTTTGTGACTAGCTGAATCTAATTTCCAGTGTGCTGCTAGAAGATGTGCTTCGATCATGCATTTGCAATTAAATGAAACTAGAGATTAACATCCAAAAGACACTCTACATAGAGTTTCTGAACTGAAGAGGTGAAAGTGGTCTCCACAGGGTCATCTGGTTTACCCCCATCCCCTCATCCTGGGGCAGGATACCTTATACATAAAGCATCCCTGGCAGAGGACTGTCTGGTATGTTATTGAAAACCTCCAGGAAAGGAGATTCTACAAACTTCCTTGGCAGTTTGTTTCACTGCTGAGTTTTAACTCTTAATAGTTAGTCTAAACCTGCTTTGGCCCACGAGCCACCAGCACGTTTGTTGGTGCACCACCAGATGTTTGCCTGGAATTGATCTCAGGGATGTCAAGGAAAATCCCAGGCTGTGATTCCAGAGACCTCAGGGTCGCAGTCCAGGCTACTGTCTGCCCGATTGGGTCAAAGTGGGACACAACAGGCTATAATGTTTGCTATTTATTACCTTCATTTAATTTCCCACCCCCTCCTGCAAATGGCAGCTTACAAATAGCATTATTAAAACCATAAAACAGAACAACTGTTGGAGTTAAAATACTCCTCTCCCAACCAAACCTCCCCACCCACTACCCGTCTCCCCCAACAAAAGCCTGGCAGAACAACCAGGTCTTACACGGTCGTCAGAAGGAGGAACGGTCCATGGCCAGATGGACTGCTACTGGGAGGGAGTTCCACAGCCTCAGGGTGGCCATCGAGAATGCCTTCTCCACAGTTGTCCCTGAGAAACTCGAAGGACCTCAAGAAGGGCATTCCCAGTCGACCGCAAGGGCCGATCCAGAATCTGGGGGGGGTGAGGCATTCCCACAGATAAGCAGGGCCCAGACCATGTAGGGCTTTATAGGTAAGAACGAACACCTTGAATTTGGCCCAGAAGACTATAGACAGTCAGTGCAGCAAATGGAGTTCTGGTATTATGTGCTCATTACGATGCCGCCGCAGTCTCTGAACCATCAACAAGGGTAGACCCGTGCAGAGCACATCATAGTAGTCTAGTCTGGAGGTGATGAAGACATAGATGTTAGTGGCAAGGTCGAAGTCTGAGATATGGCCCGCTGTAACCTGGCCCGGATTGGGTTTGCCATGACTGGCTGCCATTGCTGCCTGGTGTGGCCCTGGGAGCAGAAGAGGGGCGGGGCTATCCAGCTGTATGTTTGTGCAGCTACCCGCCCTCTGTGGTGGCCCAGTTGCCAGCATGCTTGTTGGCCAGTCCGACCTATTCAAACCCACTATCGCACTGTTGCCCATGTTCAGTTTATCCTCCATATCCCCACTCCCTCTCAAATCCTTCTCAGCAGTTGTCTAGTTATCTCCTATCTTGTTCTTGTGCATTAGGTTTTTCTTTCCTATATGTAATATTTTACATTAGTGTTTAGTGAATTTCACTTTATAGTTTCCATACCAGATCTCCAATTTATTATGGCTGTTTTAAATTTTAATCTTATCTTCTAAGGTGCTTGCATTCCCTTCCTCCTGAATGGTCCTGTTGGACTCAGTTTGTTTCAGCACCTTCCTGTCCAATCCCCTTACGCTTGGCCTGGGCTCCTTGTGAGTGAGAGATCCTGCTCCACTGGAATTCTGTGATGTCACATCTATCCACAGGGGTGGGGCCATGTCAGACAACAAGGGGTTAAATAAAGGCATTTTCCACACCCCTCTCCTAATGTGACTCTGCCTCTGTGGGTCACTTTGCAGCATGGTACTTCGTAGCAGGCAGCCATCCCTGTTACAATAGGACTTATCTTAGAAAAGCCAGACCAGGTTTAGATGAATCCTGACACACCTGCACTAGGTTGGAGTTCAAGCTGAATTTTTCAGACCAAGTAGGGCTCTGTTTACAAGCTTTAAAGCCTCCTGTGACATGTAGGTCTCTTTCTCCCAAGTATACTGGACCTTGTACATCCCTCCCTCTTCTTCACTAGATAGGAAGGGATTGAATTCACTAGAGCCAATGTACAGATTAAATGCCCTGAGCTGCAACAACAAAGACATGCAAATGGAGGGGAAAGGAACGACAAATAGTAATAAAGTTTATTATGTGTAGCCAAAGGCTATTACATCAAAACAACCCAACAACAATAACAAATACATCTGTACAGTCAATACATTTTGGGAGTTCCCACTGACTGTCCACTTTTTCCAGGTCACACAATAACAGCTCAGCCCGGTGGGCGTTTATTGCTTTACTATGGAACTTACCTGTCTTCAGGCTACCCCTAGCCCAAAATGGGCTGCCTGTCAGGTAATTGGGGAATCTACTGGGTTGAGCAATAACCTTAAGTTAACCAGAAGGTTATTGGTGGAGAGCTAAAAAGAAAGGGAGTCTTGCAGTTTTCCTCTTAAATCATTCAAAGCTGGGCAGCAAAAAAATATATAAACTAACGAACCAGGCACATGAAGATCACAAAGATCGCAAAACAGCTGTTCGTTGGGTACGCCCGTGTAGCGGCCCTCCATAATACTTGGGGAATAGGCTCCACAGCAGAGGCGAGAAAAGGCCTGTCTAAGTTGGACATCCGTCCATATGAATAGATAACTGTTCTTTGAGACTTGGGGGTTCGGAGGAAAATAGTCCAGGGCCACCTGCTGCAGTCTGATTTGAGTATCCTCTAGCTGAATCTCCAGGTCAGTCAGCCTCTTAGAAATAAGAGATTCAGCTGCCTCGTGGCCAGCCCCCAGCAAAAAATCACATGAAAACCCTAGTTTTTTACTTTCAATCATAATTTTAGAATCCCAAGAGCTCAAGAAGTTGGAAGACACTGCAAGCGAGAGCAAAGATCTGTCCATAAACGGAAACAGACAGACCCGGAGCCAATGCTTAATCATCACACGCAACGCAACATGTCTTAATGTATATGAACCGGTTTCAGTTCTCAGTAATACTTGGGGCGTACCCCTTGGAAGCCCTAGAACCGTTCGCAGAAATCCGTTCTGGAACACTTCAAGTTTATGTAAAAATGCGAATCCCCAGACCGAGATTGCATACGCGATCTGGGGAATCACCTTAGCCTTGAATAGTTTGATGGCGGGCTCCACCAACTTGCCATCTGGGCCCAGAAAGAATCCCACTATCGCGGCGGTGGTGCGTTTTACCTGCGCCGTTACCGCTTCATAATGGGTCTTCCAGGAGCGGGAAGCAGAAAAGATCACCCCAAGATATTTGTAGGAAGGAACCTGCTCAATAACAGTTCCCCCCATGGTCCATCGATGTACTTTGTGACATCTGGGATTCCCCACAACCATCACCTTAGTCTTTCCATAATTTACGGAAAGGGCCTCATTTCTGCAGTATGCTTCAAACCGGTCCATTACCCTCCTCAATCCCACAAAAAAGAGAACGAGACCAAAACGGCAGAGTCCGCGTAAAGCAGAGCCGGGATGGCCCTACCCCCAATGGTCGGGGGGTGGCAGTCTTTGGTGTTAATAAAGGAAATTTCATTGTTTAAAAAAAGATTAAACAGTGCTGGGGCCAGTATGCAGCCCTGCCTTACGCCTGCTTCAACCTGAACTTTAGGCGTTAGGCCTGTGTTGTTATTGCATCTGACCTGAAGGGAATTGCCCGTGTGTAACCTGATCATTAAAACAAAAGACGCGGGTCAATAGATGACTCGCTTAGTTTGTGCCACAATCTTGCCCTTGATATGGAGTCAAATGCCACACGGAGATCTACGAAACACAAGAACAAGTCCTGTTTCGGCACCAGATAGCTATTTACCAGGGCTGACAGAACCTGGAGATGATTCAGCGTGGATTTTCCCTTCTGGAACCCCATTTGTTCTGGTTCTAGGATAAGAGAGGAGTCTATCCAGTGTTGGAGTTTTGATAGCAAAAAGCGAGCATATAGCTTCCCCACCATACTTAAGAGACTAATGAGGCGATAGTTCCCCGGAGATGCTGGGTCCCCTATTTTGAAAATAGGATGGACAATTCTGTTAAGCCATGAGGAAGGGACTACTCCCGTCTCATTGATATAAGTAAATAATGGGGCCAGTATACCTGCCCACCACTCTGGGATGCTTTTTAGACACTCGGAGGAGATGTAATCATCTCTGGGGGCCTTACCTGCCTTAAGCGTTGTAATCAGCTCCAAAATTTGTTCTGGGGTTACCAGGGGCCACAGGGGGAAGCAATCCTTTGGGAATGTTGGGACACTATACGTGTCAGGAGGGATGTTAGAAAAGAGTTCAGTGTAGTATTGTACCCACTTCTCAGAGGAGATCAGAGGGGGTTTGTGGGAGGGATCCCACTTTCCTGCTCGATGGATGAATTCCCCAAACTTTTGGGAGTCTCCAAGGACAACAGCACTCTGGAGAGTTTTCCAGCTTTTGTGTTAGAATACCATTTTCTTGAAAGCCAAAAGCTTCCAGTGGTTAGATCTACTAGACTGAAGTTGGACCCATAAAACCCTAGTGGGGTTAAAACTTACTTTCCTTGCTACTTTCCTCAGTGCAGCTCTAGCGAGCTGACACACTTTGTCAAACCAGACATAATTCGGCTTGGTTACTGTTGGGTCTTTTGCTACTGACAAAATAGAAACCAGTGTCCCAACCAGTTCCCCATAATGGTCAAGAATGTCATCGCCCATCGCCTGGATACCTAGGTAGCAAGACTCCACCTCGGGGGAGTCAATAACCTTTATCAGGTCCCTCTCAATTTTTTCTGACCAGATTACATGGGCCAGGTAGGGTGCGTCTTGACAAGGGTTCAGTGCCACCGGGGAGCCCCTCAGGCGGTGAAACTCACGAGTGAGTGAAAAAAATAATACTAAGGGGAAGTGATCAGATTCCACCCTTGGACAAACTTGCAATAGGCTGATGTTTTGCACAAAAGTTTTTGATGGCAGAAAATAGCCAATGACACTGGATCCAAGATTGGAGTGATGCGTATAATTCCCCTTCAGATCTCCAATCAAACATCCGTTTAAAAGGGCCAAATCAAAGCCGTCACAAAGATCGAATAAGTGTCTAGCCTCCGGACTAATGACCCCGTTACATGAGCTCCTTTGGGCCAAATTTATTAGTACAGGTGAATCATCTAAAAGGTTACTAACAGGTGTTGCCACTGCGTTTCCGGTTCTGATGTTAAAGTCACCTCCTATTATAATAGATGCAAACGGAAAAGACTTTTTGGCGTTGAGAAGCAATGCGGACAGTGTCATCCAAAGATCCCTGGGAAAATAAACTGACAATGACGGAGGCAGATATACAATACCAATGAGTATTTTCTGTCCACCTGGGAAAATGAAATGGAAAACTGCCAGATTCGATCTATAATGGATGACTTGTGATACTTTAATTAGACTTTTCTCTAAGACTAGAAGTGCCAACCGCCCACTTGGGCGACCACCAACGGCCGAAGGAGTGGCATGTACGCAATACACTTTAAAACCCTTACAAGAAAAATCATACAAACTCCATGTTTCTTGAAAAATCAACAAATCAAAATCTTTAATAAAATCATAAAAGTCCCTATCTAACTGGCAAAACTTCCATCCGGCAATGTTCTAGGAGGCGATCTTGAACCCTAGGGGTTCAATAGGTGACTGTCACGTACCAATCTCAGAGTTGACTAGCTGTACTAAGTGCCCTCCCTCTAACAAACCCAATTGAGATGTCATGGGTAAACTATCTATATACTCAGCGTTCCATGGACAAGGGGCAGCCTGTGATTGACCAATCAGACTAGTATTAGGAGTCATCCCCTTAGGGGCACCCCTTAATTTATCTGGTGTAGAGGATGATCTACCTTGGGCACCTCCTTCCATGGCAGAGGGCCATACACCCTCGTCCCCACGAGTCAGTGAGTTAAGGGAGTCCCCCCTAATTGGGGATATCTCTGAGGGAGAGGAGGGTCTAGGCAACCTAGAATATTGGAGCAACAAAGATGGAGGTGCTCCCTGGCGCTTCTTCTTCGTGTGTGGGACCTTTTCTGTCTCAGCTCCTTCAGTTGACCGTGTAAAGACTCTAAGCGGGTCATTAAATTCCCCCGAGATAGGGCAACACTATGGGACCCATCCACACCAGGTGGGTCCGTTCCTCCTATTTCCAGAGGAGGATGAGATGGGGAGCAATATGGATCCACCTCCATCCCCGATGCTACCGGAGCCTTTCCACAAAAGGGTTGCTCCAGATCGCCCATACCATCCCCACTTACCTCATGAACATCAGGGGGATGAACCTCCTGTTCTAAGAGGTCTGATGGAACTTTTGGCCTAGAGACGGCTTCCTCCTGGCAGACTAAACCAGCCTGTGTGCCATAAGCTCTTAAGGGAAATACCACAGATTTATTTAAGAGAGGCAGGTTTTCCCAGATTAGTTCTATCCAGTCTACTGAAGTAAATCTGATGTTAACCAGATGTCTAAGCTTGGGCTTTATCAAAACGTCCACAGAGGAGATAGCATGCCGGGTGAATGGTTCATTTAATAGTACCCGTAGATGTGCTGCTGTATCTAAAGGAGTATCCCAGTGGGGAATTCGTCCACCTTCACAGGGGAGAACTACAAATATGAGATTACTCTGTAGCAACTCAAACACCTCTGGCCCCTGCAGCTCTGCAGCTGGTTGTGGTGCAGGCACCACTGGGAGGACTGTACTGATCACTGTTTTAGGCTGGGCTTTCCCAGCTAACCCTCGGGTCTCAAGCCGCTGTAGTTTTTGTGGGGCCTTAGATACAAGGGGGCCGTAGGCCGGGCTAGCCTTCTGGAAAATTAAGGTGTCCATTTTGCCATTTAGCTGATTCAATTCATGAAACATAAAATGTAACGTTTCAGTCGTTAGAGAGACATGATCAGTTAAAAAGTCCATTAGCCGGCCACTTGACAATATCACAGAGTCTGATTTTAGCGACCCATCGGACTGGCATAAATTGTTAACTGATATTGCCTAAGGGGCTTCAGGGGCAATAGTAGTCAATACCAAGGGATCCCCCGAGACTTGGGTTCTCAATCGGGAAAAATACCTTCCCAGCTGAGATGTAGAAAGATGTCGTCTGGATCTTCCTATAGGTACCGAAGCCTTACATAAGTACCCGTCAATTTTCCTTTGTTTGGCCAGCACTAGAGTTGTCACAGATAAATCAGCCATGTCAGCTCGAGGTCTTTTGCAACTCGCTGAAGCCATTTCTGTGGCCAGAGTAATGCCTTGACATCTGCAGCCGGCGTCTAAGGCCGTGCCCACAAGGGCGCGCCCTTGCGCGCACAGCCCTTAGGCGTGCACACCCACGGCGCACACGCTAGAGCAGCTCCAGCTTTTGTAAATCTCTAGGCACAGCGGGGCCAATCAGGTACGTGCAACAAACTCAGCTGTCAAGCAGTGCTCAGCGGGGCTCTGTTCATGGGAAGCAGACAAATACTAGGGTTCACGAGACCCCCCAGAGAACTCATGGTAGGCAGCAAACTGGCAGGGGACCTGCCTCCACAGAAGCTCTCCCCCTTAGGTGCTCGGTAGGAGACCTGCGGCGCGCATGCTAGAGCAACTCCGGCTTTTGTAAGTCTCTAGGCACAGTGGGGCCAATCAGGTATGTGCAGGAAACTCAGCTGTCAAGCAGTGCTCGGTGGGGCTCCGTTCATGGGCAGCAGACAAATACTAGGGTTCACGAGTCCCCCCCCTGAGAACTCACGGTAGGCAGCAAACTGGAAGGGAACCTGCCTCCACAGAAGCTCTCCCCCTTAGGTGCTCGGTAGGAGACCTGCGGCGCGCATGCTAGAGCAGCTTCGGCTTTTGTAAGACTCTAGGCACAGCGGGGCCAATCAGGTACATGCAGCAAACTCAGCTGTCAAGCAGTGCTCGGCGGGGCTCCATTCATGGGCAGTAGACAAATACTAGGGTTCACGAGTCCCCCCAGAGAACTCACGGTAGGCAGTAAACTGGCAGGGGACCTGCCTCCACAGAAGCTCTCCCCCTTAGGTGCTCTTTAGGAGACCTGCCGGAACGACAAACAAGGCAAAAATCCCAGGAATAACAGACCAATTACCAAGCAGTAAAATTTATTTCCAGTCCCAACATGGCATTTCTGGCAGTCCCAGCATGCCTAAGAGGTCGGTAGTCTAGCCTCCACTCCTGCCACCATTTCTGGGCCATATTTAATGTATGGACTTAAAAGCAGGACTGAAATGAGGTTCCACCAAAATGGGAAATCTCATTGAAATTCCAGTTTCCAATACCATGTCGGTGGAACTGAGACATTCTTGGTACTCTCTCTGTAATGTCAAGTGTGATTTTATTTTTAAAGTTTGCTTTTTAAAACTACTTTTTAAAAACAAGGGACTTTCTGTTCCTAATCTTAATTTTTAAAAAAGGCAAAACTACTGTGGAGCCAGATCCTGCAAACCTATATTTCTTCAGTGAGTAACTATATGACAGAACCGGACCTTTTAACTTTCCCCAGTATATCCCAATATATTTACGCACCAGATACATGATGGGTGCAGCCACATGAGATGTGTTATCCCACCTTGGGCAATGTTAACACATGATGTAATGGCTCATATGTCTGGTGGCCACCAGATGCTCACCCTGCCCCAGGGCAGCCAGCTACTACGCATTGCATCCTCCAAAAAAGGGTGGGGACACAGCATGTAGTAATGTTGTCCAAAATAGGATAATGCTATCCAAAGTGGGCTGTCCATTCAGCCCTGTCGCAAGCAGCGTCTGAGTATCTGGCCCAGAGGAGCACACTCCTCCCACCCACCTAACAGCTGATTGTGAGGGAAGGGGTTAGGAAGAGTGCATGCCCACTTTCCTACCACCTAACAGCTGATCTCCTCTGGGCCCCTCCTCCCTGATCAGCTGTTAGGTGTGTGGATCAGGGCAGGGAGGCTGGTGCTCCTCCCACCTTCCCAAAAGCTGATTGAGGGCAGGGGGCCTGGAAGAAGCTTTCATGCTTCTCTGGGCCCCTCATCCCCCCCAAGCAGTTGTTGGGCAGGTGAGAGGAGCACACACACCCCTCCCAAGGCCTCCTCCCCTGATCCATCCACCCAACAGCTGATCGGGGGGGGAGGAGAGGCACAGAGGAGCATGCAAGCTCATTCCAGGCCCCCTCCCCCTACCATCCCAACAGCTTCCTAGCAGCAGCAAGTCTGATCCTGCAGCACAGCAGGTGTCCATGTATCCAGGCCTGTGTGACTGGCTTCTTGGCCCACCCTGGGGTATGGAGGAGCTGATGATGGCCACAGGGGGCAGACTGTTTGGCCAGCTATCTCTGCCAGCCCTAAATGTGATGGCTGAGCTTGCCTGCCATGGGCTGTGCAGGGGATTGGGCTCACTCCAGCTCATGTGGCTGCACCAAATGTGTTTACCTTATTTTCTTTGCTTTCAGTTCAACGCTCAACCTCACTTAAAAGGAGATCTTTTAATACGGGAAGCATAGTGAATCATAGCTATAGCACATTATTTAGTCAAATGTCTAGATCACATTGTTAACATAAGAAAATCCATGTCAGTCACCCTGAAATGAAAGATTACCCTGAGTAAAAAGTCTGAGCCGTGGTTTGAGGTTTACTTTAGCACATCGTTTTGAATCATTCAGTACCAAGGAAAGAATTCTCTCCCGATGTAATTTTTTTATTTCAGCAATTGGGGGTGGGCTGTGGCTCAAGTGATACAGTGCATGCTTTGCATGTATACTGTCCTAAATTCAATCCCAGGCATATCTGATTCAGGATCTCTGTAGCACGCCTGGGTGAGTCCTCTGTCGGGGATCCTGGAGGGTCTCTGGTAGCACGTGTGGGTGAGGTCTCTGCTGGACCAGATTTGAAACCCTGCTGCCGTGTCAGGTTGTGACAATACTGGGCCAAGATGGACCACTGGTCTGACTCAGTTAGGCAGCTCTTTATATCCTTAGTTGTTTCAAGAGTAACTCTGGAGAAAATGTTTTCAATAATATATATATATATTTTAATTAACAATTTATTTTGCAAACAAACATTGCTTAGAATTCAACAGGGAATACATGGATGTTAGGCTATCTGTAATGCACGCATGCTGGCCCTTTAAGAGCAGCCCATGGGTCACAAACCCTGCCCCTTAGCAGGGGTGTATAAGGAAGCATAGACTAGCTGGACTTAGGCCACTTTTTAGACGATCGCGCTGTGCGCTTGCGCGCGGTTTCACAAACCCCGCAAGGAGAGATTACACATGACGATGCTGGCAATCACACACCTGATATGGCGCAGCACATTCTTTTCAAGCTGCGAACTGTCCGGGAGCCTGATCGAGGTAGGTCATTCGCGGCTTGAAAAGAATGCGCGGCGCCATATCAGGCGCATGATTGCTGGCGGCGTCACGTGTAATCTCTCCTCGCGGGGTTTTTGAAACCCCGCGCGAGCGCACAGCGCGATCGTCTATAAGCAGCCTGAGTTGAGCTAGGGGAGGTAATGAGTGCAGACTTCTCCTCTCCCTGGCCTTCCCATGCACTCCACGCTTGTGAAGGTCCTGAAGCCAAGGTACCTGGAGAAGAGGGTTAGCTAAGAGAATGAAGAAAGGCCTGGGAGGAGAGGGGGGCTGAGTAGAAGCCAGGACCCAGAAGAGGGGTCAGGAAGCCATGTGCACCTTGCAAACTGTGCATGTGCTATGTGGACACTGTACATATCCGTGTATATAATATCTACATGGGTGGCAACAATAAATTGGTCCTAACCTGCAACAGAAGCCTATTGCCTGTTCCTGGGAGGGGAGCTGACTGCCAAACAGGTGGGTTGGCCCTGATCCTGCAAGGATCTGCACCAGACATGAGGGGTATCACCCACACTATCAATTAACATTTTTCTGCTATGCATAGAATGGTCTTTTTCACACGGATGCTCACCCCCTTCGCACATGCGTGTGGGTGGGGTGGGGGCGCCCATGAAAACACTGAGGCAGTGCAGGGGGATCGGTGGACATTCATAGGAATGTCATGGCTGGTGGGTGGGGTTGCATCCACGTTCCACCCATCACCCACGCACAGAGCAACGGGCACCAATGCTGGATACTCTGTGCGTGGACGCCCAGCCACCGCAGCCCTCCATGCACGCATTCCCCTTAGAAAAGGGTCAGTTGCACTGTTAGTGATCCTTATTTATTAGATATTACCTCCTGTCTAAGCTGTTCTTGATAAAGCACTACAGGGATGTTTATTTCTAATCTCTTATACGGAAAACAGCATATATGGCAGTGTTATCTCTGCACGTAGAAGTGGATACACTTGCACAATTTTTACTAAATAAATCCAACAATATTACTAACTAGTTGAATTTTGAAAATGAATTACTACATTTCACTGGAACAAAAACCTCAACAAGAAGGTTGCAAAATGTTTGGCCAGTTTCCCAAGTAGAAGGCTAACTGGTACAATTGTGCATCTACCACATTCCAAAGTCAATACCCAACTTCCTTTATCGTTTTCACTAACTTTCCCCAAGGTCACAGATTCCTAGCACATAGTGTCTCCTTGAAGCTGGGGGAGTGGGTAAAAGTTCCAATATAAAACTCCGAGGCTTTCCCCTCAGCCTTCTGAAATTCCCATATCAGTTTTAAAATAAAAACAAAATCCATGAACAAAACAACCTCCTGTACTTCTTCAAAGGCAAATGAATAATATTCAGTTTCAGCTTCATGGAAGGCCTTTAAGTTTTGAAGCAGAGTGATTTTTTTAAAAATAAAATAAGTTCTGTATTATGTCCATAATTCTAAAAAATCTCAGGGATCTCTGTATGTGTGTGTGTTAGAAGCATCCTGGCCAAAGGTAACTTTTGCCAAGTGCTCACAGGTCATGTAAAAGATGGAAGAAGCTAAGATTAATGTAGAAAACCATGCTAGTAGTCCAGTGTATTTATAAAAACAAAAGCCTGGCCATGTCTGGGCTAGAATTAGATACCTCACTGAGTAGCACCTTAGTTAGCACCATTCCTGGTCTTATTGAATTCACAAGCCTTTAATGCCGATGAAAAAGCATGTAGGGAGGGGAGTTCTCTTTTGCCCAGGGTAGAACAGCAGGAAGCACCGTGAGTGCATCCAGCAGGTCTAAACTCTGCTGTTTGAGACCAAAGCTGTTAGCATGAGAAGCTCAGCCAGCTGTAGGTAGGCATCCACACGTGGCCCCTTTGAGATAGCAGAAGCCCCTACTCATAACTTTTAAGGCTGGCCGAACGTAACTGTGTGTGACTTGGTTGTGGGGAGGGCAGGGCCAGTCTTACCACACGGTCACCTAGAGTGATTGCCCTGGGTCCCCTATTTTCTCTACTTCTGGGGGCCCCACAGTGACCCCTATTATCAGGTGAAGGGACAAACCCTACTCCCTCCTAGTGGGGTTCCAATCACAACCACTTCATTGTGGTGATGGGCCCCATTTAACTTCACTCTGAGCTTCACAAATTCTAAGGATGGCCTGGGGGTGATGACAGTCAAGAGTGTAGCTAATTATAACAGGGACAGGTGATGGAGCTGCACAGGGGCCCACGAACCTGAGGGGCCCTACATACCCTCATGCATCTTACTGGTTGAGGGAGCTGGAAGAGATGTGAGGCCGGTTGGCCCAACCCCCATGCTGCAGCCAGTGCCCTGCTCCACGTCCTGATGGGCAGCCAGGCGTGCCAATAATGGGAAGTCATGGCAGCTGACCATGGTGGCCCCCGTAACTGGGCTGGAATGGGGATGCGAACACACATGCCCAGGTGGCCCTTGGGCCCAGACTGTAGGCCAAGTTCGTTCTAGGCCCATGATTCCTCATCAGCTGCCTACCTGGTCAGAGTATGTAGCAGGCCCACATCTGGCAGCCTACTAATGGCATATGGGTAATGCTCTGGCCCAGGCTGGCCATAGTAGGCCATACTGAGCAGTGTCACATATATTAATACCCAGTGTCATGAACTTAGCTTCTAGAGGGTCCAAAGCAGGAGTTTTCTATCATTATAATGCTCTAACCTTATGCAGCCCTATCAGGCCAGGTAAGGGAATGGAGATGCTTTGTACTGAGCATGCGCTATCCCTGCACGTCCCATCTCAGCCTTAGCTAAAGCCAAGATGGCAGCTAAGGTTGGTTCAAAATATCCACTCTGCTTCTGTGGAACAGTTCCATGGAAACAGGAATGGCTAGCAAAATTTCGACTGGAATTCCTATCAAAAAAGTTCTGTCAGAATTCAGATTTAATCATTTGGCACACGTGCATGGGTTTACACAAAACGGCCATGGCTGCACTACGCTTGCACAAAGCAGTGCAGAAAACGGCAAAAGTTATTTCATTCATTCTAACCAAACGATCAGACAGCCCCATTCCAACAGAATCGGAATTCCACGGGCAGACTTTCTACTTCACTCCTAATGGCATCTTGCATCCCCAGAAAATTTTACTCTTCTGATCACTCAGTAGTAAGCACACTCCATGCTGAAAGGCATATGTGGGATGGCATATGTGGTTCAGAACAACTGTCTGAAGGATCTGTAACACTGTATAAGACCTTCAGCCAGGCACCTAACTGCCTATTTCCTTCTGCAAGCAGTGGATGGGGCTTCTGGGCACCTGGGACCAGATTCAGCTTCTGCAAGTAAGTCCTGTGAGTCTGGGCGGCCAGCTGCTGGAGACAAGAACCTCATAGATTGCCACTGCCTGGTAGATGTCCTCCTGCTGGGAAGTGCGATTTATTAGGCACCTCTTGGTCCCCTTGTTGATATGCCAGGACAGTGGCGTAGCAAGTATCTTGTGGGCTGGGCTCATGTTCCAATTAAGGGCCCCCATAAGTGCAAGGGAGTTAGATCCACCTAAGCAGCAACCTCTTAGAGCAACCAGCCAGGCTTGGTTTTCCCTGAAAAGGTTGTACTATTGCCACCTACACTCCCAGTGAGGCCCCCTGGCATAGATGACTCATCGGAGGGGCATGTGCCCCCCCCCAATTCTTGAAAAACCTTATAGAACCCCTGCCTAGACCTCTCTCCTGTGTCTCCCCAATCGACAGTTACCAGTCACCTGTGCCCCTGGAGCAGCAGAAGCCTCAGCAGGAAGGAAGTTTTAAGAGTTGGTGGGACCAGCACTCCAACCCTGTCCACTCTGAAAAGTTTCTTATTGGTAGGTCCCTTTCCAAACAGCCTGCTAGAACATTTTCAGAGTGGGTGGGGGCAAAGTGTTGGGTTCACTCCCTCCTCACCTGCTCTGAAAATTTCTTAGCGGTGCTCAAGCCACTTGAGAAGGGCCCCCATAGAGTTCAGGGCCCAAGCCCAACTGAGCCCCCTTGCTCCATGAGAGCGATGCCCCCGATGGAGTGATCCAGTTCCTGATACTCACTGTAGGTCTCTACTGCAAGAGCCCCAGCACTCCTTCCTTTTCCCAACAGCTCCCTGAGGAAACACCCTTCCAAAGATCCCCGCTGGCCTTCCAGACATCTCCGGATGGATTGCAGCCCCCAGCATGACCAGCACTAATCTCCCCCATCTCTGCCACTATGAGCAAGACTATCCCCATCCCATGGCCAGGCAGGAATAAGACCCAAGAGCCCTCAGATCTCTCAGGCACAGTGCAGCTCACGCCAGGGGTTCCCATGGGCAGCCCTCAGTCTCACCTTCTCTGGAGTCTTGCAGAGCATCCTGGCTGGGCTCCTCTCCAGGCTGGGGAGGCTGCGTAGCCCACAGCTGAGCCACCTCCTGCTCTTCCAGCCCACGTTTCACTGGAGCTTCCACTTCCACAGCATGGGAAGCACAGAACTGCTGACTGGAGAGCATGGGCAGAAGCATGCCAGTACACCAACTCATTCTCCCAACCCCATTCCAGGGCTCCATTTCCATGGTATCCCATGGCCCACAGACTCCAAAACAACTGCTGAGGCCCCCCCCAAATAATGGGGGGCCCTGGGCTCAGTTGCACCACCTTGCACTACACCACTGTGCCAGGACTCAATAAGGGATGAGCCAATTCACAGTGCTGGACTCCTCCTCCAGGAGGGCTCTTCCAGAGGAGGCTATGCTGGTAAGGGGTCTGGCAGCTCCATGGAGCATGGCTGGGCCAGAAGGTTAGGCTGAGCCAGGGGATCCAGTTCTGGGAACCAAGCTAGGCCAAGGGCAAAACAAGCTGTCGCACAAGGGGTAAGAGTCAGAGTACATGAGAGCTGGCCAGGGAACTGGAGAGGGTTTTAGGAACAAGGTAAGGGGCTGTCCATGGGTAAGAGCACATGACAGGGAACCAGAGAGAATGGCAAAAACAAGGTACAGGGAGACTCAAACACAACAACTAGAAGACAGCACAACTTCCTATTGGCACCAGAATGCCCTATATACTGATTGGTACCCAATCAGGAATTTGGCAGACAGGGTCAGAAGAAAGACAGAAAGGGTGGATTCACAGATTGGAAACACATGAGGTGGCTCTGGTCAAAGCAAGAACTGGGAGGAGACACAAGGAGGAGACTCCAAACAGGAAACAGGTCAGAGCAGTAGCACGGGCAGCTATGCCAGCACTCCAAGAAGGCTGGGGATTCAAGGCTAGAGCATGAAGCCCTGGAAAGCATATGCTCTAGCTGGTCACCTTGCCTTATGTTCGGCCCTGCTATATAAAAAAAGGGAGACTTACAGCTTCCTGGTGGGACCCTGAACTCTGGGACATCTCAAGATGACTGGCATTAAAACTGATATCAGACAGCTTTACTGACCCTCCAACTGCCCTGATTTTCCTAGGAATGTCATGGGTATGAATAAAAATTCCCGCCTGAGTCACTGCCCTGGCAAAATCCCGTTTTGCTTAGCCCGCCTCACCCAGTTGTGGTAGGATTTTTTCCCTTCCTTCTGATGGGCTGCTACTGCCTCCCACTCCCACTCCCACAGCTCTCTACTCTCCCTGGGCGGGTGGCCACCTTAGGAAGCCTTGTCTTGCTGCAGTCCCCCCTCCCCCCTGTGGTGCTGCAGCTTGAGTTTCTGTCTCAGCAGCCACCTACTATCAGCCAATTGCAGATCCAGCAGTGAAGTCATACTCTGTCCAACGTGAATGCTTGCCAGCGAAAGACCCGCGCTTCTGCCTTTGCCATGAGATGGGAGCTGCACATCATGGGACTCACACAGACTCCCAAAGCACCAAAGGCCGCACATCCATCTCATAGGAAAGCAGCCTATACCAGGTGTGCTCCCTTCTGAAGCATAAGAAGCCAGCTCAGAGCTTGCACTCTGGGTTAGGGGAAGCAGTTCTAGCTCCCTGCTTATCAGCTGTTGAGATGGAAAAGGGGGGGGAGGGAAGGGAGAGGTATTCGGAAGCCCTAATTTCCATTATTAGGAATCCTGGAGGGACATTTGCTGCCTTTGTGAGGGGTCGGTGTGGGAGGTGTAGCAATATTTTGCCTAGGCAAAAACTTGGTAAAGCTGGCTGTTTGAGATATTTTTAATATGTATACAGAATAGAGATAGGTTATTTGACAGGTTTTGATGGCCCTCTCTGAGCGATTTTTGTCTGAAACTTTGGGCAGCAGTAAATCTACAGGTTGGATTTGCACAAAGGTAATTTAGTGCAGGATGAGTATCAACTGAAAATTGGAGAAACATTGTCCAAATCCCTAGAAACTTTCCTGAAGAGAGAGACCTGAAAGTTTGTTCTTTGTGTTTTTTCTTGACTGGTTTCCAAAAACTGTCTTATATGTCTGGAGATGCCGAGTGTTTAGAATTCACTTCTTTTGCTTTAGTTCATTCAGGACTGATTGCCATAGTAACCAGAGTTATAAAGTGAACTTTTCCTTAGCATAGCTCCCCTCCCCCCCGTCCTTTATGACTGAATGGAAAGCAAAACAAAAGATGGCACATTGGTTATGACCCAGCCATGGCCAGCTTGTTAGCTAATGTCACCCGGTGACCTTGCAATGGCCATGAAAGTGACTCAGTCAAGCTGACAAGCACAGGAAATGGAAAAGCAGAAACAAACCAACAAAAAGGATATGGAATATGAAAGAGCAGAAAGAGATAAGGTTTGGAATTACATGTACAGGGACTGAATTTGTTAATATGGCTTAAACAAAGGGAAAAAGTTTTGACTAGATTGCAACAATTCTGAGTTAACTGAATTCAGTACGCTGAGACACTTGGGTTTCTGTATATTTCACTTCTGCTAAAGCAGACTGGCAGGAAAAAGTCAGGGAGCTGAAGTGTTGGGGCCCTATGGGCTAGAGGTATTGGATCTGTATTATGGATCTGAATTTAAATAAATTAAAAATAAATAATAAATAAATAAAACATTGTGCATGTGCGAAATGACCACTGGACCGTTCTGTGCATGTGGACCATTTTTCAAAATGGCGGTGGTACTGTTGCCATTTTGGAAAAGGGCAGCCGGTCTACACATACAAAAAATGGCCACTGCTATTTTGAAAAAGGCCATGCATTCACAGAATGGTCCAGTGGCCATTTTGTACATGCAGTTATTTTTAATTTTTATTTATAGATTTTTAAACCAAACTCCAACAGGCATGTTGCAATTCAGTACGAATTAATCCCATTATGGGCAGTTAGAGATTAATTCAAATCTGTAACCCCCATCCCTATTCAGCAGGCTCCTATGCTTGGTCCTGCTCAGTAGTTTCACCTCCACCTGCTGACCTACAAAGTTAGGTCAGAGGAAAGGGTCCAGGGGGTACCTAACCAACCTAGGCAATCTGCCCCTGCTTAAGAATATATCATTTTACAACTCTTGGTCCAGATGCATCCTGAGCCCTAAGGCACTAGTAGAACAGCATGGAGTTTGCTCCTGTGGTTGAGTGCATGCTGTGTATGTATACGGTCCCATGTTCAATTCCTGCCATTTCCTAATTAAGATCTCTTGTAGTATGCTTGGATGAGGCATCTGCCAGAACACTGGATTTGAAACCCTACTGTTGTGACAATACTGGCCTAAGATAGACTATTGGTCTGACTCAGTTAGGCAACTCCTTATACATTTAAATAGACAAACAAAATCCACTTTGACAGAGAATGAACTGGAACTGCATATTACTGCTCGGAGTTGGAGAGAGCCCAGAAGTTAAGTTTGCTCACTAGGTAGTGACTGTGAGGCAGTAGGGGTTGCTGCTACAGAGAGCTGTGGTCAGAGAGGTATGCCAAGGTTAATCAATAGGTTGTCCCAATTAGTCATTGAGGGTTAATGCAGAAGTATACACAGAAACCAGGGAGGAATTAGTATCCACAAACCTAGGCAATGGGTGTCGTAGGTAGGTGTGTAGGGTTGGAATTGGACAATAGCAAGAATGGCAGTGTGTGGTCTAAGGGAAAGAACACAGGTTGGAGGTAAAAGCCAACTTCATGGAGGGTGAGTGTATAACTGGAGCAGAGCGGGAGCAGGGATTGGGTTTTCAGCTGCCAGCTCTCTGGTTGCCCAGAAAACCTTCTGTATGCTGTCATTCTCCCTTTATGCTCCTGGTCTTCACCTCCAATGGGAGGTGAAGTTGAGTTGCCATGTGTTAGGGACAGCAGACTAATGTCCTAGAACCACATAGATGCACAGATGACTCATCTAGTTAGGGTGATTGCCTTAAAATCCCTGGGACCTATGTTGTAGCTCGACAAGACCTCACAGTTATGGTGCTGGCGAAGACAGTAGTTTGCCTATTGGTAGAACAGGAATTTTAATATCTACATCGTTTTACAACAAACTGTAATACCCCTTTTTTCATTGACATTGGTGCAATTAAAAAGAAAACCAGACTTTCTATTTTTAAAACGGCAATGTTTCTCTTTGTTTTGTATTGGCCAGTGCAAGCAAAATATTTACTGAACTTGTTCTGAATAAACAAAGGTCACACAGTGGTTTTCTGTTTGCATTCCTAACTAATACTTGAATGTTGAAAACATGACCTTGTGCATCTGTTTGCTTTCCCTCTATAGAAGGAATACAATATTAAGCAAGGAAAGATGTGAGACAAGCTATGAAAATCAGAAACAGATGTTTCAGAAATGGGACAGAAATTCTGGGAACACTGCAAACAATTAGGAACTTGGGCAGCTCCAAAATTTGTTTCCATTTCTAAAATTAAAAGGATGAAAAACCTGGTTTGTAAAATGTCAACTTTTTCTAATTCATACTAATCTCTGAAAGTTGGCTTCTGCTAATCCTCTTCCTCTGCAGGTTAGGGGTAACACTGAAGCTGTGGAAAGCAGAGGGCCAGAGGCAGCAGATCTATGACCCCCTGCTTTCCGTATATGTTTCAGTTTGGGTTGTAGAAAATGGAACAGCTGAGTACTGGTGGGGTTGTATATGGTGGAAACAAAGTTGATGGATGCAGGATGTGTACAGGGAGACAGGACTGGGGGTAGCCAGGCAGTAGGGGAATTGTATGAGGACAGCGAGGTTCTGGGGGAGTGTTTATGGAGGACAAGGCTAAGAAATGGGTGATATGTATGCAGGATGAGACAGGGGGCAGGCAGGGTGGGGGAAGTGTATATATTGGTAACAGGCAGACAAGTGCTGGGAGGGGTGTATATGAGGGGATAAGCCTGAGAGATGGGTGATGTGTATCTATGGACAAAGTTGGGGGGCAGCCAGGGGTGGGGAGTAGTGTTTCCATGGGGAGGGAGTACCCAGGTGGTGATGGTGTATATATGGAGGGAGACGGATGAGAGATGGGTGATGTGTATTATTATATTCAGGGACAAGGGTTGGGGACTAAGTATGTATGTTTCATATGTGTGCTTTCAGCTGGGATGGGGACAAAGGAATACCCATATCCAAGGACTGGGGAGGGTGTACATGGAGGGGAGTGGGGAGTTGATGTATATGAGATTGGTAACTTGATCCCCTTATGAAGACTGTATCTTAAGGGAAAGCAGATGGCAACCAATCCTCAGTCAAGAGCCATAGCCCACAGCCAGCTAAATCCCTTTCCAACACAGAATTAGTACTTCAAAGCATGATATACTAGGACAAATATTTGCTTGCCCTTAATCAGTTGTGTAGTAAGCAGATGTACTTGAGCTGCTGCCTGAGAGGAGAGCTATAAATGAAGGCAAAATTGTGGCTGCAGTGGAAACGCTGAGATTAATTCTGGGCGGGGAGGAGCCTACTGTCCCCAGCTTCAGTGTTGCCCCCAACCTGCAAAGGAAGAGGTTTGGGGCTGAAAGACCAAGGCAAAGTCTGGGGGCATGGAGCCTAAGGCCACTTTTAGACGAGCGGGTCACCGTCGTGTGACTCACTTGCACGATGTTTCAAAACCCCGCAACGCATGGGAGGCGGTAGCGCATGATTTGCCGACCGCAAATTAAATACCTCGCAATTGGGGTATTTAATTTGCGGTCGGAAAATCATGTGCTTCTACCTTCCATGTGCATGATCCCCAACCACTGTCACATGTAATCCCACGTCACGGGATTTTGAAACATTGCGCGAGTGGGTCGTGTGACGGCGACCTGCTCGTCTAAAAGTTGCCTAAGTTGTAAGCGAGCACAGTATGTAAGACTGTACGAAGTCTTTACTTCTTACACGATGTGGGAGTTAAGGAGGGAGCCCTTACAGTTTCTATGCTTTTTGGCACACAAGTGAATTTGTAAGATCCTTAACTCCTCTCTTAAACGGATAAACAGTAGTCTTTTATTAAACCATTCCAGAGAATTCAACTGCGTTTGGGCATATAATGTGATGGACATTTTACACTACAGCCCAGGGTCATAGCTAGTTTGGAACAGACCCTACTGTAGAAAATGGAATGGCCCCTCCACCTTGCCCCTGGGGCAGGGAGGAGCAGTGAGGCCAAGGGGGTCACTGGGGCAGGGGAGTGGAGAGGCCAGGGCATTGCGGGAGTAAAGGAAACAATGAGTTAGGAGTCACCAGAGCCAGGGCACGCCAGGGCAGGGAGGTGGGTCACAGTAAGCTCACTCAAGTGCCCAGCTATTGAGTGTGGGTTTGCTGCTTATCTTCTCAGTGCTTGTTTGAGTTATCACTTCAGGCCCTTCCCCTACTCCCCACTCAGGGCGTTTATAGATGAGGCCAAAAAGGCGGCTGATCCTTTGATCAGCCGCCTTTCTTGGCGCTCATCTACTCGCTGAGGCTGCTTTTTAATTCGCGTCGGAGGGGGCAGGCGATCCTGCCCCCTCCGACGCGGATTCCTGAAGTGCTGGCTTTACGCCGCGCTTCCGGGTTTTGTGGGCGCGCGCGCATGCATGGAAGGGCGCGCACGCATGCGTGGAAGGGCGCGCACGCATGTGTAGAAGGGCGCGCATGCGCACTCACACTCTGCACCATGTCTGAACAGCAGACATGGCATGCAGAGAAGGCGCGGGGGGGAAAGCCGGCATTTAGCGATCCCGCTTCTCAGCGGGATCATCTATAAACGCCCTCAGAGAGGGCCTGTTCTTTTCAAACTCTGGGCACAGCGAGGATGCTGCACCAACTGGTTGTGTTCACTGTTCACATGCACATAGACCCTCAAGACTCACGGGCCCCAGTGTAACTGCTTTGGCTGCTCTTATCACTGATGTAGCTATTGGGTGCGGGGAGCACAGTTGCACCTAAGCTTGAGGTTCTGGTTGTGGGGGATCCACCCGGAGGTGGAAGTTAATGAGTTTGCTCAGGCCGGCTCCTCTCTCCTGTCTTGAAATGGCGGCAGCTTGGACTTGTTGCTCAAAGTCGGAGCCTCTGACTGGAGAGCACTGCCCTCAATTCTGCCTGGCTCTGCTGCCTGCCCCGGAGAGCTCTGTGGCTGTGCAGTGGCTGCAGACAATGCTTGAAGAGAATGCTTCCTGGAATATGATGGAGCTGGCAGGGGAAAGGAGTCACTCCCCAAACAGCTCCTGACTCCAAGCAGAGGGCGTGCTTGACCGGTGGGAGTGCACACACCCTGCCCTGTGCCCAGCCCCTTCCCATGTGCCTGCTGCTCCCTGCATCCCCCTCCAGATGGCACCCCCTTGCCCAATACCCAACCCTCACTTATATGCAAACCCCCAACTCATCTCCCCCAGGCTCTCCCACCTAACGCCACCTGCACCCCTATCTCTTTTAACATTTCGGTGGAATTGNCACCAGAAATGCTATACTTCCAAAAGAAGTAATAATGAAAAAGAATCTACCATACAGTCAAAGAGTTAATCAGCTCATGACCATGTGAGGAAACGGCATGAATATTCTAATTTTGGGGAAATGATATATACATTTTGCTAGTCATAAATGAGGAATGGAATATTAGCATAATAATAATCGGGATACTTTGGCAACAGGCATATGAGAGCTTCTCAACTAAAAGCTAATGGTATAGTAATGATTTGTGTTAGAAAAAATGATGGATGGAGGCAATCATGAAACATTATTGTGCAATAGCTTTGAGATCACCCTGTGCAATTGTTTATAACTGTCATCCTCACATGTACTAACTTGCGTACCTTTGGAATCAGTAGACCAGCTGATTAGTTCTAAATGTGAGTGTCAAGCAGCTGATTGTTGACCCTAAAGTGAACTTTAGATTGAATTGATATCATTTAGCTCTTTTTGACAGACAGACAGACAGACAGACCATTAATGCGGGGTAACAGGCTCATCTTAAGAATAATTAAGAGGATCTGGCAAAATCATATCCAAAATGCATACTGTCAAGTCTCTGACTGGTGGACAGCAGCATAATTCCCTAATTCTTAGTGAAATCACCACAAATGCTATCAATTAGGGCAGCTCCAAGTCAACAGTGCAGTGCTATGGACCCAGCCCATTGTTTGAGGACCTGGCAGCTGGCACTCGTAAAAAAATAAAAGGAATAAATACCACAGATATTTAAAAGTAGAAAAATAAATATCTGCAGAATCTTAGCACTGGGTTTGGAAGCTCTCAAATGTTATAGAACTACAGCCTAAGATTTTAGACACAGAATTTGCAAGACACTGTCTGGGCCACCATCTCTGATCATTGAGCTTGGGGAGGCACATCACTTTACACAGGGTTGAGATTCTGTCCATCTTTATATTTGAAAGAATTAATGAGAGACACAAATCACTGAAGGATACTGGCTACTTAAGATTCATTTTTAGCCGTAGGTTTTTGAAATTTCAACATCAAAGGGCAAGATGTACAATTCTCCTACCTCCAATTCCATATTTTCAGTGTTTCCTCTTTATTTTAGGTTTCGTAAAATTCATTATAATCCTAAAACTAACGTCACTTCACAGTTTTTCTTTCAATACACATAGTGAATAGGTAAAATAGAATAGCTAAAGGGCTGGATTGTAACTCACTTGCATTGGAACTATTATAAGCCCAAAGAACAGTCAGCTAAAATTAGATAAAAGGAAAGATATATGTCTGCCACTTTGTCTTTCTGCATGTTATAAAGTCCTGGATTCTACAGAAGTAAAGTCAGGATTCTACAGAAAAAGGTACAGGCCACTGCAGTCATGTTTCTGAAGAGAAAAAGCTCAAGATATTTCTCATCTTTCCCTATCACCTATGCAAGCCAGGAATTGCTCATCAGAGCAATAAAAATCTCCAGTGAGTATCCAGAGTATATAATAGTAACAAATAAAATGTGGTAGAAATAACAACAATCATAACAGAATTGATCACAATAGTAGCAGCACCAAAAAAGGTCACTTGCCTACTTAAAAATATGAGAATGGCAAGCTGTCATGCCAATTTCTGTGCCAATGGGAGTTCTACTGGTCCCTCATTCAGACTAATGCATTATGGACACAGCACAAGACAAATGGCAGGGTGACATTTGCCGTTTAAAAATGTTTATAGTGTGGATGAAGTAATGAAGTTTGGAGTTTAGATGAAGGAGATGAGCCATTGGGTGTTAACACAAGGAAAGGGAGGCAGCTGGAACCCATATTCAATCTGTGGAATCTCCAGACTGCTGCCACCCCCCGCTTCAAATGGGCAGTCCCCTGCCTGCAGTTCATGAGCTTGTGCCAGTGACTGCAAATGGCTCTAGAAGATTCCAACCCCACCCCTAGCTGCCTGACTGCTGGGTAGTCACTCCAATGTTCTCACTGGGTATTAATGAATATAACACTGTCCCAGTTAGGTTGGCTCTGCCCTGCACATTTGTTCTGGGCCTGCCAGATGTTGGCCCACTTCCAACTTTGCCGGGGGTAGCAGCCAGGCCAGAAATGTGGGCCCAGAATGAAGCGGGTCCAGAGTCTAGTCCCAGCAGTCACCCAGCTGGGCCAGAGTGGGTGGAACCGGGCAGGAATATCTTTTCCCGGCCCTGTCCGGCCTGGCGTGGGGGGCTGCTATGGCGTACATGCATGGCTGTCTGTTATTGGCAGCCATGACTGCGTATCATGACGGGGTGGGGTGACAGCGGCAGCACGGGGGCATGGCTGGGCAGCCATATGTCACTCCCTGCCCCTTCTACCCAGTCGGTTCAGACCACGGGGATGTTTCCACACCCAGAGCTAACCCAGCTGGGGGAAACCCTCCCCATCCCAAAGCAGGTGATGGTGATGCCCTCACATCTGTGAGCACCCACTGTCCCCAGGTGGCTCAGGGACAGAGAGATCATTGGCACTCCCAGCTGTCAGGAGGCCCCTTGGGACTGCACAATCACTTGTACTCCTCTCCTTCTCCCCTGCCAGCTGTTAGGGGTGTACTGGCTCCAGATGTCTTCCTTGACTGTGACCCCCCCCCCATTTCCATCAGTGCCAGCAACAGCACACCCTTCTCAGCTGACAGCCAGTTAGAATTGGGGAGGGCAGATCGCACCTGTGAGAGTCTCTGATGACTTCTGCGCTCCCCTCTCCCTGCCAGCTGTCAGCAGAGAAGGGCACACTGGTCGTGCTTCTATACTGCCGGCAGACCTGGGGCTGTTGGGGAGTGCAACAAATGAGAGGCAGGTAAATCCAGGGCATTGGATGGAGAACTGTGCTCTTAGCATCTTTAGGCATCTGTCTAACCTCGTTTTTGTCAACAGTTCTGAGACACAGTACAGTGAAATTCCTGGTCTCACAGTCCTGTGCTAATGAACAAACAACAAAATAGTTTGGACTCCATTAATTTGTAGCATCCAATGCTCTTGACAGGCTGAGAGGATTCTGTTTTAGGATAGTCATTTTGTTCTCATTATTTATATAGCACTTTCAATGTTCAAAGTGCTAAACAATCTTTATCTAGTTCACCCTCACAACAAAATTGTGAGGTAGGTCATTATTATTCCCATTTTACAGACTGGGAACTGAGAATGAGAGAAAGTGACTACTCAAGGCCATCCAGTGAGTTCATGGCTATCATGTCGACTAGGCTACCCTGACTCGTGCATATTGAACATGTACTTGCTCCTGGGTATTAGAATAACGTGATAGAAGTAAACTAGCAAGCTTCAGCAAGGAAATCTCTTCCCTCAGTAATCTTTTGGAAATGATTTATTTATTTATTATTATTATTATTATTAGCGTTTGTATAGTGCTCGTTGTGTACCTGGTGCTTTACAGAACAATGAAATAGACGCGGTCCCTGCCTATGGCTTACAATCAATTGACACGGAGGGGGGAGACAAGGAGAGGGGACATAGGGAGAGACAAGGGATAAATAACATTCAAGTGGATGGGAAGTCTTGGGTTCATATGCTTGGCTTGGTTGCAGTTAGGCAGGAGTCTGCAGGGAGGGCAGACAGTAAATATTGAGAGGAAAGTTCTAACAGGCGTTGGGAAAAGTGTCAAGGAAGAGGTGGGTTTTGAGGGGGGATTTGAAGGTGTGATGGGAGGGAGCAAGGTGGATGTGGGCAGGGAGGAAATTCCAGGCATGGGCAGCAAGGGAGAAGGGACAAAGGTGGTTGGGGAGCAGGGGAGACAAGGGAGAGCGAGGGAGGGGACAGAGGAGGAGCAGAGAGTGTGTGCAGGAGTGTGTACGGAGATTAGGGTTGAGAGGTAAGGGGGAGCCAGGTTGTGAAGGGTTTTTTAAGTGAATACCAGGAGTTTGTGAAGAATGTGTTGGGGTAGGGGGAGCCAGTGAAGTGAGGAGAGGAGAGGCTGCACGTGGTCGAAGCGATGGGCTGAGTGGATGACCCTAGCAGCGGAGTTTTGGATGGAGATAAGGGGGGACAGGTGAGAGCGGGGGAGGCCAGCAAGGAGGAGGTTGCAGTAGTCAAGGCGAGAGATGACCATGGTGTGAACAAGGGTTTTGGCTGTGGAGACAGAGAGAAAGGGGAAAATCCAAGCAATGTTATGGAGGGCAAAGCAACAGGACTTGGCAACAGAGTCAAAGTAAGGTTTAAAGGAAAGGTGAGTGTCGAAGATGAAGCCCAAGCTATGGGTTTGGGGAATGGGATGGATGGTGGTCCCAGAGATAAGAATGGACAGGGAAGAGGGAGAGGAAGGGTAGTGAAGAAAGGTAAGGAGTTCAGTCTTAACCATGTTGAGCTTGAGCTGACATTGGGACATCCAGGTAGAGATATCAGAGAGACAATTGATGAGATGAGCTTGGACAGAAGGGGAGGGAGAGGAGGTGGAGAGATAGAGTTGAGCATTGTCAGCATAGAGGTGATATTGGAAGCCGTGGGAGGAAATGAGTTTGCCAAGGGACAGGGTGTAGATAGAGTAGAGGAGAGGACCCAGGACAGAGCCTTGGGGAACCCCAATCGAGAGGGGGAGGGAGGAGGATTTGGAATTGGGAAGAGACACATTGAAGGAGCGGTTAGAGAGGTAGGAGGAGAACCAGTCAAGGACAGAGCCGCAGAAGCCTACGGAGCAGTGAGAGTCCAGTAGGAGTGAGTGGTTGACAGTGTCAAAAGCAGCAGAGAGGTTAAGGAGGACAAGAAGGGAGTAAAGGCTCTTAGATTTAGTGATAAGTAGATCATTGGTGATCTTGGCAAAGGCAGTTTCAGTGGAATGAAGGGAGCAGAAGCAAGATTGGAGAGGGTTCAGGGAGAAGTTGGCAGAGAGGAGATCCAGGCAGCGGGAGTAGACAACACGTTCCAGAAACTTAGAGACAAAGGGTAGGAGGGAGACTGGCCGGTAACTAGAGGGATCGAGGATGGACCTTTTGAGGATGGGAGAGACAGTAGCATGCTTGAAGATGGAGGGGAAGGAGCTAGTGGAGAAGGAGAGATTAATGACATGTAAAGGGGGGGGCAACAGTGGGAGCAATGGACGTCAGGAGGCGGGAGGGGATTGGGTCAAGAGGGCAGGTGGAGGGGTTGGAGGAAGAGAGAAAAGAGGAGATTTCCTCAAAGGAGGCAGGAGGGAAGGAGGAGAGGAGAGAGGGGGGAGGTGGAGGTGGAGGTGGTAAGGGAGCGGGGAGAGAAGATGGGTGGGAAGCAATGTCCTGGCGGATCTTGTCAATCTTTGAGGTGAAGAATGATGCGAGATCCTGATCAGAAAGGAAAGAGGGGGGCTGGGAGGTTTGAGAAGGGAGTCAAAAGTGGAGAAGAGGCGGCGTGGGTCACAAGAGTAGGATTCTACCCGGGAGGCATAGCAGTGTTGCCTCGCCAGGGAGATAGCGGAAGAGAGGGAGGAGAGGGAGAATTTATAGTGGAGGAAATCAATAAAGTGGATAAAGAAGACTCATTTATATAATTTATTTAGTTTTCCAAAAAGCCTTCAACAAGGTCCTCACAAATTGTGACTGTGAAATGGGCAGGAGGAAAAGTGCTGGCAAGGGTTAAAATTATTACAAAATATGAAACAAAGAGCAGGAACAAATAAAAGATCAGCAATGCAAAGAGGTGCTTCAGCGATCCTCATAAATCAAAGTGTCCAGAGATGACTGTGAGGAAATCCAAAGAGAACTGAGTAAGGCAGGGGAATCAGTAGTGGCAAATGGAATTCACTGTAGATAAACATAATAAAGTAATGCTCACTAGTTAGAATCATTTGAAGTATTCCTATGCCATACAGGGTGGAGAACCTCTCTGGCCCCGTGGGTCAAATTCAGGCCAGAGTTGTTTTTGATTGACTCCCTTTCCAGTTCTTGAATCTAACCTATCAATCCAGCCCGTCTACAAACACTAAAAGAGTGATCTATGGGGAAGGGAGCCAAGATACAAGCATTCACTCAAGGACAAGGGATGGATTCATACCACAGATCTATGATGTGGGCTCTTCTCTTCATTTGCCTCTCCCAAGGGCACCCTTTAAATTCCCCTGTCCCAACTGACTCCTCTTCAACCTATGGAGCTTATATTCATTTTCAAAGTGGATTGCAATGGGTAATATTCATTCAAATGTTTATTGTTTGACAATAAGTCACAACAAAAAGCAATACATAAAATAACTCCTAAACAAACCATTTACAATACACCAAAGTTTAAGTAAAATTATCAGTAGACTACTACATTCTATCTCAGAGTGGAACAGCTATCAATTTAAATCAAATAATTTATACAACATAACTTCCAAACTCACTTAATCCCATAATTTCATAGCACAGTTCTGAATAAATAAATATCCCCCACCCTCTTGGTAAAAATATTATTATAAAATAGGCTCATAAAGCCATAATCAAAATAAAATTTTCCCAACATGGGACAAAATAAACATAGACCCTTGCTCCTCTACGGAGCTTAAGATCGGGAAACTCTTAACCCCTGCACACTGTAATCTGGTTGCAAACCGGAGATCCACCCAGTCTTGCCCTGGCTAAATATTGTGGGACAATATAACTCTATTCATCCTCATTGACCCTATAACCTTTTTGTTTAACAGCAGATACCCCTCATAGGGATTCAATAGGATTTCCTAGATTGGAATATAGTAATAACCTAAACCCTAGCTCTTCTATGGGGCTTGAGCTCGGGGGGCTCTTGACCCCGGGCCTACGGGATACAGTCCGCAACTAAAGATCTATCCAATCAGCCTTACCCTGACTGAATATAGTAAATCTAAATAATCTATTCATCCTCCCCAGCCTGCTTAATAACAAATACTCTCCACAAGAATTCTATGACCCTAGATGTAACATCAATGGAATGATCACCCAGAAGGAACAATGGGTAATATGGTCCCCAGCCCCTCACTTGCTTTTGAAGACGGTGTACTAACATGATCAGCTCCAAAGACCTGGGTGCACCACTGTGAACAGATCAAAGAAAATTTCTTCTCAGTGCATCTTTATTTATATGAATATTTGTAACCCGCTCCCTCCTGCACAGTGGCAGCTCGGAGGGGGGGGAGGGGGGGACGTACATCACACATACTCATAACAATAAAATAAACTTAAAAACTACAAAACAATTAAAAGACAATATAAAATATAAAATGGACACAGCTTCCAGATAATAAAACAATAAAACCTTCCGACCCCACCTATCCTCCCCCTTCCCCAAAGGCCCAGTGGAACAGCCAGGTTTTACAGCATCTATGGAAAGAGGGGAGGCCTGGGGATATGCAGGCCTCCGATGGGAGGGAATTCCACAGCCAAGACGCGGCCACCGAGAACGTCCTTTGTGCTGTCGCCACCCGGCATACCCGGGGGACTTCAAGCTGGGCATTCCCGGCCGACCACAAGGGCTGCGAAGGAACCCGTGGTCTGAGGCGGTCTCGCAGGTAACCAGGACCCAAGCCGTTTAGGGCTTTGTAGGTCATAACCAGCACCTTGAATTGGGCCTGGAAGATAATAGGCAACCAGTACAGAGCATGGAGCACAGGTGTAATGTGCTCCCAGCAGCCCGACCCTGTGAGGAGACAGGCTGCCAGATTTTGCACTAGCTGCCACCTCCGGACCATCGTCAAGGGCAGCCCCATGTAGAGCGTGTTACAGTAGTCCAGTCTAGAGGTAACGAAAGCATGGATGATGGTGGCCAGATCCGAGTCTGAGACATACCGCCACAGCCATCGCACCAGATGTAATTGGCAAAATGCTCCCTTCGCCACAGCCTCCACCTGGCAATCCAGGCGAAGCTGTGGGTCAAGGAGCACCCCCAGACTATGAACCTGAGCAGCCAAAGGGGGGAAGACCCCACCAATGACGGGAGCTACCACCCCCTCAGCCCTCCCCACCAACGTCACATCCATCTTGTCAGGATTCAGTTTCAGACAGCTCGCCCTCATTCAGTCCCCCACAGCTGCCAAGCACCAGGTAAGCACTGAGAATGCCAGACATGGATCACTCGAAAATGGGAGGTAGAGCTGCGTATCATCAGTGTATTGATGACATTGCATGCCGAAACCTCTCATGACCTTACTCAAAGATTGCATATACGCGTTGAACAGGAGAGGGGACAGAATAGAACCCTGCGGGACTCCACACGTGAGATTCCGGGGAGATGATGTACATTCCCAGAGAACCACCCACTGAGTTCTCCTTGTCAGAAATGAACAAAACCATTCAAGAACAGTTCCATTCACCTCGGTCCGGTCCCGTAGCCTCGTCACCAGCAACTCATGATCAATGGTATCAAACGCCTCCGACAGATCCAGTAAGATCAAAATTGTGGATCTTCCCTGATCTAATTCATGCTGCAGGTCATCAACCAAGGCCACAAGTGCAGTGTCCATGCCAAACCCGGAGCGAAAACCAGACTGCGAGGGATCAAGAAAACTGATCCGGTCCAGGTGCTCCTGTAACCAGTGGGCCACCACCCATTCAATAACCTTCCTAAAAAGGGAAGGTTGGAGACTGGCCGGGGAATCAATGCTCAAAGATGGCTTTTTGAGTAGAGGTTGTAACATCACCTCTTTAAGATGGCTCAGCACGCTTCCCTCCCTAAGGTAGGCATTGATCACCCCTGCCAGCAACGGCCCTAATGTCTCCCGGCTGGCCTTCATGAGCCAGGATGGGTACAGATCTAATTCACAACAGGTGGCCCGGACTGTCCCAAGAGCATCTGCCACATCAGTGGGCGACACCCACTGAAACTGATCCCACAACCACTGACAAGGTGGGGCTTCCTGTACCTCTGATTCATCCACTGTCATTAGTGCAGCATCGAGATCATGGTGAATATGGGCGATTTTATTTGCGAAAAAGTCAGTAAACATGTCACAGCGGGCACTGGAAAATTCCAGGTCCAGGTGGAGAAAAGCTGGACTGACCAGCCCCTGCACCACCTGGAAAAGCTCCACTGGACGTGACTTCACAGACGCAATAAGGGTGGCAAAGAACTCTTTCTTTGCTACCCGTATTCCAACAGCATATGCTCTTAAACTAGCTTTATGCTGCAATCGGTCAGTTTCAGCACGAGTTCGACACCACCGTCGCTCCAACTGCCGTCCATCTTGCTTAATTCGGCGGAGGTCCTCCATGAACCACAGCGACCCCCGCCATCAGCTTTCTGGAAGCGGACGCTTGGGAGCCGTTCGGTTGATAGCCTCAGCCAACAAGTTATCCCAGAAGGCAATGAGGTCATCGAGTGAACGATGATCAAGATCAGAAGGTATTTCCCCATGAGCATTCCGGAACCTCTCTGGTTCCATAAGTCTCCAGGGGCAGACTGAACAAATTGTCCTGCACCATTCTGGGGGTAGACATGCGCCAGGAGACTGGTCCAGAGGAGGTAATAATCCGTCCACGACAGGAGTAAAACTGTTACACCCCCACCGGATCCCACGCCTCAAGGCCGGTGCAGAACATCAGGTCAAGTAAATGTCCCTCCTCATGCGTTGGGCCTTTTACCCTCTGAGACAGTCCCATGGTTGTCATGATGTCCATGAACTCACACTCTTCTCCCCCCCAACCTGGCACCGGTGTGGATATTGAAATCCTCCAAGACCACAGTATTCGGGGATCACAAGACCACCTCCAATACCAGTTCTGCTAGAGCGTGTAGGGAAGCTGCAATACAGGTAGGTGCACAGTATATCAAAAGCAGCCCTAATCTGTCTCCTGCCAAATCGACCATGAGGTGGACCCTCTCCATACACGAAATGGTCTGCACCAGATACCTCCTCACAGTCCAGATATCCTTAAAAACAATGGTTACACCGCCTCCCCATCCTTCTGCCCCGGGTTGATGCTGTACAGCGTACCCGACTGGAACAAGGTCAGTCAATATAGGTCCTGACTCATTGTCCAGCCAGGTCTCTGTAATACATACGAGTATATGAGTGTCAAATTTTTTCTCAGTGTGTAGCAGTGGTCAAAAAGCAAATGTGATGTTAGGATACAGAAACAGCAGGGCAAACCTTACGACAGGATGACCTGAGCATGGCTTCTCTGGTCTCTGCTTTTTCTTGGGGGCCCTCAGTGGCCCCTGTTTTCACTAGGGTAGGCTATGGGGGACCAAACACAACCACCTTTAGTGCCCCAGGGAGGGTGCCCCCAAGAGGTGGGGGCTACCACGGATTCCTCATTTTATCTTCGCCCCGCAAATTCTAAGGCCAGCCATCACAAACACAACAATTGAAAATAAAGGTCGTGAACAAAAATGATTACTTTACCCTCATGCAAATCTTTAGCTTGCCTCATGAATTTTGTGTGCAGTAGGGTTCATTTATCAGAAAAGGTTTTTCCAGATTTGGGAAAGAGAACTTGAAGAAGGGCAACTAACATGATTTAAACCCTGAAGATAATTTTATAAAGAAAGACTGAAAGGATATGGTAAAAACATATAGAATCACGAAAGATGGTGAGAAGGTTGATCAGGATGGAATTACTTCTCTCCAGAGCCAATAACACAGAAGAAGGGACTGTGAAATTCATTTCCAGAGGATGTGGCTGAGTTCAAGAATTTTGAGAGATTTAAAGAATTGGCCTTCTGTATAGATGAAAGGAATATCCAGAGTTATGATAGCTAATGCTACCAACTTTTGAGCAGGGATATAAAAACTTATGTTTGTGCATGAAGCCATTCATTCTCCAACTTGTAGCAGATCCATTTAGTACCCAATCCACCCAAAATGCTTCACATACCACAGTTATTATGGCCATTTCAGTTCTAATCTGATCCAATATGGCAATTCTTACATCACAGAAACTGCCTTACGTTACTTTCTCCCAGCCTCAGGTCCCAATCTATAAAAGGGGAATAATAATTCAACTTTGACTTGTATCATCTGGGAATAATAATTTAACCTGGAACTGTGTGCAGCTGAATGGTGTTGAGGGAGGAGAGAAGACAAGCTTGCTGCATGTTCCCAGAGCTCATTGGCTGCCTCCATCCCTTCCCAGGTACTTATTCAGGGGCTGGGGCCGTGCTAGGGGTGAAGTGTGCACAGCTGAGTGGTGTTGGGGGAGGAGAGAAGAGAAGCTTGCTGCCATTCCCAGAGCTCATTGGCTGCCTCCATCCCTTCCCAGGTACTTATTCAGGGGCTGGGGCCCTCTTGGGCCCCAGCGGAAGGGTGACACCTAAGGGTGTTGGCCATTGTCGGGGCCGTTCATGGGCTGCGTTGGCGCCCCCGCTTTGATTGAATTATTGGAAGCTCCGGTGAGTGGAGGAAGCTTGGAGCGGGAGCTCGGGGCACGGTGCTGTGCGCCTTATGGGACAGTTGCCTGGTGACCTGGAGTGCCTGACCAGTACAGAGGGAGTCCCACCAAACCGAACAATAGCAAGTTGTGTTTTCCTTTTCTGTTATAAGGATTATCGGGGGACATTAACTTATTGCCCTGATCAAAGGGAAATACCCTGAGTGCCTCCACCTGGAGTTGGACTATAAAGGAATTGACACCGCCTCTGGCAGTGCTGGAGGTGTGTGGCCTTAGGCGCCGGTGGTGAGTGGTGGAGCTCTGTGCTCTATGCTGTTGCTGATACCGTAAGTTTAACAACAATATCAGAAAGGGAGCTTTGGCTAATTGGGAAGGTCAAACTCAGGTCAAGTATGAAGCAACAAGACAGGAAAAGAGGAGAGATATCCCCCTCCTCCTCTCCAGAATATACCCCAGTGAAACTTCTGAAGTTTGACCTTATGGCCAACAATCAGGGGGAACTATATGCCCCCAGTAAAATAACTACAGTTGTAGCTGATGAGAATTCACATATTGGAGAGGGTATTGGCAAA
>QEPC01012724.1:550260-568182 GCA_003113815.1 Sphenodon punctatus
CCATCCACTTACTGGACGAGATGCTATTGTAGGAGGGTTCTCTCAGTCTCCAAGTAGCAGAGTTTTACTCAGCAGCAAGGAATGATGCCTTAATGTAGGATATAATGTAGATATTTGAAGTTTGGTATCAATTCTGCCCTTAGTCTTCACTTTGCTAAGCTAAACACAGGGCCTGTGGAATACTCGTGCAGCTGCTGTAGGAATGAAGAAGCCTTACTATAGGATGAATAGCAAAAGAGAGTGATTTTGGGTTGGGGGCCATTGAGCACTAAGACGGAGTGATTTGGGGAGCCAGAGCACTGAAATGAGGGCCAGTACCCCCACTAGTGGCAGTCTCCCCCCTGCCAGCCCCCCATAACCTCCCACTCACCCCTGCCAGGCTGCTGAGGATCTGAGTCTGGGGACTCAGCTCTGCTAGGCCCCAAATTTGGTGCACTCTGCCTGCCCCAAGCCGCGGCCCCCCAAGCCACGGCCCCTTGGTCCGTTTCCAGCGCGCCGGTGGCAAAGCCACCGGCACAAGGCCACTAAGACTATATTTTCCCGGACCACTTTGATTTCCCAATCTGCCCCTGTCACTCCCTGAGTTGCTCATGTACTCTAACTACAGGCCAGGTGCATGAACATCCCAGCGCATGCCTGGCTTGATGGTCAATCTCTGCCTAACGGCCTCATCATAGTGCAAACACACTCCTGGGTCCCCCGGATCATAAACCCATATCACTATATGCCCATACTTGACCAGTTCAGACCCCTGGTCTGGGAAGGCCTGAAGCAACACCCCATGCAATATGGTATATGCAGCAGCCAACTTGGCCCAATTGCATTTAGCTTTGGGATACTTGAACTGCTTACACTCCTTTTTGTCCCGTTTTGCATTGGGGTCAGGGATGGGGTCGCTTGAATTAAATACTCCCCTATGGGGGCAGAGGCATGTGCATACCCACCTGCCAGAGCTGGGGGCTCTTCCCATTCAGTGGCAGCACCTGCGTGCACCACAGGGGGCACCTCTCCCTACTTGGGTGCTGGCACTGCAACAATCAGAATGCCACTGTCAGCCAGTGGTGGTGTAGGGTAAGGGAGGAAGAGGATGCCCTTCCCCCTCATACCCAGGCCAAGATGTCCAGGCAGTCCTGTCCCAATAAAGCCATTGTGGGTCAGGCTGCCCCAAAGCAGGGGACCTAACAGGCCCTCTACCCACCTTTGCCCTGCAGGCCTTCACAGTTCTTGTGGCACTCACCTGGGTGGGGGGGGGGGGTCACATGGCTCAGTCTCCACCAGTGTAGGTAAAGATGGTTACTGGGTCCTCTGCATGACCCCATCTAACTGCTGATCGAAAGCCTCCATGTGGCCAACAATGGTGGCCAGCAACTGTTCCTCCTTTGATCCCTCAGCTGGTTGGGGATGTTGTGGCGGGGTGGGAGGGAGCTCCCTCACTATAATGAGCAGATGGCACACAACGGATCAGGTTGCTGTGCATGATCTTCTCCTCTGGGTCCCCCTTTCCCTGGGGCTCCCCATGCCCACATGGGTTAGGGGCTGGTGAATTGGGGACCCTGGGGGGAGAGGGAGGCAGGCTGGCTGGCCCATCCCTGCTCCAAACTGGCGCATTCTGTGATCCCAGCCCTCCATTCTTTCTTTGATGGACAGCAGAATTGCTTCTGTGTCCCCCTGTGCATGCCCCCCTGCGCATTCCGAACGAGACAAGGCTACCAAGAATGGGTTTAAAACAGCCACACTCTTTATTTGAATTAGAATTAGGTTAGGTGGGGTAATTGCCTAATGCGATTCAGGTCCAGTACAACAAATTCTGAACATATTAAAAGATAACAGCAGGGGAACTGGCCTTGATGTACCCTCAAGTACTATCCCCATTCTTAACAACACAGCGTCTCCCACTCATCCCGTGCTGCTGACAGTGTGTGAGGGGGACAAAGTCCAGATCAGAGTAAGGAGGAAGGTGCCTGCAGGTTGGGGACCGTACCTGTCCCTTACCGCCCCTGCAGGTCACCCCTCCCAGGGAGATTACCCAATTGCTTGCTGTACCCTGCTTTTGCGGTGGGTGTTGTCTCCCCATCTCTTATGGAGATGACTCTTCCTCTATCCAAATTCTGTTACAACAGTACTGGACCCCTGCAAGAGTAGGACAAATATTGAAACTTCACAAGCAACACACCCATTACTAACATCATGGGGTAAGCTTTAGGGAGGGTGGGCACTGGTTGTTCTGCTCCTGACCAGGACTGAGGCAGGAGCTAGGCTGAACTCGTGGACTCTGCTCAGCAGGGTGTGGTAAACTTGCCACACGATATTTTGCACTGACTGGCCAGGGTTGCCTGGCAACCCCACCTGGACTCAGTCTTCCCTCCCTCTGTGGCCATCCTGGTTTGCATCAGAGCATCTGGCTGTGGCAGTGGAATTTATTTTCTGCCAGTGCCCTGCCCCATTCTTCCAAGGCAAAGCGCAACAAGCAGCCCTTTGCTGACCAATTGGGCTTTTGCTCAGCAAAAAAGGGCTGGGCTATTCATGCCACAAGCAGAGGTTGCCAGGCTGTTGGGCTGTCGTCCCTCCTGCAGGATCTTCCTCAAGTCTCTGCTCCTTCCTTCTAAGGGGAGTGGGCAAAGGTCACTCCCCTCTGAGTGGAGGAAGGGAGTGAGGGTCTGATGCCTTGTGTAGCCTATGTCAGGCCATGCCCCCTTCTTTACAACCTCCTCCTCTCAATCCTCCCCCCAACTAGACAAGCAGTTGTCTCATTGCTGTTTAGTAGGGCAAAGAGCTGCATTGCTCGGTCTTTGCAAATGGGAGCCATAGCCTTTGCCTCAGTCTGATTGCCACTGTTGAGATCCTCTTATTTTCCTGATCATTTTGGTAAATCAAGTTTCTACTGTATAATTTTAAAATGGCACTTCAAGATCAAAGAATTTCATCAACCCCTGTGCTAAAGGTTGCTGAGCTAACTGTGCCTGTAGTTCAGGTGGCAGCTAAGACCCTTTTCACACAGATACTCTAACACTTTATTATACATGTTGCAGGGCACTCAGCACACCTGCAGCCCTGAAACATGTATAATAAAATGAAACCTCCATTTTATTGGTGTTAGAGTATTTGAATGTAAAGGCTCTAACTCACCAGGTAATAATGCAAGTATAATCTCATTCATGCCATTTTTTGCTGAGCCAAAGCAAGTCAGAGAGCAGGTTGGGTTGTCATATTTTTTGTTTTTATTGTTAAAGGAACACTACGGAAATGGCTTGTCAGTTCTGAAATAAGGGATCTGTAAAATAATGGGTCTCCATTGCCAGCACACCTGGCAATCCTACAGTACAGAAATACGAAAGGGTAAAAATAAAAATAATTTTAAAAATCTAGAACTGAGTAATCACAAATCTTTAGGTATAATTTTATATTTTGGGGGCAGGCCTTGCTTTTCTGAACTGGCTGCCCTCTCTAACTGATTTTTTAAAAGTGTTTTCGTGACAAAAGAATTTATCTTGGAGAACAAAATGAAGCTTGACTTTAAGGACATTAGTTATCTCTTGTTGCCCTCTGCTGTTAGCATTTCATATCACAGCTCTGTTTCTTTGTATATGCATTTTGAAAGTGTTTCCCACCACACAAGAAATTACCTGCAGGTTTAATCTGAATAGCAGGTTAAAAGGTACATTTCTGTAAAAAAACACACACACACACACACACACACACATTAAAAAATAGTCTTTCCTTCAGGCCACTGAAGCTTCCAATTGTCCTTATTGTTCTTGCCATGTGATATCATGCTAATGACTAGGGCTAGTATTGAAATAGGATTTCATTTTACCAAACACAAAGAGCAATCTTAACCTGATTCAACATATACTTTAAAATTACCTGTGGAAACAAAATTCTGATAAAAAAGTCAGAAGGCCATAAATATCTGGTCTTGAGAGTTTCAGAATATTTACTCCATGGCATGGATGTCAGATATAGTCTTTCATCCAAGCAATATGTGGCCAATGACCAACAAATATGAGATCACAACAAAGTTAATTACCATATATTTGAATTTATTAGCTTTGGGCTTTTCAATTTTCAGTATTTTACCAATTTGAAATTTGCTACTGGATTTTTTTAAAAAGTAACTGTAGCAGGCGGTCTCCCAGGGCCCACACAGGGCACTGGGGTCTCAGTCTGGGGAATTAGTTCACGCCCTGCTATACCATTTCAGCCCAAGTCTCAGCTGACAACCCCCCTGAGACAGGGTGGTACCATCTTCTAGGACACCACACACAGTCCAAAGGGTATCCAGTTCAGTCTTTATTCATACAGTCCCATGTCCACAATACCTAGGGCTGCCGGCTCATCTGCCTTCACCCTACAGGCCCAGGTGCGTCTCTCTCAAGCTCTGGAGCACCCCAGTCTCACTCACCAAAGTCCAGCCAGCCAGGCCTTAAACCCCCAGGCTCTGGCCAAGCCTTCCCCAGGCAGGAGGCTCCCTCCTGGACACAGCCTCCCACACTTGCCTGGGTCCCTCTGGTTCTCCAGCCCCTTGGACAGCATAGAGCAAGACAGTTTCTTCAGGGAGAAGTTGTTCCTTTGGCTCTCTGGCAGAAATTCTTCTATGCACTGCCTTGCTCTCCTTATATCCCAGCAGAGTGGGTGTGGCCAGGCTTCTTCTCCTCAGCCTTAAAGGACTAGTGTCCTGACCAATCTGTCCCTGGAGTTATCAACCTGTTCTCCCCACAGGTTAATCCTAACTATGGGCTGGCTCTCCCAGGCCCATACGCATGTGTCCCACCCTCTGGCTGGCCCACACAGCCGCCATCTTAAAGGGGCAGCAGCCCCACAGGACTGTTCCCTGCTACAGGAACATTTTTTTGAAAAATTACAAGTAGGGCTGCACCGAATAGGCCATCTGAGTACTTGGCTCAAGTTCCAAATTTCCGGTACACAGTACAAGTACTCGGTCGAACTTCAGAACTTTGTCCGAGGACCCAGAATTTGGAACTTGAAACTCTGGACCTCGTAAATCCCCGGAACTCAGAACTTCAGAAGCCTTTCCTTTAATGATTTTAAAGTGCACCCTCTTTAAAATAATTATGCCAAGCAGTGCCCAGAAATGCAGGCTATCAAGAGTGGGACAATCATTCAAGAAGACAAACCCAAATGGTCCAACTGCATGTAGAAAAAAAAAGCCAGCAGTACCCATGATGGAAACAATTAGCCCCCATCTCCCAGCATTGTCCCTATGGCATGGCCAGGCACCCCTCCCCCGACCCCAGGCCAACTATTTACAGATCAGCAGGGTAGCACACACAGCCAAATTCAGTAGAGAATAGAAAATGGCTGTACAGCCACTTTTATTTTGCCTCTGCCAGCCAATCTGTCATCTGCCATCTAGGTTGTCCATCACTCAACTGTCCCCTCCTATACCCCACCCCCCACCAAATATGGCACTAAGTTTCATTTCCTAGCTTAGAGAAGCTTAGGGGGTCAACTGTCTGGATCATTCCAGTCACACGAACAATGGTGCCAGCACTCAATTGAGGCTTCCAAATATTTCAGGGGACTGGCCTTGGTACTCAGAACTTAGGAATTTGGAAATTTATCAGAACCAAGTATTGGAATCCCCTGTGGAGTTCAAAGTTTTCTGAGGACCAAGTTTCAGCTCTAATTACAAGCATTTTAAAACTATTTAAAAAAAATAAAATAAAACAAATTTCTCTGAAATTTTTTCAGACAGCTTTACTGATGACATTACAACTTCAGAATCTCACTGCCACCAGGGCTAAATTTGTGGACGATTTAGGGGGTGTTGCCATGGATCAGCCCTGGAAATCATGGGGAAGGGTGAGTGAACCCCAGGAAACGTTCCCAGAATGAATGTACACAGTTGCACACCAAAATATGAAAGATCAGAAAAAGACCAATCTTGGACATTTTGGGGTTAGAAATGAAAGCCATGGTCCCTGCCCTAGCAGGCTTACAATCTAAGAGAGACGGGGGGGGGGAGCGGGGGAGACAAAGGTGGGGGGACAGAGGAAGAGACAAGGATACATACATGAAGTCATGAGGACTCAGGTGCACATGCTTGGCTTAGTTACAAAGGTGTAGTTACACATTTAATGTTACACAAGATATGATAATTACGTTTTCACGTTACACAAGATACGATTTCATTAATGACTTTCCTGACCAACTCCCTGCACTGTCCATCATACAGATTAAATGATAAGAATTTTTGTTTTATAGTCAACTATAGAGAGGAAGGCTAGTTCAGTGATTCGGTTTCTAGCTGAAGAATCAGGTTCAGTTCCTTGTTCCGACAAGGTCTGGGCTGGGAAGTGTGTCTTCTGGGGCAGCCTTGGGTCCAGTATTTTAGATGAAAAGCAATCTATACTACTTTAAAACAGGTGATCGGTTCGGATACACCCTCCGATACCAGTCCGAACAATTTTTTAAAAACAAATTAAGTACTAACTGCCACTTGAAGCTTTCTTTAGAAAAGCTGGATAAAAAGAAAATTTTAATTAAAGGCACAGATCTGTGAAGTTTTCTGTTAATATTTTATGTAACAAAGAATGTTAAACTAAAAATGTAAACAGCATGCAAAACGAGAAGAAGCCCCAATGAGTTCAATGATAATAGGACCAGTCCTCAAAAGACCTGCTTTTCTCCAAGTCGGTTTCTTTCCTGTTCATTTCTTATGCCTTTTCCCATCTTTTGCTCTTCTTCTTGTTACATAATGGATGACTAGAGTATTATTTTAAAGAACTAAAACCTATCTTCTCTTTAAAAATGCAAAAGGGGAATTATTGAAGGGAGGGTAGTAATGACAGTGGAGGAGGAAAAAGAGGAGAAGATAAGAATTTAGTGAATCTTGATATTTTATGTTGAATGAAATTTTTCACAATTAAAATTTGATGGTCATGAATATTTGCCAAAATTTTGGTTTGTACATTCAACTGGTTGCAGGAAGATTGCTAGTGGGAGCTAGAAAAAAGGAAGACATTCTGCTAAAGCAAAAACTTCAAATTAGAAATTTCCTGGATTTCAGTGTTTGAAAATGTTCATAAAATTGGTGTGGCCATTATGGCTCAACATAACAAATAAATGTCGTCCAGTCCGGCACAATTTTGAATAGGAAAACTTAAATCCTCAGTGAAAACTAATTTTGCCATGATGCCAATAGAAAAAATTCTTCCTGAGAACACTTAGTAATCTCATCACACCTGGGAACATGAGCACAACAAAGTTGGGGGTGATAATAGCAAAGGAGCAGGGCTGCTACAGCTGCTTCAGTTCTGACAGAATTTTGTAAATGCTGCTGTTTAATATGGAAGGAAAGATCTTATCACATTATAATCCTACTTTTGGGTTACATCATGAGCCACTGGCTGATTCGGGTAGTGTATCCTTAGCAAAAAAGCAATATTGAATCCTCAAAATCTAAGCCAAAATCTAGGTTCTCACACAATCACTTTCATACGTACATGTCAAATAAGAAATTAGGTAGGATGAAAGCTTCATGGCCTAGACATACTATTATTACAGATGACAAATAGAAAGATATACACATTTTAACTTATTTCTGCAAAGAACAGTACAATAGTGGAGCACAAAGATACCTTTTATCTTTCCGTTTCCTCAAGACTTTTGTCAGACACTTGTTCAAATAGGTCTACGTGTCAAGATCAAGGAATTGTTATTGGCCACTTATCCTTACGCTATGATATAGTTGCCACATTGACCCCAAATATAAAAGACAATAGATAAAGTAATTAAGTTGATACCTTTTGCTAGGCCAACGTCTGTTGGCAAGTGTGTGTAAGTGTTATGCTACATACAGGACACTTTTCAAGCTTGTGTACTCTTACGAACTGGAGTTGTTCCAATATATCACCTTAAGTATTTTTTATCTTGTCTTGTATTTCGGGGAAAATCTTTGACCCCTTGCTTAGATTAAGAAAAATGAAACATGCTAGGAAATTAGAATTATGCTTCCCTCAATCCTTGACTGATTCAACATGTCTGAAGTAGCCCTCAGAAACATTAACATTACCCCACTTGAGAAGAGTTTGAGGATCTATAGAAGAAAGTTCTTCTGAATTAGGGCTGAAACTCAGTTTTCAGTCTCTCATGTTTCTCAATGAGAATCACAATTCTCATCTTGTTCTTGGAAACAAGAACAAGAAAAGAATCGGCTGGATACTCGCCAAGAAATGAGAAATCTCAAGAAACAAACTAACCAGGACCGATTGGGGGTGGGGGGAGGAAGGAGGAAGCCACACTGTTCCCTGCCCAGATCTTACCTTGTCTGGGGATGGGAGCTGTCTTGGTGGGGAAAGCTTCCAATTGTAAACTTTCAGGACTGGGAGGAGGAGAGCAGGAAGAAGGGGGCAGACTCAGCTGGTAACTTAGTATTCTATTGTCTAGCAGGTGTCTGAGCACCCAATATGTAGCAGAGTAAAGACTCAGTTGGGTACTGGCCCTTTAAGAGGCCAATCTCTGGGTCTTACAGGCACACCTGGTTTGGGTGTGGCCAAGTCAGCCTGGAGCTTTAGTTGTGGGGTGAGACCTGCTGGAGAAGCAAGGACTGAGCTTAGTTGAAGGAGAACTGCTGAGAAGGAGGAGTTAGTGTGCAGGGCTCTGGGTGGTGGAGCCAGGGGGCAAGAGGGCTTGTATGAGCAGACAGCTCTGTGTGGACAATGAGGTATAGGGATAGAACTTGGTGAGCAATAGCTCACAATATACAGTAGTATAAACACATGGTGGAGGAACTTCGTGCTGGGAAATAAATGGACACTGGTTGAGCTAATTCCTTAAGTGGGCCTGGCTGCTTTGAAGGCTGATCCTAAGGGGAAATACCCAGGCTAGGGCCCACCAAACCATAGAAAAGAATGCTGAAAAGCTGTAATGAACCTGCCTCTTCCCTTCATCTCTCCCTCCTCCCACCTGGAAAGGGGACAGGGTCCATCTTGAAAGATGGAAGGGGGGAGTCTACCCAGTTTCCCCACGGGGGAGGCAATCATCTGCCCTGCTCTCTGCTGGACCCGCAATTTGATGACTGAAATTGCCTGTCCCAGGGGTGCACAGGGAAAGGTCCTGTCTGGACTTGTCTGGCTGCACCCAAAGAGGGAAATGGATAGCAGCGTGTATATACTTTTTTGGACCAGAAATGAATAGGATGAATTTGTCAGATATGTAATTCCCACTGGATATTCATTTGATTGCGCTTCGGGACATGCCTTAGCCTATTCCAAAACCCAGCTGTCTTCCATTGCACAAGGGTCCTCAAGAATTCAACCGCTTTCTGTGGACAGAAAAACTGAATTGTCTCTGCTGCCAGGGGGAAATTTGTAGCTGCTGAGGAAGGCTAGCTACATTCTTTCAAGCAGTTTTCCCTACAAACGTCCTTCCTCCTATTCATTCTGGGGCTAAATTACCCAGTTTATTTTAAAACGGTGTTTGACTTGTGTGCCAGAATTTAAGTTTAGCTAGTGTTGATTTGCTTTTGATCCACCAAAATTCCACCCACTGCACAGTAATGAGGCATGACACTTTTACTTTTTTTCACAGGAAATCTGTTTCAGAGCTTTAAACAAATAGTGCTGTAAGTCTTCACAGATTCAGTTCACAGAACCTTTTATTCATTGATTTGTACAACTGTTGAAGTGAAATGGTTCAAGATCATTGGGATTTCTCAAAGACTATTTATTTCCACTTCACTTAATTCTTATTTTATTTTAATTTTGCCCTGCCACCCTTGAAGAGCTGAAGTGAGGTATCCTGTGAATATGCCTGCAGGCTTTCTCTACCTTTAGTTCCCCTGTCAATTTTAGGAATGGACTTGAGTAGTTAATTAGTATGGGATATATCAATACTTCCCAAATAATTTTTCACCAAGAGACCATTGGTAACCCTCAAACTTTCTTGTGGACCACCATAAGGGTTGGTCAATGCAGCACAAAAAGAAGGTTCTGGTCTCCTCTGGCACTGTGGCTCCCTCTGGGAGGAACAGAAAATGAATGTAAATGCACACATAGCCATAGCTTCCCGATGGCCAGCACTGTTATCTCCCATGCCTATGTCCTTAGGCTGCTGTAGGGCTAGTACGAACTAGTTATACCTTCCTCTACCATAGCTGAGGAAGGTATAAAACAAAAAAGCAGGTGGCTGGGGGCATTAATGATGAGGGAAGATAACTGTTAAAGTTTACAGTTTAATATAGTTCTGTAGACAACTTACCATGACTCTATGGACCATAATTTGGGAACCTCTGGGCTATATTGTCACAGTCTATACTTATCCAGTCATGGGAGAGAAGGGAAGTATGGCAGCCATGATTTCTTTGCTTAGATTTTGATTCCAGCTATGGGATGGGAAATTTGGAAGGAATTAAGACAACTATTCAACCAATATTTGCCACGGTAATCATATTGACAGGGAGAGGACATAGATTAACAGAATGGGTAAAGCCACATGAGACAGGGTGGGCCCAATCCCTTGCCTTCCCTGAGGAGGGTAAACACAACTGTCACACTTTGGGCCAGCGAACAAAGCAGTCCAAATGAGCAGCCCCACTGAGAGACAACCAGGTGTGCAGGCCGCTGTCACAAGTCTCGTCCTGGAACGGGCTGAGGAACTGTCCACATAAGTCAGGACTCCCAGAATCCTGCTGCGCAGCAGGACTGGGCCCCTGGGAGGAGCAGCCACCCAACAGCTGATGGAAAGGGTGGAGAAGAGCAGTCCAAATGAGCAGCCACATCGTGGGGCAACGGGGCGTGCACACCACTAACACGCTATGGGTGCAGTCACATGAGACATTATCCCACATTGGACAGCCTTAGCCCACTTTGGACAATGTTTCAACACAATCCAGTGGCTCATATGCCCAGTGGCTGCCAGATGCTCATCCCGCATCGTGGTGGGGCAGCCAGCCAGCTACTATGCAATGCAGCCTTAGGAAAAGGCTGGGGATGCATCACATAGTAAGGTTGTCCAATGTGGCATAAGACTGCCCAAAGTGGGTTAAAGGGCCCACCTCCCATGTGGCTGGGCCATACAGCCCTGCCACTAGGTGAGGCCTGGGGATTGGGCCCGGAGGAGCATGTGTGCTCCTCTCCCCCCAAAACGGCTGCCTAGTGGAAGTGGGTCCAATCCTGCTGCAAAGCAGGGGTTGGAGCATGCAGCCCCATGGTCTTGGAGGAGCTGGTGATGGCCTCAGGGGATCAAATCTTATGGCGAGCCCTCCCCACCAGCCCAAAGTGTGCCTGCCATGGGGCATGCAGAGGATTGGGCCTGTGTGGAGGATTGGCCCACCACAGTTTGAGTGCACCCCCAGGGTGGAGCTGGGTGACCATCTGGTAGCTGCCAGCCATATGATCCACTGCATCGCATATTAACGCTGCCCAGAGTGGGATGACACTGCCCAAAGTGGGTTAATGAATATCTCATATGGCCTCACCCAGTGTCTTAGATCTGGGTGCAGTTACATGATCTGTGGAGGGCCGCAGGGGAAGCTGGGTGGGTGGTCGGGCCAATGTCAGACCTGCCATGGCGCGGGGTGGACTGAGACATTGGTTACAGGAGTAGGCGCCCAGTCCTGCCCTCCCCTGCCCTGCCCTGTGTTCACTGCCCCACCACTATCTCACCACAGCCGTGACATCATTGCGTGGGACTGGAGGGAGCAGCTGTCGGTTACCGTGGGTTTTACAGCATGGCATGGCAGACGGTGACTGGGCAGATGAGCTGCTGCTGCTGAGCAGATGAGTGATTGGGTGACTGCCCAGGTGACTGGGCAGATGAGCTGCTGCATCTTGGGGTACCCTTACCCCATTTTGGGAAAGGCTGCTACACTCTGGGCGCTTTTAAACGAGACAAGAAACGCAGCTGATCCTTTGATCAGCCGCAATTCTTTGCGCTCGTTTAAAAGTGTAACCTTCTTTGATGCCAGATCTTACCCTGCGTCAGACCGGGCCGGTGATCCTGCCCCCTCTGATGCGGATCCCCAAAGTGCCGGCTTAAAGCCGCACTTCCGGGTTCCCTTGTAAAGGGCGCACGCACAGAAGGATGCGCATGCGCACTGAGTCTCTACGCTGGGTCTGATGCTCTTCTGATCAGTATACAGGAAGGTGGGTGCCCGATCCCGCCACTGAATGATCCTGCTTGTGAGTGGGATCGTCTATAAACACCCTCTGTATCCTTGGTCTTTTCCCCAGGATGCAGCACATAGAAGCCAGCTGCCCTGCCCTGCGGAGGGGGGAACATCTGGCGGCCCCTGGCCACATGATGCATTGCATTGTGTGGTAAGGCTTCCCAGAATGGGGTAAGGCTGCCCAAGGCACAGTAGGCATCTTGTGTACCTGCACCTTCTGTCCAGTTCTCTGTTCCCAGGGTGGAATAATAACCTAAATGAAGACAATGGCAAAACCGCATTTAATTTCAGTGGAGCCAGGAGTCACCCCCATTGTGTAAAGTTAAATACGTGGGTCACAACCACTTACTCTGGAGCCATTTCAATGAAGCCTGGGAGTAACTCTGCACATTTAGGACCCACCCAACATTCATGTTTTGTTTTTTAAGTGGAGTTGTGTGTCACTAAAGATTGTATTAATATCGTTAATGTAATCATATCATATCATTAACCCCTGCTCTTTAATCAAATTAACACATTCTACAAAATAACTTTTACAATCATCCAATGGCTCACAACCGTCCCTCTTACCCACTAGTCTCCACTGCCCTCCGAGAGCACAGTGAAGGTGGGTAGAGTTGTATACAAATGTTTAATTAAAACTAAGTTGGGTATACACTGAAATTAATAAAATGTAATGGCCATTGGAAGGAATGGAAGCAACAGCAGTGCCAGTTTCTAAATAAATACTATTTCATTCCAACATCCAGTTTAGTGATTGTGAAATTATACAAAACAGTTGCATCTTTGGGAGTACATAGGGAAGGCAAGAGGGTGTGAAATGATGAGGAAGGCACCAGATGCAGTAAGTGGAATGGTTGGAATGACAGGGAAAAATACAGTGTGCGGGATCAAGTAAGTGGGTGGAATGACAGGAGAAATTAGAAATAGTTACAATAATAAGGTTCTGAGTGAAATAACTGATTCAGAAGACTGATGGGATAACAGAGGAAGAAGTCCTATCATTTTACCAACTTACCATAGCTGACTCCCTCTCCTTTGACTCCCAATAGCCTTCCTCCCTGTTATTCCATTTCTTCTCCTGTGGTTTTGGGGTTGGTTTTTTTGTCATTCCACACACACATTTCTGTTCCATATGACACTTACAGACAAACGTTGTATTTCCCATGAATTTTGAGTTCTCTGTGAGGGGAGTGGGGGCTACAGGGTTAAAGGGGCGACTTGGACCTAGGACTCCTGATTTGTCTGTTACAAGGTTGAGAGCAGGGCAGAGGAGAACAGGCTCGGAATGAGGACTATTGAGTTGCCTGTGAAGGGAGCGCAGTCTAATGAATTAGAGTGGGGTGGAGAGGCTGGAAGCCAGGAGTCCTGAGTTTTCTGTTAAAGTGTTGGGACCAAGTAGATTAGAGGCGGAGAAGCGGTGGGAGCTAGAACTCCCAAGTTCTCTCTTTCTTAAAGAGGAAACTGAGGGGGTGAGGGGCCAGTTCATGCCTTCCTGTCCCCAGTTTCAGTGTTGCCCTCAACCTGCAAAGAGACAGAGGATTGGGGCTGAAAGATGAAGGTAAAGTGTGGGTGCATGGAGCCTAAGAGTAATTTCAGACGTGCACAGTCCAATCACGCACTGGGATCCGTTTTGGATCCCGGTCAGGAATCAGTCCGGCTGTCCTTTAGACGTGCCGGCTGATTCCTACAGGGGATCGGGAAGGGGGTGGGGCTGCATGGCGCAATGTGCGGCCACACAGCCCCAGCCCCCTGTGCTCCCCTGGCCACACGCCCTCCAGGAGATGGGCGGCTGCAGTGGCCAATCCAGCAGCTGCGCCCGATCCCGCATCGGGGTCCGGGCCATGGTCCGGAATTGGCGGAGGTAACAGATGTTACTTTCCACTGATTCTGGACCGTGGTCCAGTTAACCACGGTTCTGGCCCTCCAGGCAGCCAGAGATCCAGAACCGTGGTAAATGTGTTTCCCGCCGGGTGTTTACCATGGTGAACATCTGGTGGAACGCACTACAGATGTTTCGGTACCGTGGCCACCACAGAGGGTTCACTGTGGTTGACTGTGGTATCGTAACGTCTGAAATTACCCTAAGTTGTAAGTGAGCACAATATGTGAGACTGTATATTGTCTTTACTGCTAATATGGCATGGAAGTTAAGGCGGAAGCCATAAGTTGCAATGTCCATGCTTTTTAGTACAGGATTGAATTTGCAAGAGCCTTAACTCTTCTTGTAAACCAGACGGTTTTTTACTATGGAATTTGTTTAAAAGGTGCATAAAATGCCTGTATTATTTCATGGAATATATCTTGTTTGAACCCTGGAGAGTTTTAGTTAAACATTTACTTCCTTTTATAAATCAAGTATTTATTATATTTTGCATTTATGTGCAATGAGAATCTATTCTTCTCCATGTTAAATGCTGCAGTAGAGATTCCCACACATCAGCTTCACTGATGCATCCATTCTAAAGTCTTTTAGTTCAGACGTGGAACTTATTTGGGCAGTCACTGGATGTCACTGTTGCTGCATTTCAAGTTCATCCATTGTACCAGGAAAAGGACAAACATTCAGATATTTATTTACACTATTCTTTCAAGTTTATTATTTAGAATGTCCAACCTACACTGCAGAGGGTCAAAATTCTGCTGCCACTGAAGTCAGTGCTGTTCACCTTTACAGGAGTAGGAGCAGCCCTGAGTGAAAAATAGGCCCTTTTCACACAGACACTCTAACTCTGATAAACTGGGTGTTATATTTTATTATACATGTTGCAGGGCACCCATAGCGCACACCTGCAGCTCTGCAACATGTATAATCAAATGTAACTCACATTTTATCAGTGTTAGAGTGTCTGTGTGAAAAGGGCCATACAGTATGGCATTTGAATGGGGTGGGGAGGGGGGCGAAACACCAACCTTATTTATTTATTTATTTATTTTAGACGTGCATAATTTTAATGTTTGTTTTCTTACAAGGAGAAAGATCTTAAACAGGGTTGGCCTGCCAATTGGGCGACTGGGGCAATGTTCTTCTGGGAATAGCACTGCTGTCATTGGGTATTTTCAAACAAGATGCTACCACTGCCTGTATGAACTGATAAGAGGCAGTTAGGGATGTACGAATAGAACTTGGTTTGGATGTTCGGACGTTCAGTCGTTTGGTTCAAAACCCGAGTTCGGGTTTGGATGTTCGGTTTGGCGGAGTTCAGTTCGGCTGAATTTGGCTGTACATTCGAAAATAGTGCTATCGATACCAATACCAAATTCGAAGATTTTTTCGGTATTGGTATCATTTGGCCCTGAAACAACCCCTCGTCTCCACCCCTGGTGCCAGGAAGTCTGCTCCTCAGCTGCCTCCCACTTCCAGTCACGTTTTCCCCGCCTAAAGTCACATTTTTCCCACCCCTGACGCATCCGAACTCACCCGAATATGACCGAACGTTTTGGCCATTTTTGAGTTCGGTTCGGACGTCCGAACAGACCGAGTTCGGTCCAAACTCAGAACATCTGAACTGCGTTTGCACATCCCTAGAGGCAGTGTAAGCAGGGGCCAGAGCCTTTGCAAGTCACAGGAGCTGGCCATGAGTGTTGGGGAGCCTGGTTCCCCAGTGCTCGTGGCTCAGATATATCAATTTCAAAGGCCAGGCCAGCCTGCGTTCCCCTCCCTCATGGTCAATGGCAGAGGGAGTGTGAGGCCACTGCTGTGGTAGCCACGCTGGGATCCACCTATTAGAATCCCTCCCCATTCTAAGCCAAACACCCTTTGACTTGCATGGCAGCACCTCCCATTTCCTCTTGGGGTTCTTGTCGCAGCCATGCTGTGCCCTGCCTCCTCTAGCCATGGTACTAAGCTCCAAGATCCTGCTGCAGTCATTGTCAGTGGCCTCTTTCCCCGTGTTGTACCTGCTAACACGCCACGCAATATTATTAGACACAACATTGGCCATGTTCAGCTGGAACACGCAAATTCTACTTGTGATATTGGTATCATTTAACCCTGAAACAACCCCTGGACTCCACCCCTGGTGCCAGGAAGTCTGCTCCTCAGCTGCCTCCCACTTCCAGTCACGTTTTTCCTGCCCAAAGTCACATTTTCACATCGTGTGTTCAATGGATGTTCAATGGGTGGCCAAACTAGTTTTTGGATTGTTATGATGCTTACACACAATAGCCAAACACACTGCTTAGAGGTTTTGACATCCGATCTTTGTTATGTATAAAGATGCCCTGAGTCTGACTTAACCAACATCAAGTGTGTCTATCTTGTGTTCTGGAACTGGGATAGACTGGAAATTCTGCTGGTGTACTGACCACCCTGCTGCACGGCAGACTCCCTGACTGATCTAGACAAGCTGGTCTCAGTGATAGTGTTGAGGTCACCCAGACTTATTGTCTTGGGTGATTTAAAAATACATACTGAGGCCAGCCTTTTGGCAGCAGAGCAGGAGTTCATGGCCGCCCTGACCACCATGGGCCTATCCCAGGTAATAACTAGGACAACACACAAGGCTGGACACATGTTGGATCTTATATTTTGCACTGGCCTGGAAACAAGGGGTCTGATTATTGGGGGTGTCATTATGACACCATTGTCATGGTCACCTTCTGAAAACTCAGGTCCCCACCCTCCTTTGCCCCTGTCAGGGTGGTGGACTGGTTTGGATGGTCCACCCCTAGAGACTAATGGATAGCAACAGGGTTCCAGAACTCTCTTGGGGGACCATCCATTGGCCTCAACAGTCTCTCTGTGGATGCCTTGGTTGATCTGTGGTGTGGCATTTTGACCTGGACTATTGGCACGGTGACACCCAAGTGTTCACTTCCTCCATGGTGGCAGCACAGGTCTCCCCGAGGCTGCTAAAGTGAGAGGGTAGGCAGTTAGAGCACAAGGAGCACTTGACTTGTGCCAAAGATGACCAACTGCGGCATAGACTGTTTTTAAGGGACTATGCCATGGATGTGGCAGCAGCAAAGAAGACTTTATTTGCTGTTGCCATAGCATCTGCAAAGTGCTGTCCAGCAGAGCTCTTCCAGGTGGTGAATACCTTATTAAATCTGATCTGACTCTGCCCAGAGTTAGAGTCAATGCATGCCTGCTGTGATTAGTTTGCCACCTTCTTTTACATCTGGTGAAATGGCTCCATACCTGTAAGGCACAGGGCTTGTAGGGGGGGTCAGTTGCAAAGGGAACCCCCCCGGCGAGACAGCACAGTGCCGCAGGAAGCCCTGACCCCGCCCCCAGCAGAACCCCGATCCTGGGAACCCCCATCAATGACAGGAGCGGAGGCACGCTCAACGGCCATGCCCCCAACACTGGCTGATGCCAGGGGACTCCCTCAGGCCGCAGCAAGCCCTACAGCTGCAGAGATGCGTGTGCCGGCCACGCCCCCAGGTCCGGAGCGCATTCTGGGAATGCCCCCGCCCCTGCCATGGAGTTCAGAACGCCTCAGGGCACACACAGGGGTGGGGCTCACAGTACATAAGCCAGCGCCACAGAGACAGCGGTGCTGGTGATTTCTAAGAGACTGGCCCCCCTGTTGATTGCCTTTGAGTGCCTCGAGCCAAGTTGTGACTGAGCGTGTTTGCAGAGCGTGTGGAGCTTCCCTCCTGAGACCTGAGCGTTGCAGAGTGTGAGATTCCGGCAGCAAGTGAGTGTGCATCCCTTGAGTGTGGTCCTCCCCTCCCTTGGTAATCCTTCCTCCCAGTGCGAGTGCCCCTTCTCCCCTCTACCCTTCGGGGTTCTCCCTCCCTGGCCCCTCACACAAGACCTCACGTGTCTCCCTTCTCCCCCCTTT
>QEPC01012724.1:575970-586002 GCA_003113815.1 Sphenodon punctatus
GGTGGCCCGTCCATCTAAAGGTGGGATGTGCAGGTGGAGCAGGCTTCTCCAGCCCCACTTGCAGTGTTCTGGAACATCCAGGAACACCGTCAGCTGAGTGGGCCACCCAAACTCAGGGCACCGGTCTGAGGCAGAGCTGTGGTCTATCTGCCCAGCGAATGGCTGTTGCAGTTCTGCTCTTAGCTGGTGATTGCTCCCAGGCAGCACTATAGAGTTGTGGATGATCCGATCTGCACCAAGAGATGGACCAGGGCCGCTCGACCCTGTTGGTTCTATTAGATCAGTCAGCTGCTTTTGATACCAGTTGGTGGTGCACCTGCGGAAATGAGCAGGGGTGGGCGGGACTGTTCTTGAATGGTTCCGCTCATTCCTGAACAGGAGAACCCAATGAGTGCCAGTACTCGGGGAGTGTTTTTCATCGTACCGAGACCTCATGTGTGATGTCCCGCAGGCTTCAGTGTTGTCCTCGCTCTTGTTCAACGTATACATGCAGCCTCTCGGTGAGATGATCAGGAGGTTTGGAGTACGGTGTCACCAGTATACTGATGACACTCAGCTATACCTCTCTCTTTCAACTGACCTAGACCTCGCAGTCTCCGTACTTACTTGATGTCTGATGGCTGGGAAGGGGGGGGTTGGCTGAGGGCTAATCGACTGAGGCTGAATCCGAACAAGACAGAGGTGATGCTGGTGGGGAAGGTGATGGAGTTAACGACCCCCATCGTTGGTGGGGTCTGTCCTCCATTGGTTCCCCAGGTACGGAGTCTGGGGTTGCTCCTTGATGCTCAGATCTGCCTGGATGTCCAGGTGGAGGCAGTGGCGAGGGGTGCCTTTCGCCAATTACATCTGGTATGTCGACTTAGGACGCACATGTCAGACTCCGACCTGGCCACCATCATTCATGCTTTCATCACCTCTAGACTAGACTATGGTAACACACGCTACGTAGGGCTACCCATGGTGATAGCACGGAAGCTGCAGCTGGTGCAGAATGCGGAGGCCCATCTATTGGTGGGACTGGGCCGCCGGGAGCACATTACACCAGTGCTCTGTTCTCTGCACTGACTTCCAATAGACTTCTGAGCCTGATTCAAGGTGTTGGTTTTAACCTATAAAGCCCTAAACAGTCTGGGCCCTGCCTATCTGCAAGACCGCCTCACCCCCCGGGTACTGGACCGCCCCCTGCGATAATTGGTGGAAGCCCTCCTTGTAGTTCCCCAAGTCTTCTGTGGGGGGGGGACACAGGGGAGGGTGTTCTCAGTGGTCGTGCCGAGGCTGTGGAATTCCCTTCCAGTGGGGGTGCGTCTGGCCCTGGACCTCCCGTCCTTTCATAAAAGCTGCAAGACCTGGCTGTTCCGCCAGGCGTTTGGTGGGGGAGATGGGTAGGGGGTGGGGGGGAGGAGATGGATGAGGGGGGAGGAGTGTGTTTTATAGTTTTATGATTTTGGTTGTTACACTGTTGTGAGACGCCCCGAGCTGCCTGTGGCAGGAGGGGCGGGATACTAAATTTATTTAAATAAATAAAATAAAAATAATAAATAACTCTATGGTGTGGGGGAGGGCTACTCTGTGGGTAGATTGTGGGTCATGGCAGTTGCTGACTTTGTAAACCTGATCCAGGCAGGGCTGGACTTGGGCAGACATCCCTGGAGCTGCTCTGAGGGTGGTCTGCCTAGCGTTTGTCTATAAACACCCATTATATATGGTGGCAGCCATATATAATGGTGGCATCAGGTTGGTTGTCTTGAGGTGGGTGGGGAGGGAGGGAGGGAAGGGGGGAGGTATGGGATAGGCCTGGGCAGACGGTCTATAGACTGGGGTGAGGCAAGGGCTGATGGAGGGAGGGAGTGGTCCATAGGGGTCATTATGGGTCAGGGAAGGTATGGTCCAAGGGGGTGGATGACTCACACCCCCCAGGGACCTAGGTGCTTGGTGGATGTGAGGGTCACCTCCCACCAAGCATGAGGGAGGGCAGGGTCTAGGGTCTGCCGGTGCGGGATTGATGCTGTTAAATGCAAGGTCCATAGTAAACAAAGCCCCGATAATTCATGATCTGATTATGGAGGAGGCAGCAGACCTTGCATGAATAATGGAGACCTGGTTGGACGATGATGCAGGACCAACGTTAGCTGCTCTCATTCCGGCCGGGTATACCGTGCAGCATCAACCTTGCATAGGGGGCCAGGGCGGTGGTGTGGCTATTATTTTCAGAGAGGAATGGCCTGTTAGGATATATCCTGTTCAGGAGATTCCAGGAATAGGGGCCCTCCATGTGGTATTTGATTTTGCTGGGGGTAACCTGGGGGTGCTGCTGGTGTACTGGGCCCCTTCCTGCCCAGTTGCATCCCTCACCGCTCTAGCAGAACTGCCCTCAGAGGTGGTGTTGGGCTCCCCTAGAACCTTGGTCCTGGGGGACTTCAACGCCCATGCCGATGCCGGCCTTGCAGGAGCGGAGCGGGAGTTCATGGCCGCCATGGCAACCATGGACTTGCCCCAAATTGTCAACTGCCTGACCCACGTGGAAGGGCATACCCTCAACCTGGTCTTCTGTTCAAGCCTTGAGGCGGGTGATCCGTTAGTGGGGGATGTCAGGATGACACCATTGTCATGGACAGATCATTATCTCCTACGGGGACGGGTCACCATGAGCACATTACACCAGTGCTCCATTCTCTGCACTGGCTGCCTATAGTGTACTGAGCCAAGTTCAAGGTGCGAGTATAGGTATACAAAGCCCTATGCTGTCTCGGCCCCTCTTATATCGGGGACCGCCTCACCTTCCGTGACTCAGGATGGACCCTCCGATTCACTGGGGGCACCTATCTGGAGGTCCCCCGTGTAAGACGGGGGGGCCACCATGGAGAGGGCATTCTTGGTGGTCAGGCCAAGGTTGTGGAACTCCCTTCCGAAGGAAGCCCGCCTGGCCCCGGGTCTGCTCGCCTTTCAGCAGGCGTGTAAGACTTGGCTGTTCACCCAGGCCTCTGGAGGGGAGGAGGGAGGGAGGGGTAAATGAGGAGATTGGTGGGATGGGGAAATTGGGGAAATTGGGGGAATTGGAGGGTAGGGTTAGGGTTGGGGTTTTAATTTTTTTTTTTTTAAGTAATGTTGGTTTTTAATGTATTTTACTGTTTTACCGTATTGTTAGTCACCCCGAGATGCTGTGGGCATGAGGGGACGGCATAAACATACTAATAAATAAATAATTAATAAATATGTCCTGTACAGTACACATCCATTCTTAAGAACATTTCACACAACATATTCATCTTCCTCAGAAGAAAAAACTTAATTACACCTCAGAAACGTTAGTAAGTATATTCAGTTCTGGCATACACACAAAAGTAGGGAGTGTGATATCTGTCTGTGTAAGAAGCATGAGGTTATTATAGTTCTGTGCTATGATGTGAGAAATATTTATATCCATTGTGTACTATACAATAAATGGAAGCAGAAGCAATTTCCTTGCAGCAATGCAATCTGTCATCATCAATCAAAAATGTTGGATGGGATCTAGGGTACACTTAAGGGCTGTCACAGAAACTTGACATACCCTTGCTCATTAGAGTTTGCTTTGTGAAGCTGTCACATTTACTCCACCTTAATCTTGTTTAAACCATGCTTTTGTTTATGGATTTTCCAGAGGTTTTCATAGGACGAATGGAGGAGATTATAGGAATGCAGGGATGCATCCCTCTTCTCTCTACAGCATGTAGAGGTATGGAAGTGCAGTAGTAGGGATTTTGAAGTTGGGGAAGTATGTGTGTGTGTGCATGTGAGACTCAGCAATTACACAACAATTAATTGGGGATTTAAAAATGGGAGGAAAAAAGAGAAGAGAACCAATTATTATTTGTAATTTTTTTTTTTTTTTAAAAGATACGATTAAACTACCAACAAATGTATGCCATGGGGCAGATGAATGAACAAGATACAGCTAGAGGGAAAGAAAATGTGAAAGGGAAAGCAAAGGACAAGGTGTAAAAATGAACAATAAGAGCTACATGTTTCATGATTTAAGGCCAACATTGCAGGGACAGTGGGGGCGGTGGAGGGATAAATCCATGCCATGTGCCCACAGTGTCCCAAGCAAAGATTATCCACTCACCACTAGCATCAAGTTCCAATGTGGAGGTAGCCATCAGAAAGGCAAGAAAAAGCACTTCATAGATTTTTTTATTTTGACCTTGCACCCAGTTCTCTGATACACTTTAGCTAATAGCAGAGTTGTTTTGCACTCTCACCCAGCCCGTTACACACATTGTTGGCCAATATTATTATTATTATTATTATTATTATTATTATTATAAACATTTGTATAGTGCAAGCCGTGTACCTGGTGCTGTACAGAACATAGAAATAGACACGGTCCCTGCCTATGGCTTACAATCTAAAAGACAAGGAGGGGGAGACAGGGAGAGGGGACAGTGGGAGAGACAAGGGAGAAAACAAACAAACATTCAGGCGGCTGTGAAGTCTCAGGTGCACGTGCTTGGCTTGGTTACAATCAGGTTAGTTGCAGCAGTCTGCAGAGGACGGCAGACAGATGTATTTGGGGAACGACTAGTAGGCATTGGGAAAGGCGGTGAGGAAAAAATGGGTTGGGGAGTGCAGACCAGCTGGGTTTGCAGGGCTTAGATAGGGGGAGGGGGAGGGGAGAGGGGCTTGCAGGGAATGGGTCTTGCACCGGCCTCACACCAGCCACAATGGGATGTGGAGTGTCTGGGTGTGCAGGGATCGGATGAGGGGCAGTGGAGGGGAGGGGGGGCTTGCAGGGAATGGGTAAGGGGGGTGATGGGGAGGAGGGGGAATAGGCACGGGTGAGAATAAGGGGTAGGCTGGTTGGACAAAGGCTGTTGGAGGAGGGAGAGGGTGGAGCAGGGAAGTCAGCAGCAGGGTGAGAAGGAGAGAAGAAGGGGGTGATGGAGCGAAGGAAATATGGGGAGGCATCCTAGGTGGCAACAGTCAGTGCAGCAGATCAGGCCAGTGGGTGTCGCAGGAGCGATTTTGCCGTGTCCAGCAGTGATGGAAGAGGGGATCGGAAGAAGCTGTGTGGCATGGATGTCGCCAGGGGGGTGGTTCCTCGCAGACCTCGCACCGGTCTCACAACGGCCACAAAACAGCCAGCGCCCTTTTGTCACCGCTCTTTGGGCACTGCCCACGGGCTACCACCCGCTGGGGCAACCCTCTGGGGTAAAGCAGGGTGGCAGGTTTCCTTAGGAGTGCAGGAGGGGGAGGGGCTGCAGGGCTGGTCAGCTGCAGCCTCTTACCTGGAGCAAGCAGGAAAACAAACTGGAGTCAAGCACATGTGGGTCTGGGGGGAGGAGCAGAGGCAGGTAGGTCTTTTCTGCAGCCTTTCAGTGCAGGCACACGTTGGGGAAGCCCTCTGGGGTAAAGCAGGCTGGCAGCTTTCCTTAGGAGTGCAGGAAGGGGAGGGTCCGCTGCAGCCTCTTACCTGGAGCAAGCAGATTTGAACTAAGGTACCCATTGGTAAAGCAGTGTAAACGTGTGACCTGGGCAGTGGTAAATAATGTGCAGAGAGAAATACTGTAGTTGGAAATGCAAAGAATGCATAGAAATGTGCAAATGATAATTTGGTAAGCACCAAATGTAATGGTAATCATTCTAGTCGGGCCCTAAGCCAATACTCACCAATATCAAGTTGGTTTGATTACTGAGATGTCAATGGGTTTGCATGGGTTTTTGCATTTTGCATGGGGGTTTGCATTTTACCCCCTTCAGTTCTAGTCCTGGATCATACCCAATATTTCCATATTTATTATATGTTATTTCTTTACAAGACCCAAACAACACAGTGTAAATTCCAACTGTATATCCCACTATTCAGTGAAACTATATTATTGACAGCATTGCTTTGTGCAAGCTGTATAAGCATGGTACTTTCAATGCAAGCTTGCAGAACTGATGACCACACACCATCACCGTAATACAAGACAATGCAAAGAGTAATGCATTAATTAATAATACAGCGACAGAGCAATCAGAGTTCAGTGTTGGCCTATCAAGCACCACTGAGTTGGAATTGCTTGGAATTATATTTCAGAAAGCTCTTGATCATTATTCAAAATATTCCAATCTGCAAAACCATTTCCTCTAAATTGCTTAAGTCAGTGAATTTCCCAACCTCTCTGATCCAAGAAATAAACTGGTTAAAGGACCATTGCAAATAGCAGTATGTTCTCTTAGGGTTATAGGGCTGCTCATAGATCTTCTGTATTTTGTCTTCTTCAGGTAATAGTTCTCATGTGGATAACATGAGCTATCAAAGTGCATAAGAACTCTTAGAAACAAAGGGTATTGCTACCTAAGAAGAACTTTTTTTATATGCTGCTCCATTTGTTGAAGTTGAAAAAAAGATAATGTTTTCTCTGATTGGGCTGGGATTCTCAGTGATAAGAAATAATGTCTTTTCAGTTCTCTTAGGAATTTACAGACAGTGCTGTGGTTGGATACGGATAGGTGTCAGAGACTGCTGGGGACTGGGTCCAGGTGAGTTTGTGAAGGACTGGGTCTGGGTAAGTTCATACAGGATCAGGTCAATGTTCTGGGGAATCAGGAACAACAAGCAGGAACCAGCGCATGAACCAAGGAGGGGCAAACAGAATAAACAGTCAAGCAGATAGAAGGAGCACTAGTAGCTCTAGTGCACTAGCAGCACTAGTTTCAGGGTTGCAGAAAGACTGGTTTTCAGACAGAGATACAGAGTGCAGAAGAAGAAATGGAACAATGCAGACCACATCCAAACTAAAGGGTTTTATGGAAGAGCAGAGATGGTTAAAAGGCAGGACAGATCAGGGTCTGGGAGAAGGAGACCAGTTCTCAATAGGGGTGTGCTTGTCATTTTCGTTATTACAATAACGATAACGAAAGCTGTCATTTTTGTTTTTGTTATTGCAATAACGAAAACGACAACCAAGAATAATGACAACGATAACGAAAATGACAACTGAGAATACAAAAACGACAACTGAGAATACCAGTAACGATACCAATAACGATAATGCTACCGATACTGATAATGATATCGATACCAATATCGATATCAAAAACCATGCCAAAAAAGATACCAAAACCAATACTAAAACGATAATAAAAATGATAAAAACAATAACAAGAAACAAAAATGACAATGTCATTATCATTGTTGTTATTATTAGTGCTGTAGCAGTTGCGTTTTGGGGGGGAAATGTAGAGAGGGGAGGAGGGAGCAGACATCTTGAAGTCTTAACAGGATTGAACTCTTGAACTGTGACTGTGTTGGGAGGGGCGAGCAGCTCGGCAGTATCTGATGGATGTGGCCAATGAGCAGCACAAGCAGGCCCCAGCTGTCTCATGGGTCTCTATGATTGCTCAATGCCTGCTGCCTCCCACAAACAATCAGAGGGGCTCTGGGGGAGGGCACTGCAACTCTTTATAATGGGAGGGCCAGGTTTGTTCTCTTCCGTAGTGTGAGAGCTCTGCTTGTCAGGCTGTGTTTAGAGAACTGTGGTGCTTGCACATAAAAAATCCTCCCTAGCCCTCATTGTATTATTTATTAATTTATTAATTTATTTATTTATTAGGTATTCCCACCAATACCTTTCCTTCCTCATACCCAACATTTTACTTTCGCCTTTTCCCTGCCTTCTGCCCCCTGTACATTATATAGAGATAGGTAGAATAGATTAGATATAGATATATATTATAGACATATAGATTAGATTATAATAGTTATATAGATAATTAATTAGATAATAGATAGTTTTCCTTTTCCCTTCCCGTGTCTCCCTTAGATTTAGATTAAAATTAGTTATGCACAGGTATCAATAATGATACTGATACCAAAAATAAAATCTTTGTTTGAAATGGTACTGGTATCAATAACGATATCAATAATGATAACGAATATCAATACCGATAATAAAAAATGATACCGATACTGAATACGATATAAAAAACGATACCAAAAATGATGACAACAAAAATGAAAATGTCGTTGTTAATAACGATAATGAAAATGACATTTTTGAATAACGAAAACAAAAACAAAAACGACATGGGGGGCCTGGTGCACAACCCTAGTTCCCAAGGCAAATTGGTCTGGTTCAGAAGAACAGGAAAGGGGAAACAGATGATCTGCCCAGCTTCCTGGGGCTGCAGACCTGCCTTTTTTATGGCAGGCAGGCAATGAGGAGTGAGAGGTATAGAGCAAGTCTGGGGAGGGGTGTAGCCTGAACAGCATAGGGAGGGCCCATGCTGAGAAAGAGCAGTGGTGCTAGGGAGCTACTCACTACTCAGGAACCCCAGGACCACTGATTTGAGGCCTGTCTTGACGTCAGGTAATAGTAATTTTCTCCCAGTTTCCTGCAAGTTTCTCATAATAAGCCAAACACTCAGAACACTAAAATAGACCTGAAGAGCTGGAAAGTGACTGACAGCCATTTCAAAGCATGTTTTGCAGCTGAAGGCTGCCCACCCGCACTCTTGGATTCGTTACTGCTACTACTTGGAGTTGGCAAAGGAATTCTTCCCTGAAATGCAGGAAGTTTTTCTGCCCTGGGCAGGATTTTTTTTCTGCCATCCCTGCCCAATTGTTTTCTGACTGAGCAGTAAGCACAGCAGGTTTAAGTTCTGGGTTGGTGTTCCAATTAGACTAATTAGTAGGAACAGCCCTGTGCGGGTGAGCCAATGCTTTTACTCAAGTTAATTAGACGTCAAATTCAGTCTATCCTATATTCAGTCTTTATGCAACAGTCTTTATGCAACTTTGTACAAATACAAAGACTAGGTTGGTTTAAGGTAGTATAAGTGTTTGGGGAGAGAAGTTATGGAAAACAGAAGAAAGACTGTTGTCACATAGACAGACAGACACAATCCTATCCTATATTCAGTCTTTATGCACCATATACTGAGGGCTGTATAGGACATATTTAGATTGCTTAAAACATGTTCTTTATGTATGGGAGTAAAACTTTCATAAACAACTGGACCCTAAGTTCTGGACTCATAAATGATTTAGGCCCCTGTTCCTAAAGACACCTGTAAATAGTTCCAATGACTTCAAAGGGACTGTACATGTGCATTGTGCAAGTGCTCCCAGGTTCATAGCCTTAAAACCTGCATTTACCAAATGTTTGGGACCAACACATCACTGTTAACCTTCAAAATTTCTCATGAGCTACCATACACCAAGTTTGAATGGCTGCAGCCCTGTATTCATTACGGGCTGGCTACAACTGGACAAGGGGGACAGATGGGTCTCTGCCAGTGGCACGATCATCTCCAGAGTGAGAGGAATAATGGACAACTTTAATGTGTATGTGCTGGCCGCTGGCAGGAATCAAAACCCGGTTTGCTGTGGCCAGAGCCATTTACTCAAATCACCATGGCATTGAACATCACCTGAAATCGAAGGACAGATCAGAACCAATGGCTTGTTCAGCTATGAACTTAGGTCCCTTTGAATATCAAGAGGATTTAGGTTCTTATGTATGTTTTGAACACTGTCACTTGCTTGAGTCACTTGTCAGCTTGTGGCTCAGGCCTGTACTCATCTCAGTCATGTTGAAAGTTTTACCCAAACTTAAGGATATTATGTGGGCAAGTGTTTATGTAGGATCTATAGTCTGTGACTTAAATGTAATCGTGATAGTTATCTGACCCTTTTTTTATTTTGAATAATGTTACATTGAAGAGTAAGCAAAGCCCTTTCCAGTATCATTATGTCAGCAAAAACATCCATTAATAGTTCTCATTCTTTGCTTCATTAGCCAAAGAGGATTTTTTTTTCATTCCCCCGCTCTCTTCTTCACTTTAGATGACACTGCAAGATTTGCAAATTAGCTAGAACCTAATCGCACTGACGGCCAGCCTGGATGTTGTCAGCTACAGCACAGATGCCTGTTTAAAATAGAAGCGCTGTTTCACTGGGTGAAAATCCTTTGGCCTGTATTATGCAAGAGGTCAGACATGCTGATAATTGTGATCTGTTCTGGCATTTCAAATCTATGAAACTACCCTCACCTAGGACTGGAC
>QEPC01012726.1:0-12642 GCA_003113815.1 Sphenodon punctatus
TGAAAACGACCATTTTTCACTGTGTTGTACCTTTTGTGGTTTATCTTAATACAATCTGTGCTTTCTCTTGCATTGTCCAATTTACAAATAAAATACTGACTTATTTTTTATTTAAAAAACGTATTTCTGCCTTTTTTTTGTATATTTCATCTGCCATAGAAACTAACTTTTGGTTCCACAAATAACAATGGCTTTATGTCGCCATTACAATTGCTCTGACTAAAGTAAAAGTGGGTGGAATAAAGTAATTGTAGCACTTTCGTGCCAGTGAAAACACCCTCAAATACCAGTTAAATCTGGTTAAACATTAACTGCTACACATTTTCCTAAAAAAAAATAATACTACGATACGGTGATTGCGAAACCAACTAGCGATGACATTCTGAGCAAATGTTGCACTTCTGCTACTCAGGTGGGGATGACTGATAATGTGAACAATGTTGGTACTGTGATGGTGAAAAACCTTTGTTTGGAGCGCGTTCCAGGTGAAGATTGCTTCTCTTCCTTGATGAACCAACGGGTTGGTGTACAGCTTTTTGATTTTCAGCAGGCATAGGCAGCTCTTGATTCAGAAAAAGGGGTGGCAGCTGCTGAGGAAGGCGGGCTTGTATGCATGGTTGGTGGCAGGACTTGACTAACAGATGCGACATCAGCTGGGCCAGGCTTTCAAACTCTCCCTGCAATTGCTTCAACAGCGGACGCAATCCTGGTCAATTCAGTGCCATACCATTTCCTCGTTATGCAGGAGCTCTTGATCCGCTGTTTGTGGTGTGAATTGAGCATAGCCATCATCTGTTCTTGATAATGTCCCATTTCTGAAACTGCCTGGAACATGCTATCTTTCATAGCTGCTGCAATTTCTGTAATGGCAGCCTTGCTTTGCTTGGTGATCTCACATGCAAAGGATGGTCTAATCTTTTGTTTGTTAGCTTGAAGGGTGGTCATGCACTCTGCTCCTGATTTTGGCGTTCTGCGGCTGGAACCAGGACTTTCAATACTGCTGCGACTAATGCCTGTTTGCAGNTTTGTGGTGTGAATTGAGCATAGCCATCATCTGTTCTTGATAATGTCCCATTTCTGAAACTGCCTGGAACATGCTATCTTTCATAGCTGCTGCAATTTCTGTAATGGCAGCCTTGCTTTGCTTGGTGATCTCACATGCAAAGGATGGTCTAATCTTTTGTTTGTTAGCTTGAAGGGTGGTCATGCACTCTGCTCCTGATTTTGGCGTTCTGCGGCTGGAACCAGGACTTTCAATACTGCTGCGACTAATGCCTGTTTGCAGAAGGAGGAAGATCTGTTAAAAGTAATACATACATAAGTAGCGTTTCATAGAACATCTATTAAATTTTATCATATGCTACTTCATGCAATTTTTTAAAGGGATTCATTTCTTAGCTTTGTTATAGGTGGTGGGAGTATTGGAGGTAAAAGATTGTGCTTCCAATACCAATTAGTAAGTAATAAGTCTTCATTGATACGACCATTTGGCCCATACAAAAACAGGATGTACATAGACATATACATTCAGCACGAACGAACAAAACAAGACAACAATACTCTTAAAAGGAAAAATAACCTTATGAATTGGTTGTAACAAAATAATATTAAGTATGCCCAATCCAAAACACTCAACCCTGAATTAGTGGTCATCCTCATAATGCTCTCATTTACTTTCTGACCTGAGCCAATACCCTCCTCCTGGCTAATAAAAAAAGAAAATTGGCTGCTCTATACATAATACTTTCATTTTCATTTGCCAAAATAAAAAGGATCTTATGATCATAATTCCACCAGGGAATCTCTGGGCCAATCAATCCCCTAAATCAGGAACGAACCTCAGCAGATAGCGTACATTCAAATAAATAATGGTAAAGATCCTTAATCTGTGCTGTACAGTCACACACCCTTTGCTGGTAAGGTATAGCTCTTAATCGCCCTCCTAGTACTTTTGTGGGCATTTGCTGAAATCTGCCTAACATGAGTGCTTTCCTTAGGACAAAATTAGATATATAAACCAAATAGGGTTCTAATTGATGCATCTTTTTGATCCTCCCATACTGGGAAGCAATCACAGATGCAGCAACCAATGCCATATCCTGTTGTTTGAAAATGTTGGATAAACACAACTCAAGCAACCTTTTCAGTGAGCCCCTTGGCAGGCCCTCGAGAGCCCCAAGGGAGAAACCAATTCCACTCAGAAGATATGTAAACCGGATTCTCCACGTATGCTTGTGCCTAAAATTTTCCTGTTCCTCGCAACAGCATATGGGAGGCTATCCTTAGGCAAAAACATTAATCTAGTCCAGAAGTTACAGATGGTCACTTGGGCTCTGAAGTTTCCCGAGAGGACTCATGTTTCTGCCCTCAAAAAGGGCACTGGTGTATAAGCTGGCACGCCTAGAATCCTTCTGAGGATTGTGTTTTGTACTACATCCAAGGGCAAGGCAATGAAGCCCCACAATTCGGCTCCATACAGCATTTGGGGCATAAGTTTGGACAATAACAGCTGAATAGCTGGTTTGACTAACTTTCCCCCATTAGTGGCCCAAAATTTAATAATTCCTCCTGCTGATTGCTGAGCTTTCATTTTGACTGCAGCCAGATGGTGGGAACCAGAGGCAGCAAAGTTCATCCCCAAATATCTAAAGCATGGCACCTGATCTATTTTGTGCCCATCGAGCTCCCATTTCTGAGTATGTGTTCTCCTAGCGAAGACTACAACCTTGGTTTTGCCGTAATTAATTTTTAACTTTTCGGACCTACGGTAGTCACTTAATGCCATAAGAGCCCTTCTCATCCCACTCTCAGCAATTGACAAGAGTGCCATATCATTCGCATAGAAGAGGATTGGCAAAACTCTCTTCCCTATGCGGGATGCAAAAATCAACTCATCTCTGAAGGAGTCTACGATATTATTAATATAAAACTTTAAAAGAAAGGGGGCCAACACACATCCCTGCTTGACGCCTAAGTAAACTGGTATATCATCAGTCAGGTGACCTTCTCCAGTTAACTGAACTCTCATGAAACTTTGCATATGCAGCTCATGAACCAAATAAAGGAGACGTCTATCCAGATTTGAAGATGCTAACTTTGCACAGAGCTGGTCTCAGTCGATTAGATCTAAATCGATTTAAGATCGACAAATGCGACAAATAAATTTCCCTTCCTAATTTGGGAATATTTATTAATTAAGTGATCCAGAACATAGCAATGGTCCACTGTCGCACGGCCTGACTGAAATCCTGCCTGCTCCTCGTAGAATATATTTTCTCTTTCTGCCCACGCCTCCAGTTTAAACAGAAGATATTTGCCTTATAATTTTGCCATTACATCTAGCAAGCTGATAGACCTATAATTTACTGGATCATCTTTTGGGCCTTCCTTATGGATCGGGACCACTATGCTATTATTCCACCCTATCGGGAAACTCCCCATTGCATTTATGCTATCAAAAAGTCTAGCAATGACAGGTGCCCACCAATCGATGTTCTCTCTGAATAGTTTGCCCAACATCCCATCCTCACCAGGGGCTTTTTGCAAAGGCATGGCAGCTATAAGATGTCGTACTTCCATCTCCTCAACTGGGGGCCAAGAAAGGCAGTCTGCTAGACAAAGATCTATTGTAGGATTTGTGCCCCCATTTTTGGTAGATGCAAATATCTCCTGAAAGTGCAGTTGCCATGCTTGTGTGGAAATTTCATGTCTGGGGATAGAGCGTTCCTCACAACTCCCCTTTTTAACTAAGTTCCAAAATTTGATGGCATCTTTTTGTTCAACTGCCAGCCCTAATTTTTCCCATTGGGTTGCTTGATAGTTCTTTTTCTTTTCCTTGACCTTTCTCTTAAAGATGGCCCTTGCAGACCTTCATTTATCCAAGTTCTGCCTCACAGGTCTCTGCTTGAACTCCTGCACTGCTCGATTTATGATCAACTTGAGGGTGCCACATTCCCCATCAAACCAAGTGGGGCCCTTGTTCCTAACCCCATCCTGGGGAATGGAATTCAGTGTTTCCCGCAACTCCTTGATAAGGTCGTTATATAAAACAATAACCCCCTCCTCACTAGTTGAAACATCACTAATTATAGCCTTTAATTCCAGGTATCTAGTGTCCATCAGTTTCCCCAACACTACAGAAGCCACCCTCTGGTTCCATCTGATGCTTTTCCTACAAAGAGGATTTGACTGAATAACTACAGTTCTACAAATCAAAGAACGGCGAAAGAACCCAACGGATTTGATTTTCACTAGTATTGGCTGATGATCACTGAGCCCAGAGGGAATGACTGTAAAGTCTGAAAATTTGTCAAAATATATCTTAGGGATACAAATATAGTCTAGAACACTCGTCCCCACTTCCCCTATAAAAGTATATGCTCCAAATTTATCCGCACTTCCTCTCCCGTTTAGAGTGCACCAATTTAACCTAAATAGGCATTTCAAAAACTGTAATCCATTTGAATTGCAGATAGAGTCCCTGGAGGTGTGGTGGTTTCCCATAAAACCATATTCCTCTTCTAAATTCAATTGTTCAAGAAACTTATAATCTGAATTCCCGATTCTCACATTTACATCCCCAGCTAGGATGGGAATAAAATCTGGATATTTTCCCCCACACTCCAAAATAAAATTTTCTAAATCACACCAGATAAGGGTTCTCTCTATTTGCCCTTGGAAGATGGGATGTAGATGTTTATAACTATTATACCACTGTACTGACCCCTAGTAAACTTCACTACTATAGTATTCCTAGGTGGATTGGGGAGCTCCTCCCCCACCATCATAGGCCCCAATTTTGCTAGGATAGCCAGCCCCCCTGCTGCTCTTCCATACCTGGCTGCTCTAATAGCCGGGGAACCCCAAATTTGGTAGCCAGCTAGCTCTAGACATGCAATGTTTTTGACCTATGTTTCTTGTACGCAGATAATATCATGAGCAGCTAACACATTCCCACCACCACCATCCAAACATGGTTTCCATCCGTGCACATTCGAACACATGAAAGATATAGCCTGGGGCTGGTCATCCTGTCATGGGGGTGATCTCACCACCTCTTTTGAAAAAGGATCCAAGTATTTCTCTTGTACTACAAGAGGAGGTAAAATAAGTGTTGGGGCACCACTAGGATTCCCTAAAGTACCATCCAATACACTCCTACTACTACTCATTTCCCCTACATCCCTTGTTTTATAAGCCAATTCATTTGGCAGGGTAGTTCCTGAAGGCTGTAAAAACCCACTCACCCTTGCCTGGGTTAACTCAACTCCAAAGCAGTCTAACTGCCTGTGTCTATCTGCAGTATCCACCAGGCTCCTTTCCAAAATTCCAGAAGTTCTTACTTCAATTATAGTTTCCTTGGAGGAGGTTTGAAACACTATAGAGTCTCTGGATGGGATATCTAATGCTGCTCTATTTACTTGCTCCTGCACGGATGCAGCATTTTCTACAAAGGGCACCATCTTTCCTCCTAACATGGGGCCCTGTAGAATGGGGGTCATTGCTTGTGTTTTAATAGAGATATCTGGGAGTTGTACTCCCACTGGTTCATTCCTCCTCTGCTACCCACCCCTAGATCTACTTACTGGCTGTTGCAAATTTCCGTCATTTAGCTTCCCTAATTGGGAGTGCAGAGCTTGCATACATTCTAAAAGCTCCCTCTGCTCTATTGAGACCAAGGCAGTAGTTCAAGAGCAAGCGTGTTCCCAGGGGCATTAAAATGGTCATTATGTACCCCACATACATCCATCTCCATTCTATCCTCCTGGGATAAATTAAGCAAATTTCCCACCTGATTCAATGCTACCCCCTGGGCTGCTATACTTTCAGATTGGCTTGATGGAACTCCCTTAATTGGTTTCAACAAAGTTTTAGACCCAGAATTTACTTTTATGCCCCCCTTTGTGTATTCTCTTNGAAATCCTGCCTGCTCCTCGTAGAATATATTTTCTCTTTCTGCCCACGCCTCCAGTTTAAACAGAAGATATTTGCCATATAATTTTGCCATTACATCTAGCAAGCTGATAGACCTATAATTTACTGGATCATCTTTTGGGCCTTCCTTATGGATCGGGACCACTATGCTATTATTCCACCCTATCGGGAAACTCCCCATTGCATTTATGCTATCAAAAAGTCTAGCAATGACAGGTGCCCACCAATCGATGTTCTCTCTGAATAGTTTGCCCAACATCCCATCCTCACCAGGGGCTTTTTGCAAAGGCATGGCAGCTATAAGATGTCGTACTTCCATCTCCTCAACTGGGGGCCAAGAAAGGCAGTCTGCTAGACAAAGATCTATTGTAGGATTTGTGCCCCCATTTTTGGTAGATGCAAATATCTCCTGAAAGTGCAGTTGCCATGCTTGAGTGGAAATTTCATGTCTGGGGATAGAGCGTTCCTCACAACTCCCCTTTTTAACTAAGTTCCAAAATTTGATGGCATCTTTTTGTTCAACTGCCAGCCCTAATTTTTCCCATTGGGTTGCTTGATAGTTCTTTTTCTTTTCCTTGACCTTTCTCTTAAAGATGGCCCTTGCAGACCTTCATTTATCCAAGTTCTGCCTCACAGGTCTCTGCTTGAACTCCTGCACTGCTCGATTTATGATCAACTTGAGGGTGCCACATTCCCCATCAAACCAAGTGGGGCCCTTGTTCCTAACCCCATCCTGGGGAATGGAATTCAGTGTTTCCCGCAACTCCTTGATAAGGTCGTTATATAAAACAATAACCCCCTCCTCACTAGTTGAAACATCACTAATTATAGCCTTTAATTCCAGGTATCTAGTGTCCATCAGTTTCCCCAACACTACAGAAGCCACCCTCTGGTTCCATCTGATGCTTTTCCTACAAAGAGGATTTGACTGAATAACTACAGTTCTACAAATCAAAGAACGGCGAAAGAACCCAACGGATTTGATTTTCACTAGTATTGGCTGATGATCACTGAGCCCAGAGGGAATGACTGTAAAGTCTGAAAATTTGTCAAAATATATCTTAGGGATACAAATATAGTCTAGAACACTCGTCCCCGCTTCCCCTATAAAAGTATATGCTCCAAATTTATCCGCACTTCCTCTCCCGTTTAGAGTGCACCAATTTAACCTAAATAGGCATTTCAAAAACTGTAATCCATTTGAATTGCAGATAGAGTCCCTGGAGGTGTGGTGGTTTCCCATAAAACCATATTCCTCTTCTAAATTCAATTGTTCAAGAAACTTATAATCTGAATTCCCGATTCTCACATTTACATCCCCAGCTAGGATGGGAATAAAATCTGGATATTTTCCCCCACACTCCAAAATAAAATTTTCTAAATCACACCAGATAAGGGTTCTCTCTATTTGCCCTTGGAAGATGGGATGTAGATGTTTATAACTATTATACCACTGTACTGACCCCTAGTAAACTTCACTACTATAGTATTCCTAGGTGGATTGGGGAGCTCCTCCCCCACCATCATAGGCCCCAATTTTGCTAGGATAGCCAGCCCCCCTGCTGCTCTTCCATACCTGGCTGCTCTAATAGCCGGGGAACCCCAAATTTGGTAGCCAGCTAGCTCTAGACATGCAATGTTTTTGACCTATGTTTCTTGTACGCAGATAATATCATGAGCAGCTAACACATTCCCACCACCACCATCCAAACATGGTTTCCATCTGTGCACATTCTAACACATGAAAGATATAGCCTGGGGCTGGTCATCCTGTCATGGGGGTGATCTCACCACCTCTTTTGAAAAAGGATCCAAGTATTTCTCTTGTACTACAAGAGGAGGTAAAATAAGTGTTGGGGCACCACTAGGATTCCCTAAAGTACCATCCAATACACTCCTACTACTACTCATTTCCCCTACATCCCTTGTTTTATAAGCCAATTCATTTGGCAGGGTAGTTCCTGAAGGCTGTAAAAACCCACTCACCCTTGCCTGGGTTAACTCAACTCCAAAGCAGTCTAACTGCCTGTGTCTATCTGCAGTATCCACCAGGCTCCTTTCCAAAATTCCAGAAGTTCTTACTTCAATTATAGTTTCCTTGGAGGAGGTTTGAAACACTATAGAGTCTCTGGATGGGATATCTAATGCTGCTCTATTTACTTGCTCCTGCACGGATGCAGCATTTTCTACAAAGGGCACCATCTTTCCTCCTAACATGGGGCCCTGTAGAATGGGGGTCATTGCTTGTGTTTTAATAGAGATATCTGGGAGTTGTACTCCCACTGGTTCATTCCTCCTCTGCTACCCACCCCTAGATCTACTTACTGGCTGTTGCAAATTTCCGTCATTTATCTTCCCTAATTGGGAGTGCAGAGCTTGCATACATTCTAAAAGCTCCCTCTGCTCTATTGAGACCAAGGCAGTAGTTCAAGAGCAAGCGTGTTCCCAGGGGCATTAAAATGGTCATTATGTACCCCACATACATCCATCTCCATTCTATCCTCCTGGGATAAATTAAGCAAATTTCCCACCTGATTCAATGCTACCCCCTGGGCTGCTATACTTTCAGATTGGCTTGATGGAACTCCCTTAATTGGTTTCAACAAAGTTTTAGACCCAGAATTTACTTTTATGCCCCCCTTTGTGTATTCTCTTACGGGCAAGACCCTGGCCTCAATCATTTTGCCTGACTCCTCAGAGTACACTCTGGAGATAAAAACAAGTCTGTCCTTTAAATTTTCCTCCTTCTGAAATATAAGGTCTACCAATTCTATGGAGTCAAAGGCAATATTCACCACCCAACGCCCCTTGGTGGGTGATTTCAGACGTGACGGCCGGCAGCATTGACCCTGGGCCGTGGGGTGGTTCGGACCCATGGGTCGAGGTCAAGGGGTGCACCAACAGATGTGTGCCCCTTTGCCCCCAGCCGTGGGGACCGCCGAACCACGGCCCAGGGTCAATGCTGCCAGCCGTCACATCTATTGCGAACCCCCATCCCCGGAGGGGGCGGGGCTGTGCGACACAGCATGTGGCTGCATGGCCCCGCCCCATGCACTCCCCGGCCACCCACCCTCCATGAGACTGGCAGCCGCTGCGGCCTATCTGGTCACTGCCACCGCCCGCCACTGAGACTCCGGACCACAGTGAACGTAAGGTAACAGACGTTACTTTTCCTTCACCACGTTCTGGATTCCCCCTAACCACGCTTTGTTCACCGCCGTGATGTGGGAGAACAAAGCGTGGTTAGGTTCACCGTGGGGGGTGGTTGACTGAGGTGAACATCTGGATGCAAGCAACCAGACGTTCACCTACTTTCAATCCCCTCCGCGGTTGATTGCGGTTGACTGTGGTGATTTCAGACAACATAACATCTGAAATCACCCGGTGTAACACATAAAGTCGATAGAGCGGATGCTTTTCCTTGTTACAGGAGCCTGGAGAAAAACCCTAAGATGCTTGGCCACATCCAAGGGAGAGTTCCAAAAGGGCAAACAACCAGAGGGCAAAGACAGCACAGTAAAAATCACATTAAAAAAGAGAGGAACAAATTTCCCAATAGTTTCACTAACAGGTTCTGTGAGCTTGCTTGACCAAGAAACACTCATACCTCTTCCCTCCCCCTCTTTAAAAAGAGGCGGGGACTGGGGAATCATCCTGATGATGATTGGGGCTTCCCTTCTCCCCTCTGAAGCAAGGCAAACTGTGTAGTGAGGAGTTCCTGAAGCTCCTCTATTTTTGAATTTACACAATTTAATTGCAAAAACAAAAAATGTACTGTTTGTGATGTTAAAGACACATGATCTGCTAAGAGAGGCACGAGCCCAAAATCTTTTCTACTCTGCGGGGAACATTCAATGGCTTCTGCATTAAAGTTACCCCTACCCACAGAACCCGAAATCAGTGATGAATGCTTAACAGTCCCCAAAATTAATAAGCCACATTCCTGGAAATCGGCCAATGCAGAGTAGCGATTTTCAACGGGAACACAGTTTGCCGACCCAGATCCCTTGGATTTGGAGTTATGGGTCAAAAAGAAGTCAATTTTCCTTTGTTTAGGCAAATTTACCACTGGAAATAAACGCTGCCTCCACACATGAGCGTTTAAGATTAGCCATTTCAGCTTAAAAGACCTCAAATGTCCCACACCCAAACTAATTTTAACAAAATCAGTCAAAGTTACAGTGAGTCCGAAAAATGACGAAATTTGGTGTTGGCCCTCTGGAGACCCCAAGGCGCCTCAAGGGCGACTCTCAAGGGCGCACCCTTGTGCGTACGACCCTTAGGCGCGCGCCCAAAGTGCGTGCCTACGGTACAACCATAGGCTCAGCTGGGCTTATGTTCTCTCCCGCCAGGTGCTGCACTCCGCCCCCTGGCTCCAGACTCCCAATGGCAGGTGAGTGACAAGCTGCTCCAAAACCAGTTGTAGCTCTGCTACACGGCCCCGCTCTTCTCTCACCATGCTCACCGTAGGCTCAGCTGGGGTTATGTTCTCTCCCGCCAGGTGCTGCGCTCCACCCCCCGGCTCCAGACTCCCAACGGCAGGTGAGTGACAAGCTGCTCCAAAACTGGCTGTAGCTCTGCTACGCGGCCCAGCTCTCCTCTCACCATGCTCGCCGCAGGCTCAGCTGGGCTTATGTTCTCTCCTGCCAGGTGCTGAGCTCCGCCCCCCCGGCTCCAGACTCCCAACGGTAGGTGAGTGACAAGCTGCTCCAAAACCGGCTGCAGCTCTGCTATGTGGCCCCACTCTCCTCTCACCACGCTCGTCATAGGCTCAGCTGGGCTTATGTTCTCTCCCACCAGGTGCTGCATTCTGCCCCCTGGCTCCAGACTCCCAATGGCAGGTGAGTGACAAGCTGCTCCAAAACTGGCTGTAGCTCTGCTACACGGCCCCACTCTCCTCTCAACACCCAATACTAATTGATAATCTCTAAGGATAATCAGTAATGTGATACATTACTGATTATCTCTAAGGATAATCAGTAATGTAACGCCCCTTACTTTTCATTCTACTGTACATGAAGTGTGCCGTCTGTTTTTTAAGGGAAATGTGACAGTTTGGGCTTGTCATGCAAGTACCATGGGCCTGCCATACCTCGGAAACCGAAGCTGTAATTCAAATCCCTAGGCTAGAACTCTCATCAACAAGTTGCACCCACCATTCAACCCATCATGGGCCTTCATTCCACCACCTCCGAAACAATCATTCATGTGCCTAGTACCACAGACATAGCATATACACAGAAGCACACACCAAGTTGAGTACCCTACTATGCCATATTTTTCCACTCAGTAATGCAAGTTCTATGTTGTAGGGCCTCCCTTAGTACCCAAGGTGCCAAGGCATGGCCCTTAAACATTGATAACACAAGAGTTTTTGGTAGGATTGAGCATAAGTGGGAAACGGAACACAGACTGTGCACACACAGACAGACAGACACACACACAGACAATCTGACTCTCTCACCATCACCCAGATATTCTAACACACAGGCCATCTCAACACACACACACACACAAAGATAGCGACTATCTGTATCGCTCACATACACACAGATTCTTACAAACCCCATCTCACACACCCAGTGCCTCTCTCATTCTCTCCCGCAAACAAAGACACATGCCCCGATCCTAACACATGTACGCACTCTTTCTCTTTTCCTCACACACACACACACACACACAGATTCTCTCTCACACATCTGAACACAACAAATACACACAGTTTTGTGTGGACACACACTCTCTCACACACACATGCACATACGCACAGAGTTTCACACATAAAAAATTCTCTCGGTGTCCCACCATCAGTCTGACTCACACACACATGCACATATTCTCACACACACGGACTGTATATCCCTATAAATCAACCAACAGCCACATCACCCTTTAATGTCTTATCTTATCCTCTCTTTCAGCCATACACACTCAAACACACACACACATACACACACATTCACTTGGTCACTAGTGTCACACGCTAGACCATTCACCCTGCCCGTGAGCCTGCAGCTGATGTCGCCACCACAAGTCCAGGCTATTGGTGGTCCTGTGTGGTGTGATCTGGTGTGCGGTGACAGAACTGGTTACTTCTTCGAGTTGCTCCTACCATTCTCACAACTCCCAGTGCTGAGACTGCTTGGAGCTATCTCTGAGAAAAACATGACTGAAAAACATAATATCTGTGCAGGTGTGTTTTGTTTCCAGGAGTTAGTTTATCGAGCTGCCACCATACTTTATATCTGCCCAACTGCATAAGGCCCCCACCCCATCCCTGGTAACATGGAGAACACAATATCACTCACTCGTTTTGATTAATTACTGGTCAACAAGATCCCAGAGCCTTTGGCAAGCCGGGGGAAGACAAGAGCTCCTGATACTTCAATAAATCACAAAGATTTGGCATAAAACACACATATTTTCGTAGGCACAAGCCGAAAAATTGAAAATGCTCACAATAGGATCATCAAAATAACATTACTGAAGCTCAGTGAGGAGCAGGTAACGACAATCTGCAGTCCTCCGTTGAGTCCACGTTGCAAGAGCTCCTTGCACACCTGAAGGGAAGTAACAAGGTTTGGCATGAACCGATGACATTATTGTTAGGGACAGGTTCCAGTAAACAGCTACTGTTAAGAAACACCTGAACCCCCACCCCACCCCCCTCCATAATACATGTATAACACACACAAAGCAACTTACACA
>QEPC01012726.1:16432-58227 GCA_003113815.1 Sphenodon punctatus
TGGATGTTGAAGTCACCAAGAATGAGAGCGGGGGTATCATCAGAAAGGAAGAAGGTAAGCCAGGATTCGAAGTCTGGGAGAAAAGAGGAAAGGGGGCCGGGGGGTAGATGACAGCGACACGAAGGCGAAGGGGGGAGAAGAGATGTACAGAGTGAGCCTCAAATGAGGGGAAGGAGAGGGGGGGAGAGGAGAGGGACTGGACTCGACAAGGGTTGGCAAGGAGAAGGCCCACACCGCCTCGCCGGCCTTCTGGGCGGAACCGGTGAGAGAACGAAAGGCCTCCAGAGGAGAGGGTGGCAGGGGTGACAGAATCAGAGGGAGAGATCCAGGTTTCAGTGAGTGCAAGGAGCTGGAAGCAGTGAGAGAGGAAGAGGTTGTGAATGAAGGGGCTTTGTTAATGGAAGAGTGGCAGTTCCAGAGGGAGCAGGAGAAGGGGAGTTGATCAGGGGGAAGGCAGGGAATGTGGATGAGGTTGGGGGATGTGGACCGATGGGGCTTGTGGGGACTGTGGTGGGGAGGAGGGGGCTTGCAGGGAATGGTTAGGGGGGTGAAGGGGAGGAGGGGGAATAGGCAAGGGGGAAAATAAGGGGTGGGGAGGTTGGAGAAAGAGTGTTGGAAGGAGAGGGAGAAGCAGGGGAGACAGCAGCAGTGGGAGAAGGAGAGGAGGGATGGAGTGCGAGGGAGTGCAGTAGAGAAGGGGAGGCATTCCAGAGGTTGGTAATCACAGCAGCAGAGGGGATAACTGGGCCTGTGGATGGTGCAGGAGAGTGTGGTGGTGTGAGCAATGACTGGACGAGGCTGCGTTTATTCTTCTTGTACCCGAGTTTACTTTTAAAGTACATTGTACAATAAAGTACACAGTACTTCTTCCACCCAGGAAGCTGGAAGAAGATGACAAATCCATCCCAGGAAATTCAAAAGGACATTAATGCGTAGTAAAATGTGTTTTGATTTAGCTTCCCATCATATCCTATCAGAAGCTTTAAGGGTATGCCTGCTGAAGATCCAGGCTCAAGCTTAAATTCTCACTCATCACTGAGGCTTTGTATTTATGGCCATCAATGCTTCTACTTGCAAACTTTATTTTGATCCTAACAAAATCACTCTTTCATCAGTCAGAAAGGTTTTTCCTGAAAGCTGCAAGGTTCTCCATTCTCAAAAGCTGAGATTATTGAAGATAGTCAAGATTAAAAGCATTTAATTATATTTACCACCAGCTTCTCACTTCTTCCTCATTCCTTCTTCCCTCAAGAAAGTAGGACATATGGGTAAGAAGATGTTGTGAAATATCCAAAACATTAAACCAGTGGTATGGAATTACACATCTCCCAACATTCCAACTACACGGTGAGGGACAGAAGTTCTCCTCCTTATCATTTCGCTTAGTTTGTTGTGATTCCATCATCTCTCCATTGTCCTCTCAAGAGCTATTCCTGAAAGGAAATAAGGAAAGAGATGCCTGAGATTGAATACTGGTCTTCATGTCTCCCTCTCTCTCCTGCAAGAGGAACTTTGACACCCTGAAAGAGAGACAGTGGGATTCTGCACCCAAAGACGGATTGTCTTTCCTAAGTAGGGGCTGTTGGGTGGTATGGCATGGAATCATGAGTTGGTGCCACAAGAATGAATCAGACCCAGGACTATCGTTATTTAAAATTTATTTAAAATTCTTAATATCCCGCTGCTTCTGCCTCAGGCAGCTCGGGGCGGCTCACAATATCACATAATACAAATCAATAAAACATGATAGTAAAATATAAATAAAATAACCCATCTCCCACCCAGCCCACATCTTACCCACCCTACCTGTCTCCTTCTCCAAATGCCTGGCGGAACAATAAGGACTTACATAGCCACCAGAAGGTGAGCAAATCTGAGCAGAGGAAGTTTCACAGCAGCGGCGTGGCCACCAGGAATGCCCTCCTCATGGTGGCCATCCACCGACAATGTGGGACCTCAAGAAGAGTGCCCCTGATAGACTGCAGAGGCCATCTTAGGGCCTGGGAAATGAGGTGGTCCTTCAGATAAGTGGGACCCAGACTGTGTAGGGCTTTAAAGTTTAAAACCAGCACCTTGAATCGGGCCTGGAAGACTATTGGCAGCCAGCGCAGTGCACATAGGACTGGAGTTATATGCTCACACTGTCCCGTCCCCATAAGGAAACGAACTGCTGCATTCTGCACTAGCTGCAGCCTCTGGACTGTCACCATGGGCAGCCCCACATAGAGCACATTAGAGTAGTCTAGTCTCGAGGTAATGAAAGTTTGGATGATGGTGGCAAGGTCAGAATTAGAAATATATAGCCAGAGCCAATTGGCAGAAGGTGCCCCCAGCCACAGCCACCAACTTGGCAACCAAGTGTTGTTGTGGATCTAGGAGCAGCCCTAGGCTTCGGATCTGATCATCTGAGAAACCAGAGGAGGGCAAACCCCATCTATGATTGGCATCCCTCCCCTCCACCATTAGCTTCAATTGACTCGCCCTCATCCAGTCTCCCACAGCAGCCAGACACTGGGAAAGTACCGAGACTGCCGGACCTGGGTCAAATGAAAATGAGAGGTAGAACTGTGTGTCATCGGCATGTTGATGGCACCGCATCCCAAACCCCCTCACGATCTCACCCTGAGCCTGCATATACATGTTGACCAGCTGGGGGGACAGACTAGAACCCCGCTGCACACCACACAAAGAGGCCCTGGGGAGATGATAAACCTCAAAAGAGTCCTGTATTACAGGTCGGACAACGTAAAGAAGCTCCTCTACTTGATCCGTACACCAACGCTTCAATTGTATTTTAAGATTAACAATTTCCTTTATGACCAAATCTGTCATGTGGAGATAGCGCAAAACATGTAGACTCTAGCACCCTTCTTTAACCCGCTAGTTATGAACACCATACAGATTTTCAGTCTCTTGACAGAAAAATCAGCATAGCTATTAATTTATACCTTCTCTTTTCACACCAGTAGAGACTTTTTTATAGTACAAATTCCATTTCATCTCTAAATTGGCACTCATCTGCAAAATCCCTGAACAAAGGTTAGTAGGACAAAGTCACAACCTAGGCATCACTGATGACATTCTAATTTCCTGCTCCACACAACTAGACATACCTCTCAGCAGTCCCTGCGATTTCATCAAAAATTCTCTCTGCTTCTCTTTTATCCAGAGGGACCTCTCATTAACAACTAGGCTCTGCGAATAAGAGGGGGGGGGAGACAAAAGACAGATTATACAATAACTGTGGGACTTAATTTAGAGCCACTTAAATGTATGGCTTTATGAGAGATTATTCCTTTTGTTGTCCCTGAGTGATACCATAGAGAATTTAAAGGTATGCACATATATAATAAATTCAGTTACAGGTAAGAATCTCTTTACAGATAGGAGATCCAGAGATTCAAGCAATTAGCCTGCCCATTAGACTCAAGTAGTCAGTGGAGATTCTAGCATCCATACCCCAGACTTTGTTCTAACGTTCTCTTGTCCATGCATAATAATTTGGGCAGTTTCTGACATGAGCTTTAGTAATACAATAAAATGGAACTTTGTACAGAGACTAGGAACAGGTGCCTGAGAAAGTGATGCCTGAAAAATTACATTTATATTGATGGGGATTAAAATGGATTAACTTCACACACACAGACAAATTCCAGGAATAAATAAATAAATAAATAAATGTATTAAATATATATAAAATATCACAACACTTTAGCAGTCTTTTGAACAGAGGAACTACAGAGGCAGTTGGAATTCTCCTCATCAAACTGGACCAGAGAACAGAGGATCCATGAGCTCCTCCACAGACCAGGGGTTGCTAGAGCATCCACAGCCATATAATATGTGGTCTATATGGGTCAAGTTAGCGGAACCACTTGGCTATAAAACGGCTTGCTGTGCCTTTACTACTATGCTGTCCTGACACCAAATTTCTCTTTGGCGAGCCTGTTGTGGAGGCTATGTAGATGTATGGGCAGGCCAGTTGAGAGAAACTTGTGCCCCAGTACATCTGGGTAATTTAAGGGCTCCTACCTCCCCACCCACACCTTCCCCCAGATGCTGTCATCTAATGGCTGACCAAACCAATATCTGTCAGTCTTGAATTTATCCTTGGTTCGTATTCATAGAGTTGAATTCATAAGTTGAAATCAGTTTCTGGAGACCATACTGGTACTTTACTTACACACATACATATGAATCATAATGGATATTAAGAAAGAAAATTCTTGCATTTCTGAGCAGATGCCTGAGTTTAGGGAACTAGTACAACTGTACACTCAGTCCTGCCCCCTGCTCAAAAGGCCTGCCTACAAACCATGGTGCAAATGGGATATAAATGCTATTTCCATGACTCTACTACATTGAAGACTTTCGGTGGCACAGAGAAGTTAGCCCAATGTGTGAAATTATCTGTGCAATGATTACTAATGCAACAGTATGCAAAGTTTATATGTAGGTCTGCTTCTTCAGAAGTTAGTGACCACCTTTTTACCTTTTTAACTCCTATTTCAAGCACATGAATGTCCAAGCCGATATATCACTGCAATGTGCTCTATGTGGGGCTGCCCTTGATGACTGTTCAGAAGCTTCAGTTAGTGTAGAATGCGGCAGCTCACCTCCTTTCGGGTGTGAGGTGCTGGGAGCACATTACATCGGTGCTCCGAAGAATAATAATTTAAAAAAATTATTGGGATCAGTTTACGCCATAATCCATATTACAAAATTAAATAACAAAAATACAAACAAAAATATAACCTAACTCATTTACCCCAAAGAAACCATTAATTGAAGTCAACATGATTACTGTAACCCAGATACTTAAAAAAATTATTTAACTCAAATCTATCAGGGTTGATAGATACAAAAACTGGCTTTCTTCTACCCATGGGGCAAAAAGTGCCAGTTGCTTTAAAAAAAGCTTCATCCTGCTGTTGTAAAATCCAAATTACCTTTTCAGTATTCGAGAAGGAAGTTAAACAGGGTGGTAAAGGAAACAGGAATTCTGTTCAAATGGCATTATACAGAGGGCATTCTATAACATAATGTGTCAAATCCTCAATTTTGTCCTTACATCTATTTCTTGGTATAGCCATTCTACGTCCCTCCAACATAGCAGTGGGCATTTGCTGGAAACTAATTCTAGTCAGTGCCGAACGCAATTTCCATTTTAGATCGATTGACAGATACCTCTCCAAGTCCCAAGTATGTTTAATGTATATATAAAGAGGGACAATTCAGGAATACCGAGCAGCAGCAAAGTCATTTTGTCTTGCTATATCTCTCAAATGCTGAAAAAGTTGAGATTTATCCTTCCGTGGGAAAAGCCTAACATTATCCTGGATAAAACTACCTAATGTGCTCTACCTGGGGCTGTCCTTAATGACAGTTCGTAAGCTTCAGCTGATGCAGAATGCGGCGGCTCACCTCCTTTCAGGGGCGAGGTGCTGGGAGCACATTACATCGGTCCTCCCAAATCTGCACTGGCTCGCTATAGCTTTCAGGATACAATTCAAGGTGCTGGTTTTGACCTTTAAAGTCCTAAATGGTCTGGGCCTCACATATCTGAGGAACTGCCTGTCCTTCCATGCCCCACTGCGGCCCCTGCGATCAGCCAGGCGCACCTCTCTGCTGGTACCATCCGTTAGTCTTGTTCATACAGTAAGGGTTCGTAGGGAAACATTCTCAATTACTGCCCCAATGCTGTGGAACTCCTTTCCTCCGCAGGTTTGTTTGAGTCCAAGCCTGGGCATCTTCTGGAGGCAGTGCAAGACTTTATTATTTGTTAAGGCATTTGGCGGGCAGGGATAGGGAATGGGGGTTTTGGTGGGTGGTTGGGGTCAGGTGTGACTGGGTGGTTGGGGAGGGTTTTGTGGGGTTGTGGTTGAGTTGGGGAGGGTTGAGGAGGAAGGTTGGGGGGTTGTTTGTTTTTCTAATGCTGTTTTATATGTGTTATTTTTATCTGTTTGGTAAGCTGCCCTGAGCCATTTGGGAAGGGCGGGGTAGAAATTTAAATAAATAAATAAATCATAACTTCATCACAAACTTACTTATTTAGTTAGTTTTAGTTTAGTTTATTTATGGCATACATGCCAATTATAATTTATTTATTTAAATTTTTATTCCTCCCTATAACAAGGGCTCAGGCTGGGTTACAATACATGAAAACATTTAAAACTACAAAAATTAAATCATTTAAAATCCCCAATCCCAAATAACCCCATACCCTATCCCTGACTGCCAAATGCATGGCTGAATAAAAAAAAAGTCTTACATTTCTTTTGGAAGATGATCAGGCCTGGGCTTGGGGTTGTGGGGCAGCCAAAGGGAATGCCTCTCTGCATGCCCTTGCTGTATGAACTTGGCAGGCAGATGGTACATGCAAGATGGCTCTGACTTTAGAGGCTATGACAGGAAACAGGGAGAAGGCAGTCTTTCAGATATATGGGGTCATATATGGGGGCCAGGCAGTTCAGGGCTTTATAGTCAAAACCGGTACCTTGAATTGTGCCCGGAAAGCTATTGGCAGCCAGTGCAGACTCTGGAGCACCAGTGTAATGTTCCTGAGAGAAATATAACAGAGGGAGACTGTTCAACTTCTCCAAACCAGTGAGATATCTCCTACTTAAAATTATTGTAATTCTTCTAATAAGGGTCCTGGGCACACCAAGCATGAAAATGCTTAGCGAAACAAAATCTAGAGGTGCACAGCAAAGGCCTTCCGCAGCTGTTCCTTCATTGGACAAGGAAAGACTAAAGTAAATAGTAGAGACAGACTTGAGAACACAGTGATCTCATCTCACTGAAAAACTGAAGGGGGGGAAAAATCAGCAAGGAATCTCTGGTAAGTAATGTGGGGGCTTTAATCACTGCATGAAACATAAAGCGGGTATAGTATAGTTGTGTTTAAGCTAGACAGGGGATTCTCCTGTTTGCCATGGGATTCTCTTGTTTTAAGTACATATCATGTGGTTGGAAATGGTTTCCAAAACCACACTGTGAGGGTTAAAGAGATGCACACGGTACAGTAAATCATTGCCTTCTCCATGAGCATAGTGGCGTCAGACAGGGTAAACATGTTTCAATGAGCATGGCCAGGGGTGCTGCGAAGCTGGAATGGCCCTTGATGCTGGGTACAGAAGTTGGAAGGGGGCCCCACCCACCGGCCACACCAGCAGCAGGGAATGCAGATGCAGCAGAGTGTGCCCTTCCCTGCCCCACTCATGGGCCCCAGTTCAGGTACACCATCTGTCCCTATTATGGGTATGCCCTTGAGCATGGCATGTGCTCTTATGACCACTCCAAACATTATGCTGTTGTTTAGCTGCATAATGCAATTTCCTATAAGAACATCACACACTCAGAACCCAAACCTGTAAAATGCGCCAAAAATGCAGAAATATAAGCAAGTTATCCAAACAGCAGTGATATGGACAGAAGGAATCCTCAGCCTTAGCATGCACCAAGAGTTTTGTGATCCAAAGAGCCTAGTGAGAGCTGGCATGATCTAGTGGTCAAAGCACAGACCTTGGTACTGGGTTGGCCACGGACGTGGAGGATGGCCTTGAGTGACTCGGTCTCTCTTGGCTTCCCCATCTGCAAAATGAAAATAATGATACTGACTTGCCTACCTCACAAGGGTGTTGTGAAGTTGGACAAGATAATATGATTTTAAAAGGCAATGAAAATAAATGTTATGAGAGTCAGCCATTATATGGAACATGTGAAGAAGTGCAGATACTGTCTACTATTTCCTTTCCAACACAATTTGGCATGGGACATCTAAGTTATGTGGTGTGTGGGTCAAGGGAGTAAACAAATATCCCAGGTTAGCAGGGAGCAAGTGTAAGGTTGCCACTTCTCTCTAGATTTTCACTTGGAGGGGGTGGAGCCATGAAGAGGGCGGGGCAAAGAGCCCCTTTCAAATGCAACCTTCCTCCTTACAGAGCATCATGACATCTTTATTCTCCAGAGGGACAGAGCCACCTCAGAAAGGGGGCAGGGCAAAGGAACTCTCTCACCCCTTTCTGAGATAACTCCATCTCTTATGGAGTACCATGACACTCCATGAGGTGGGATTGGGGGCCCATCAGAAAGGAGGTGGAAAAGTCTATATGGCCACCTCCTTTCTGATGGTCTTACCCCCTCCTGCCCCAAGAAGCCCTGATTTCTTGGGGTTACCAGAAATAACTGGCTAACCCAGAGAAATGTGGACTTCCCCCTGGAGCCCTGAGACCCTAGATCATAAGAACATAAGACGTACCAGACTGGGTCACACCAATGGTCCATTGAGCCCAGCATCCTGTCACCGACAGGATGACTAACCGACAGGATGACTAACCTTGGTCACCGACAGGATGACTAACCTTGGTCACTTCAGAGAAATGCCCAACAGGTCATAATTGAATGATCCATTCCCTGCTGTTCACTCCCAGCTCCCAACAGTCAGAAGTTACCAGGGCCGGCCCCAGGGTTTGTGAGGCCATGTGCGAAGTGTTGGTGCGGGGCCTAATTTGCCTAATTAGGCCCCACCTAATTATGCAAATGTATACATTTACATAACACTTACGCCCTCTGGACAGGAGGGATTCCCATTCTCCACCACTCCAAGCAACCATGGAGAAGCACGGCCTCCCAGTGCCTCCCCCCCTCCCCAGCCTAGCGTCTACCACCACTCCCCAGGAGTGGTTCCACTGCAGGGGCAGCCAAGCGGACAGTGAGGCAGGCACAGAGAGACTGACTGCATCCACTGCCTTACTGGAGGAGGGGGTGAGCTTAGCCAGTCTGGCCTCCAGGGTTTGTTGCTTCTTGCTGCCGGTGCCGCCTGTGCCTTGTGCATGTATCCGGTGCAACCAGTCCAGAGGTGCTGCTATCACACACACCAGACACCCAAAATGCAGCTAGCTTATTAAACGCATTATGCCATGAAAAGAGACATATAACCAGTTCAGTTGTGCCCCCATAATCAGTTCATGCTGCCCCCACCCCATAACCAGTTCATTTGTGCCCCTCCCCATATAATCAATTCACGCTGCCCCACCCATAACCATTTAATTTGTGCCCACAGGGCAGCGTGAATTGATTATATGGGGGGTGCAAATGAACTGGTTATGGGGTGCGGGTTTAAAGACAGTATTCCTGTTGGCAATAACTTCATTAAGAAGAGTTAGTGAAATAGCAGCCATAATAATCTCAGAACCATATTTGCAGATTTATTTTCCAAGACAGAATAGATATTGCTTTACATCCTAAATTCCTAACTAAGATAATATAAGTAAGACAGTTGTGAGAATGTGGCCCTTTTTACATGGGCCTCTCCCAGCCATGAACACGCAGATTTCTGTGTGTTCATGGGTGGGGGAGCCCCGTGTGAATGACGCAGTGCACACGCCCATGGTGAGTGGGGGTACGTGCATGTCCGCCTAACACACATCCCACTCACACACACCCACTCGTCCCCATGCAAGGAGCAACCGGGGGAAACGGTAGTTACTATGTGGGTGTGGATGAGTGGTGGGTGAGTGGGGATGTGTGTGCAGCCATGTGAATGACCCACCCATGCATCGGCGCGCCCATGGACCCCCCACCCAGCGGAGCCATGTAAAAATATCATGTGAGGAGCCACTCGAAGAAGAACAGAAGGTTGCTACCTTGCAAATAAGGTTCTTTGAGATGGGTCCAAACATTCTTACAACACCCTCCCTTCCAGTCCCGCATGGAATTCTTTTCTTATATTTCTAGAAAGGATTGGAAGGAACTGTCATTCTGAAGGGGTGAGCGCTTTTTATACTAGAGGAGCTCGAGACCATCATGTGGTCTTATTTGAATAGGGTGAGCATGCACAACCCAGTTGTGAGAATGTTAGATGCCATCTCGAAGAACCTTCTTTACAAGGCTACAACCTTCTGATCAGCACATGCGGAGAAGCTGTTTGTAAACAAACAGTGTTATCTCCCAGTCCCATTGGTGTCCCTGCTGCTGCTGCTGCAGCTACTAGGAGGGAGAGGCAGGTGAGGGATGGGGTCTGGAGCCAGGGAAGGAAGGAAGAAGAACTTATTGGGGGAGAAGCTGGCTGCAGCCTGCTGCCCAGCCATACAAGTGTGGGGCCTCAGTTGGCTGCAGGGCCATGTGCAGCCGCACATGTGGCACATGCCTGAGGCTGGCCCTGGAAGTTACTTGCTGTAACCTATTTGACTAATAGCCATTACAGTAAAACCTGGAATCTCCATGCAAAACCTGAAGAGGTGGCAGCAACCCTAAAGCCTGACCCCAGAGAGGGTGTGGAGAAAGGGTCATTTGGGGCACTAGGCCCAGATGGAGGCATTTGGGGAGTGCCGGTGATGGCAGCCCTGGGAAATGGGCATAAATCTGAGTCAGAGAATTTCCTGCATGGACAAAATTGAGTGAGCATGTAAGTCATACTTGTTATGCTACTCTCTAGATCCATTGTACAAACCCTGTATGAGGGTGACATGACCCCCTTCCTCCCCTCACCCCACCCTGCATTGCCTTGCAGATCCTGTTACAAATGTGGCTTCTTTGACGTGCAACAGTGTGGGGTAGGAGCGTCTATCTGCGACACAGTTTCTACAATCTTGATACCTTGTTCAGGACGGAGTACAAGATTGTTCAGATATACCCCAAGAATTTCAAGTAGACAGAGACAAACTCTACCTAAGCTCCTGTGGAAGAGCACAAGTATTTTCACACAAGGAGAAGGATCCACTCTTTCCAGGCACACAGAAGCAGCAAAAATTGACCCAAAGGTGGGAAAGAAAGGGAGCAATAGTATACCTCCCAACATTTCCAGGAGCTAAAGAGGGACAAGCCCCATCCCCTCTGCCAATAAGCTCTCACCCTCCGCAAACTCTTAGGCCATTTTTACGAGATGGTTCCACTCATGCCCATGCAGAACTGCTGCATGGGCATGAGTGGGTGCCGCCCATGTGCATGCCATGGCCGGTGAGTGGGGGTGCGTGCATGCGTGCTCTCGCAACCCATGCATTCCCTCGCACTCTCCATGTATCCCCATTCATGGAGCAACTGATGAAAACGGAGATTGCTCCATGAGTAGGGATGTGTGGGGATGCACGGGGCATGGGTGTGCACCCGTGTGCACCAGCACCCGTGTGCCGCCCATGCTCCAACACGCACACCCTCCCCCCAGGCTCCACGGCCTTAGAAATACACAAGCTAGCTCAGCTTATCCCTCCCTCACACCATCTCACAGAGCTGGCTAGCCACAAACATGGAAGCACCATCTCAACACGGGAAGCTAACCCGGAGAAATCAGGGCGGTGGCCATGCCAGAAAGAGGACAGGTCATCATCACCATCTTTCGAACATGGCTCTATCCTATGGAACATCATATCATAGCTCCCTAAATGGTGGGATTACATCAGAAAGTTTTGTGACAGCCCCTTTGTCGCATCCGCTTTCCAATTTGTCCTGGCCCTTGCAGAGTGACATCACAATGCAGGTGCAGGTGCACAAAGGGTAAAAACAAACATGACAGTAACCCACTCTGGCCTGCTTTGGCCCATGGTCTATATTGGGCCCCCAGATGTTCGTTCAGACTGACCCCATGGCATGTTGGTGGCTAGTTGTAAGCTTCAGGCGCCTCCGGCGCAATCGCCGCCAGGGCGGCCGTCCCGCAGGGCCACCCACACCACCCCGAGAAGCACGGACAGACGCTGAAGAGCCCGGAGGCGTGGCCCGCTCGAGCGGCACCGAAGGGGATTCCCTGCTCAGGCACCCACTTCCGGCAATAGCGCCAGGGCCGCCGCTGCCGCCACAGGGGGCGGGGCCTGGTCCGGTGCGGCGCTCCCAGCGCCTCGAGGCACGCAGGCAGGGCGGGGCCTGCCCTACAAAAGCCGGCGCCGCATGCTGGGCGGCGCCGGTGATCTGAAACTGGCCCCTGGTGTGCACGCTGCTGAGTGCTTCCTGTCTCCTTGCCTGAAACCCTACCTGTGTTGCTGTTCCCTTTCCTGTGTGCCTGCGAGGAATCCTGAGTAGCTGTGGCCATGGTGAGTGTTCCCTTGTGTTCTTGTGGAGTGTGTGGGTGAGTGCGTGAGTGAGTGGGAGTGTGCGTGAGCGGAGTGCCTTGAGCCCTTTCCCTTCCCCCCTGGGGGGGGAGCCTCCTCCCCATAGAGCGAGAGAGTGTCTGTCCCGTTCCCCTTGTCCCTTGGGCCTGGTTCCCCCTCTCCTCACGGTAACCACACGCCACCCTTCCCCCTGGTGTGAGCAAGTCAAGATATACGTGGTTGAACGGTGGGCAGGGTTCCCCGGTCTTCACTCTTCGGCGCCCTATGATGATAGGGGCCTAAGTTCCAGGTGCGCAAGCCCAGGGAACGGCCCACACACTATCCTGACGGGCATCCTCCAACGCTCCTTCGTGCCGAAGAGGTGGGACTCGGGTTACCCGTGTCGCACGCCACGCGCTGTGAAAGCCCTAACCTACCCGTCCCCTATTCCCCTCCGCGCAACCTTCCTTACCTCGCCCCTGACACTAGTAAGGCCTCTCATCTGGGCAAACTGCCAGTCACAGCCCAGGCTAGTGCCAATCTGATCAGAGCAAAGCAGGCCAGAGCATGTTCGCACATCTGTTCCCATTGGCCTAGATCAGGTCTGCCATGACCAGCTGCCACTTCTGTTTTTACAGGAGCAGGTTTAAATCAAAAAAGTGTTTGACACTGCATTGCCCTGCCCCTGCTGATGTGGCCCTGCCCCCTCCAGGTGAAAGACCAGAGGCAGGTGGTAATCCCACTCATGACCTTTTTGCTCCCCTGACTGTTAGAGTCTGGCTTTTAGCCTGAGTTTGTCTATGGCCCCTGCAGACAAGAAAACTAAGGGAAAGGTTGTACCAAGGGCTGCAGCTGAATGCCACAGTCAATTCCTAAATAGAGAGGCGTTGCTCAGATATCTACAGCAATATGTAAGGTGTCAAAATGCTCAGGCAGAGATAGACAGAAGTGGGCTCTTCCAAATCCTTCCTGCATGAATGAGCTGCACGGTGACAAGCACAACGTAGCATGTTTCCCACATAGTTTGCGGCAAGTATAATATAATCCTTTCTCAGCAGCAAGTACCACCTGTCACATCCCATAAATTGCTAGCGACATGCTCCCATCAGCCCTAAAACCTTAAGGGGATCACGTCCCCATGGGTAATTGCACATAGAGTGCTTGGTCTCTCCAAACTGCTGATGACGCACAGATGGGGCTCACAGCCACCGAGCTACGAGGCAGACACATCAGATCAAACAAAGTGCTTTTCTCCGAGTTATCACTTCATACCACAGCGTGTGAAGAGTTCTGGAAACACAACTGCAAAGTGCTTTGGGGTGCTCTTGTTATTTTAAATCTGATTCCTCTTCAGACAACAAGATGTAGTACTATATATATATATATATATATATATATATATATATATTAAATACTTCATTCTAACAGGTGATTTACTAGGACTATCACTAGTGCAAACCAAATCAAGGTTAAGGAAATGAAGGGATAATAAACTAGGCTGTTGTTTTGATAACCCAGTTAGTTCTAGAGACCAAATTCTTCATCACTAGCACATGGTGTTTCAATTTGCACCCCTCTGCACTAGCTTGTCCTGCTACTCTCTGGTCCTAGAAGAGGGAAGGTAGTGTCTGTTTCTACTGCTACCTCTCTTGCTACACAAGCTAGACCAGTGAGTGGTCCTCAGACTTTTGAAAACATGCCCCTCTTTTCTTCTTGTCTGTAATAGTGGATGCCCTTCCCCCTTGCCACACACAGATACATACACTTTGCGTGCTCTCTCTCTCTCTCTCTCTCTCTCTCTCTCATACCTCTGAATATTTGAAGCTGCCAAAGAGGGACCAGACAGCCCCCTCCCCCTTGGCCAATAAGCCTCACTCCTCATCAGATAAGCTCCGCCTCTCACCCTCTTACATAGACACACTTACAAACACTCCAAGTACTTAGAGAGGGACAGAATCTCTCCACTTATCATTTCACTTGGGCTGTAAACAGACGTGCTGGCAGTGACGGTGAGGGACCTGCCTGGTTCAACCCAGGGTGAACAACCACAGCTGCTACTTCCCGGGTGCAGAACAAACATCTGTGCCACCCCTGGTGGCCAGAGAGTCATCCCACCATCCACGTGCCCTGGGTGGGCAGAGGAACCATGCAAATGTGCAGGCGGCTGGCCATGGCCCTACCTCACTCCCAGCACTCTGTCCCTTGCCATGATCAGGGACTCGAGTTCACTGCAGCAAAAAATCTTAAATTCTGCAACCAGTGAAGCCAAATTCTGCAAATTCACCGCGAGCGTTAATATTTGCATAGTTAACTTGATTTGCATAACTATGCATGCTGGGAAGCAAATTTGCAACAGGTTTGACATAGAATCACAACTTTACTAATCAAACACAACTCAAATCCTCTGGAATTTCAGCACCCCAGAATTCCCACCTCGTATTAAAACCCCAGACCTCCCTCACCCAAACATAGGACCTTCAGAGCCCACCCACCCACAATTCATCTCCCAGGGGCCTATTTACCCTCAGGTCATGGTCACACCTCCCGGACAGACGGCAGCTGCAGCAGCAGTTTTAGTTTGGGGTCAGGCGACAAGTTTATGCCTGAGCCAGGATTTAAAGATCCTGCAGACAGCCCCCACTGCAGTGTCACTGCAATTTCAGCATGACACTGCGAGGATTAGCTGATTCTGTGAGGACTGGCTGATTCTACCAAAATCACTGCAAATTGCAGCAACGCAGTCAACTCGGGTCCCTGGCCATGATGTTCAGACATGGCGAACTGTGGGCAAAAGAAACTGCAGCAGCCGCTTCCGCCCACCCTGCACAGTACTCCAGAATGGCGGGGGTGGAGGCCGGGGGAGCAGAGGTGTCAGCCGGCCACAAAGGGGAGCCAGTTGCCACTCACCAAAAGCCGGCTGCAGGGAGCAAAGGGCAAACCCCATGGCAAGCACAGGAATAGACAGGAAAAGCAGAAGGGAGACATAGAAAAGCAGCTGTAAGCAACCCAAACAACCAGTCCCCCTGGCTGGCTGCCAGTCCAGTCCCCTCCCAGGATGCTTTTAACATGAACACAGATCACTCACACTGGCAGCCCATAGCGCAGGGTCCCTACAACTGTGGGATGGTGGTGGGGAACCCAGTTCATTCTGCATACAACCCCCATTGATACATGCCCCTGCAGTAGCCCCTTGTCAGCATAGGCTGCTGAGTCACAACACAGTGCGGTTCAAAAGGATCCCCATGGGCCGAGAGAACTGGACTGCAAGCCATGTCTACACCTCATTTAGGGCACTTAGATTCGCTGAACTGGGCGCTTCGTGTAGGCAGGGAGCCCTCGGTGGCCCCGCCAGGAGGTCCAGCTCCTGATAACTGTCATTCTTGATCAGCAGGGCTGGCCTTAGCTTAAGCAGGGCCCAGGGTGGGGAAGAAATGTGGGGCCCTATATCTTTTACCGCTGGCGCTCCCCGGCTCAGGGGGCACTCAGGGGGTGCCAACGGCAGGGGGAACTCCCCTAGAGGTGCTCTCCAGCTCAGGGGGCGCTCCCAGCCCTGGGGGTGGCGCGCTACCAGGGCCTGGGCTTGGGGATGGGCAGAGGGGCACTCCCCTCCACCCATCCCAAAGCCTGAGCAGCCATTCGAATTCCGAATCGGATCACTTACCTGATGACTGTCATTCTTGATCAGCAGGACTGGCCTTAGCTTAAGCAGGGTCCAGGGTGGGGAAGAAATTTGGGGCCCTATATCTTTTGCTGCCGGCGCTCCCCGGCTCAGGGGGCACTCAGGGGGTGCCGGCGGCAGGGGGCACTCCCCTAGAGGCGCTCCCCAGCTCAGGGGGTGCTCCCAGCCCCGGGGGTGGCGCGCTACCAGGGCCTGGGCTCAGGGATGGGCAGAGGGGCACTCCCCTCCACCCATCCCAAAGCCTGAGCAGCCATTCGAATTCCGAATCGGATCACTTACCTGATCCGCTGCCGCCGCCATCATCACCACTACCGCTGCTGCTGCTGCCACCTCCAGCCAGGGCTCAGGGCTTCAGGCAGGTCACAGTCTCGGCCAGGGTAAATGAGGGAGAGAGAGGCAGAGGTCCTGCCTCTCCCTCATTTCCCCTTGCTGAAACAGCCAGGCAGCGGAGGGGGCCAGCGGCATGAGGGACAGGTGGGGCCTCTGCCTGCTTCTCCCTCACTTCTGTCAGAAGTGAGGGAAGAAGCAGAGACCCCTCCTCTCCCTCACTCCGTAGGTACCCCCCTCCCTTTCAGTCTCTCGGCCAGGGGAAATGAGGGAGAGGAAAGGCCTCTGCCTCTCTCTCCCTCATTTACCCTGGCCGAGACAGTGACAGGCAGCGGGGTGGTGGTGGTACGGAGTGTGGGAGAGGTGGAGCCTCTGCTTCTCCCTTACTCCTGCTGGCCCCCTCTACTGCCTGTCAGTCGGAGTCAGCCGGGGGCCCCACACTTGCCACTGTCAGGCCGGGAGCTGGGGACCTCGAGTGCGGGAGGGCCCAAGGAGCGGGGCTCAGGGCAGCCGCCCCAAGCTGCCCCGTGGTAGGGCCGGCCCTGTTGGTTGGACTGGATCATATGTTTCTGCTTCCAAAGATTAAGAATGGGGGTGGTAGTGATTCCAGATGGGATGTATTACTGGGTTCTGTGCTTTCCTCCCCCCTCCCACTCCCTGATGATGATGCTGTCCCTGGGGCAGTGGTGTTGGTGGATGCCTGTGAACAGGGTGATAGATATGCACCACATATAACTTGTGCCTAGTGTGGAATGGGTGTCATGCCTCGCTCACCCCCCAATGGGGTCCGCTGACTGACTGGTCTGGCCTGTCCCTCCACCTCCTCCATATTCTCCTTTCAGGTGGTCTCGTGATGGTGTGGACTGGGCATTGGGCATGAGCTTCTGCACAGACGGGGGTGTCCAATGCGGTGTTGCCTTTGTTGTCAGTTCCCTTTAAGGGCCCATCTTGTGGGGAGGGGCATTGTGGCGCAGCTACACCATTGACCAGTCTGACCTTTTTTCCTGTGGCTCTGTGGTCCTGGCTGGTCTTGCCCCATGATGGAGCTGAGTGGGGCCTAACTGATGTGCAGGCCTGCATTGGCCCAGATCTGTCTATGAAATTTTCTGGACAACACGTCCCATAGTAGCCACCCACAGTTGCCCCAGTGAGTATGCAGGCCCACATCTGGTGGTGATGGATGAAATGTGCAGATGAGTCCCAGGACTAATGTGAGCCAATGTGGGCCACTGTCACATCTGTTTACACCCTTAGTTTCTTGCCATTCCATCCTCCCCCCCCCCCCCCCCCCCCCCNGTTGTCCTCTCAAGTGTTTTTCCTGGGAGGCAATCAAGTAGTTTGGGGCTTGAATACTGTCTTTTAGTCTTCCTGTCCTGAAAAGGGGACTTTGACCCCTTGACAGAGGGATAGTGGGATGCAGAACCCTATGAAAGCCTGTCCTTCGTAAACAGGGACTGTTGAGAAGTATGCTTTCTCTGTATCCCCATTCCTGCCTCCTCTTCCCTCCCACCACTCTCTTTTCCTGGCTACCCCATTATTTTGGAAATTCATGCTAGTTCAATCAGAGTGCAGCTGGATGTTTTCTAGCTGTGCTCCTCCTTGCATCCCTCCCTGCCAAAATACCTTTCACACAGCTCCCTGCAGTTTGAAAACCACTGGTCTAGAGGATAGTAAGTGTTCTGCTGCCATCCTGCCCATGGAAGTTGCTGCATCAGTTCCATTCTGGCTCCATGACTATTCATTCTGGACAATTTAGCCATAAATTAATTTAAAAGGGACCCACACCTCAGAGGAGGTTCCCCAATGGATCTATCAACCAGGGAGGAGGAGAAGAGTCTGAAATTTACGGTCAAGGACTTGACGAAAGACCGTGTGAAGAAAGCCTTTGGGAAATCAAGCAAACTTAACAGGGGCAAGAAAGGGAAAACTTTCCCCTAGGGTAGAGAGTCCTAAACTAGGGGTCATGAACCCAGGCAGCAACATGCCATCTTTTATTATTATTGATTTATATGTCACCCTTATCTGAAAATGCTGAGGGCAGCTTATACAATAATAAAATTAAACAAAGCATTATAAACAATCCTGAAACCTCACCCTTCCACACTTCATCTCCACATTCTCACTCCTTTGGCTCTACCCGGCAACCCCACACCACTCCCCCATAATCATACCCCACCTCTCACTGTGAGGGAAGGGGTTTATAGCATTCCTACCCTTTCCCCATACTCATTCCATGCACTCCACCCCTTTGGGGAATCAAGACCTATCCAAAATACATCAAATACTAAGAAAACAGGTATAAATCCCACTAAAATCACAACCCACCCACTACCCTGTCCCTCATGCAAGGGAGTCCCCTCCCATCCCCCCAATCTTCCCCCAATGGATGAAGTTGCAATCCCAACCGATACTAGATGTACTTTGCATGTGTTTGTTGCTGTCTGGAGTTACGGGATGATATCTAAGTCCAAAATGGAATGGGAGCACACAGGGAAAATGTAGGGAATCACTGCCTACGGCCAGAAGCAGCTGATATGATCGGAGTGGTACCCTGCTTCCAGGAACTTGGTTCTCCTTAAACCAATTAGGTGATCCAGTCCTAGGGCTGTAGAAATTCCTGCAGTCCCAAGGAAAGTGAAGGACTACTATTTCTAATATAAAGAATTACTGGATAGTTTATTAACATGACATTTCTCCCATAAGGCGATGCATACGTTTATACTGCTCAAGTGTTGAAGTGTATTGGTGACTGCTGTTTAAAGAAATGAAAATGGATTGTACATTCAAGGAAAGATAAAGGACCAGGTTCATCCCTGCAGGAACTCTATTGAAGTCAATGAATGTCTTTAATCTCAAAATTATATATAGATTTATTTCTTGAATATCTAAGTCACAATCCTCATTCATCCAGTTGTGCCAGCTCATTGTCAGCTGTGCACCAAAGTGTTGCACTAGTTCAGGGATGGGGAACCATTTTCCTCCCAGGGAACACTTTAAAAAATAGTACAAGCTCAGAGGGCTGCATAGAAGTTGGGGGCAGGAGTGTGCTCAGGAAGAGAAGGGTCCAAATCATGGATCTCTCTCCTATTTTTGTGTGCATGCCCTCATCTCTGTTCCCTTCCTCTTCCCTAGCAGAGTTGTGCTGCTCTCTGGGTGATGATGCTTCATGAACACAAGTGTGAGAGAGGGGCGCTGGTGCCTTTTGCTGTGAATAGGGATTCGGTGCCCACTTCCATCTAGTGCAAGAATGGGGATCCTCAGACCCAGAGGGCAAATGCAGCCTACAGCTAGTTTTCATTTGCTCTCTTTCTAGTTCCAGTTCCTGGATCCACTGTTAGACAGGACCCCTGGTCCCCCCAAAATGGACAAACCCCCCCCCCATGTGATAGCCAACTAACTTGGACCTGGGGGTCGGCAAAGCCCCCAGGGGCAACCAAGGGCAAGGAGGCTTGGAGAAAAGACATAGTCTTCCCACACTGGATGCAAGAGGAGGGGGGGGGGAAGCATGGAAAATAAGGATCGGGCCCAACCACCCTAGCCAAAAGAGATCACTCATGGAAAAATACCAACCTAAGGTTGAGAAAAGGACTGGAAGGGAGAGCCCTCTGAATAAGGAATGGAGCCATTAAGGATAGGGGCACTCACCCTGTTGTGACAAAGGACTGGTAGTCATAACTCAGAGCAGCAACATCCTATCTCGCATTCCCCAAGAGAAACCAGACACACACTTATTGTATCCTAGAAGTTTGTCGTTAGCCCTTCCTTCCCTCCCTCCACTTTTTGTTTACAGTTTTCCTGTGTGTCAAAGATATCTTGTGCATATCTTAGAGTCACCTTTGTGATGGCAGTAAAAGTTGTGACTTCTCCCCTCGTTAACCCATTGTGTACCCCCAACGACCCTTTGTAGCCTCCCCAAACCCTTTGTCTAGCATCCGATAAGTGCCCCTGGTTTTTCCCCTCAACCTCTGAGAAATGTGGGACCCAGATACGTGCAAGTCACTCTGTGACTCTGTAACTACCAGAATGGGCCTTCCTGCGGGGCCCCTTCTGACTATGAGGGCCAGGTCATGTCCCATACTGGCCCTGCTTAAGGTCGGTCCTGCCTTAAATCCCCTCCCTTTGGCATGCTGGGTGGAGAAACTAGAGCTGGCAGGCAGAAGCCCTATGCCAGAGAATGCAATGCTCAATGTCTCTGCTTATCCCTGCTAGGGCAGAATTTAGTCCATACATTATTAAAATAGTTGTTTATTTTACTGTGCAGATGTTCAGACGATGTGCCTGCTTTAGCTCATTTAGAGCAAAATTCACGTTTAAGCAGTATCACAGCAAAATTCACGTTTAAGCAGTATCACAGCTAGCACAGACAGAGCTTACAAAGGATTTCTGGTTAACGTCTCATTGAATTTTGTTGCCATGTCACCCCCCCCCCCGCCCCAATACTTTGGAAGATGATATCCTTATGCAGCTGACAAGCTATACATTTTCTCTCAGGCAGCTCTATAAATGTATCATCTTCCTAGGAGTTATTCATAAAAAGAACCCCAGAGATGTTTTTCAAATATAAGAGCTTAAGAGATATTTTTGGATTTAACTTTGTGTTTATTTTGATGTGTGTATTTAACCTTTTATGAAAGAAATATAATCGCTCCATTTAAAAAGAAAGGAAATCCTATATTTTCCAAGCAGGGCATTGGTCACAAAAGTGCTCTCTCCACACACACACACCAGAAACAGGCTAATAAAGCATCCCATCCATCTCAAGGAGCAACTTTCATAAGGAAAATTATAGTGACTCCACTTACAAAGCTCAGTATTACCATATCAAATAGGGACAGCTAACATAATCTCGTCACATTGCATTCCTCGAATTAGCCTGCTGCAATGCAGACTTTGTTTTCAAAATGCATCTCATGAGACCTGGGATAACATTATTACAGTGACCTCACTGAATAAAAGGAAGCCTGTGACTCAAAGGTTTCCTGTACCACATTATCAATCTGGGCAAAGACTGGAAGTAAATAATATGGCGATATGATTGCAAATGAGCTTACCGTTGCTTGAAAAAGAAACTAGAATCACACAATGGAGGTTCACATCAAAGAACATGCTTTATGCCTCAGGCTTTCTCAGTTCTCAGGTGTGGAACATGGAATGTTGTCTTTTATAATTTCCCCACTGCTGAGGTAAAATCAGCAGCGCCGGAGTAGTATGCATAATGAGATTTCTTTGCAGCATTTTCTTTTCACCTCCCCAACCTGACAACCCTCGTTCCACTCCCACCGGGACCAATCCTGTATTTGCCCAGCACCCTGAAAAAAGACGCGCACACAGTTGTTGGGATTTTAAAGGCCACACTCTTTATTCAATTCGATTGGGGGGAAAGGGGGGAAGGCTGATTCCTCCCAGGTCCAGTTCTATCTATCCTATAACTTAAAGATGAACTTGAGGATGCGGCCTGATGTCTCCTCAGTGCCACCTCCTAACTTGCTAAACTTAACTGTTCAAGGTCACTCTCGCCCCAGCTATTTGGCTGGTTGTGAAGGCATCATAGCCTTGTAGTGACCGGAAGCAGGAGAGAAGGCAATGGCCCCATTCGGGACCCCCTTGTCCTAGATGGATGGTTCGCTCCTTTCTCCTGGGCCTTGAAAGGAACCTGGCTGCCCCTGTTCTTGCTTCCTTCCACAGTCTCATCTCTTTAGGAGATGTCTTTGATTTAATTCTCATGCTTACATTACTATCCTATGCCTTATCTGGACCCTTGCCTAAGAAAGCGACAAATATAAACATACAGCGTTAACCACATACTTCCTTCCATTACCTGTGAATGCACTGTGAGGAAGGCAAAAAAAGCACCAAATCTGTAGACCAATCTAATTTGATGGTAAAAAAATCCTTCCTGGCCCCTGTAAAAGGCGACCGGCTTGCGCCCACAGTGTCACTCTTCCGGGTGGGTGGGTGGGAGCTCCTTGTCCTCCTGCTGCCCAAGCCGACTGAGACTTGGGCGGTTGAACTTGCAAAATGGCACCCTTGCAAAATGGCAGCCATGCAAAACTGCCCCTGCACCTCCTCCCACAAGGTTACTAGGCAACCCCTTGATCCTTGCGGACCTCTGTGGTGGCAAATCCGCTGCTGCACGCGCCCTTTTTCGTCTAAGGGGCGGGGGCTGTGCAAATGCCTCTTGCCCTCTAAGGGTCTGCGCAATTGGGCAGGCCGACGGGCAGGGGACTTGTTGGGAATTTTGCAGACATAAGGAACTCACAATCAAGCCTATTATTTGTGAGGTGCTTTACAATCATCTGTTGAATGCTTTTTGGATACCACAAAGACGTATTTATGTATATTTACTCATAACAATACGTCTTAGAGAGATAGAAGATACAAAAGGCTTTAAAATGCATTTCAAAAGCAAAGATATGAACAAAATTAACTCCTCTCCAGAGGGGATATAGCCACAAGTCAGCCATGTCATGTGACCCCCAGAATAATGGTCTAAGAATATGTAAGATGCTGCTAGAAGAGATAAGAACAATGCCTAACCTTGCCATTTTCAAAGCTAAATGCAAAGTGTCCATGGTGCGGGCAACACTATATTCTTCCATGAGCCAGGGCTTCAGGAGGTAGGCAGGGTCCCCAAGAACAACACACCTCATGAGCCCCCCCTCAATGCATGTTTCAGTGGAGGTTTCAGACTCTCTGGTGTACATGCAGCCAAAGAAGGGGGACTGATGGAAGATGTGGGTGTCCTGGGTCCTCCCGGACCACCCAGACAGCATATTATTTATTTTATTATTATTTTATTCAGTTTTACCGCACCTATCTCTGCCTCTGGCAGCTCTAGTTAGCTTAAAAAACATCATAAATACAGTATAAAATTATATCAAACATTCAAAAATACAATATAGTATAAAACCAATAAAAACATTTAAAACAAAAAAAACCATTCTGGTGTGCAAATAAAACTCAAAAAACACCCTCCCACCCTTAACCCTCCCAAACCCTTCCCCATCACCAAAAGCCTGGTGGAAGAGCCATGCCTTACATTGGTGCCTGAAGTTGGGAAGGTTAGGGCTGAGATGGACACCCACCAGAAACGAGTTCCACAATGCAGGTGCGGCTGCCGAGAATACCCGCCTGTGGGTCCCCACCAATCTATAGCGGGGAACCTCCAGGAGGGCACCCCCCGATAACCGCAAGGACTGCCCCAGGTTGCGGGAAGTGAGGCAGTCCCTCAGATAGACAGGGCCCAGGCTTTGTAGGACTTTATGGGTTAAGACCAGCACCTTGAATCAGGTCCGGAAGACAATAGGCAGCCAGTGCAGAGCCAGGAACACCGACTGAATGTGCTCCTGGTGGCCCGTCCCCGTAAGCAGACAGGCCGTGACATTCTGCACCACCATGGGCAGCCCCACATAGAGGGCATTAGAGTAATCCCCACACAGAAGGCATTACAGTAATCCTTGAGGTGACAAACACATGGATGACGATGGCAAGATCGGAGTCTGAGACAGAGGCCGCTTTTAGACGAGCGGAGGTCCGTTTCGCGTCGGCGGTGCGCATATTTTGAAACTTCAGTCTGGTCTAATTAGACGAGACGGAAGTGGCTTAATATGCGCATATTACGGCGGAGGCGCATTTTTAAGTGCGCAAATTAAATACCTCAATTATGAGGTACCTCATTTTTTAAGTGTGCGAATTAAATACCTCAATTATGAGGTACCTCATAATTGAGGTATTTAATTCACGCACTTAAAAAATGCGCCTCCACCGTAATATGCGCATATTAAGCCACTTCCGTCTCGTCTAATTAGACCAGGCGGAAGTTTCAAAATATGCGCGCCACCGACGCGAAACGGACCGCCGCTCGTCTAAAAGCGGCCATACAGACAGAGTCACCGCACCAGATGTAATTGACGGAAAGCACTCCTGGCCACAGTTGACACCTGGACATCCATACATAGCTGTGGATCCAAGAGCACTCCTGGGCTCCAAACGTAAGATGACAATTCTGAGCGGAACCCATCAATGATGGGAGATCCCCCCCTCATCCAGATCACTGATCCCACCAGTGAGCATCACCTCTCTCATGTCAGAATTCAGTTTCAGTTGGCTGGTCCTCATCCAGTCCCCCACAGCCACCAAGCACTGGGAGAGCACCAAGACTGCCAGGTCTGGGTCAGATGAAAAGGAGAGGTATGAACAGGCCACGGTTGTCAACCATGGTCTGGAGAACCACAGAGAAAACCCCCTTCCAGTATGGGTAGTCATTCTTACTATGCGGCAGGTAGATGATGGTGATATGGCTCCCATTGATTTCCCCTATACAGTTTGGGAACCCCTCCCGCTGAAAGCCCTCAATTTCCCCCGTGGGGTCAGCCAACTGCACCACCTGGTCCAACAGCAGTTCCACAATTGCTGTGCCAACCTCGATGAAGACAGTGCCCACCATGGAAGTTCCAATGCCAAATGTCTGGGCAACAGAGCAGCAGGAGTCTGGAGCATTGAGCTTCCAGATGGCAATGGCAAGACAACTCCATGGGGATGGGCAACCGTATTGCCATGTTTTCTTTTTTCAGTCAAGGCCTGAAGATCTATCTGCAGGATGAGGCAATGGGACTTTCTAAAGTTTGCGACCTGCTCATCATCAACCCCCAAGGACAACATATTCTCCCACCAGTTTGTGCTTTTCTCCTTCACCCAAACCAGCCTTTCAGTGGGTACAGCCCTGAGTATGGCATTGGTGATTGAAGCCGCATCTCCCAACAGTTGCCTGTCTGTATGCATCAGCTGCCCTTGCACGGCTTCCGTCCTCCCCAGCATGGTCAGTTGTTGCCAGAGGTAGGCAAGTGCATGGTGCTCAAGCAGGAACCACCTCTGCGGTGTGGTGCACCCCACTATCCCAGCCAAAGATCGAGCGAGAGCCTTTCTGTGCCTTGACAGCATATCACACCAATGACAGCAGAAGACTTGGATCTGTTGGATTGCTCACAGGTTCTGCTCAGCAGCGAAAAGAAAGGCCTGGAGCAGAGCGCGATAATGAGCACAAGGAAGTTCTTGGTGCACATCTCCATGACTTCAGTTACGGTGTCTATGAACTCTACAGACCACACACCCAGGACCAGTGCAAATACTTTTGTCGCCCTAGGCAATTCCCCACACGTGCGCCCCTTGTGTAACCTGTGCAAATTTTGTGCACCTCACATGCAACCCATGTGCATGTTACACACAACCCTCATGTGCACACAGCTAGTGCACAACATGCACATGCACAACCTGCTTCTCAGGCACTGAGAGGTTGGTAGCCCCACTCCCTCCTGCCTCCTGACCCCTGACACAGCCTCAGAGTTTACCAGCAGAGGCAGCTGGGTTGGGGACAGGAGAGGCACCCCCTTCAACTTGGAGGAGAAGTGGCAGCAACAGCTGGATCAGGGCAGGAGAGATGGCAGTGGAAGCTGGATCAGAGGTGGAGCCACCTAGGGGGTCTCCTCTCCCACTCCCAATCCAGTGCAGAGCTTATTGCCAAGGCCACCTAGGGCAGTAAGTTGAAGGGGGTGTCTCTCCTGTGCCATCAAATGTAGAGCTTATCACTGGTGGTGACAGTGGGGCAGCTTGATCAGGAGCAAAAGAGCTGCCCCCTTCATGCTGGCACCCTAGGAAGCCACCTGAGCCTAATGGTAGCATCAGCCCTGCACACACCAAATATTTTAAACAGCTGGGCAGTTGTCTAGCTAGGATTGGCTGCACGCTGCACACAAGCAGTTATTAGCCACTGTTAGTCATGTGTCCTTGGCTGTGTGCCAAGCATGAGCTGCTATTGGTTACAGGCTGGCTATTGGTTGAAAAGGTTTTTGCAAAGCTTATGCTAGGTGTGTGTGTTGCTGCACTGGTACTGCCAATCCATGTTAAACTGCATAGACATTTCTGCCCCAAGCATGTCAGTGCACACACCAACTCATCTAAAAATGTTACAGCTGTTAGCAGCACCATGGAAGCATGGCATTTTTTAATTGGGGTAGGGGAACCACTGTATGTTAAGAAATGGGCAGGTGAAGGGATCTCCAAGGCAGTGAAGGTCACTGTGCTTGGTATGTATGTAGGAGCAGAGCTGCCCCATTGTTAAAAGCTACTCATATTTTATTACCATTAGAACACAAGTTTTTGTTTGCACGAAGCATGAGGGGTCATAATGCCATAGAAAACTATTGCTGTGGGTTGTTTGCCCAGGAAAGCCCAATGGCTTCAGCTTCTGTCTGTGACTGCCCAGGGTATGGGCCCAAGAGAAATTAGGAGGGTAATGGATATCCTGACCTTTGCTGACATTTGGGTGTGGCCTGATGTACAGCGAGAACTGTCAAACCCATCCTCCGAGGCAGCTTATGCACTCATTGGGTGGCACATGCATACATTGTGGTTCTATTAGGGTTGAAGCAAGCAGCAAAATTTTTACTTACAAGTAATTTCACCATATCGGGAACTGGGATCGATATCCCAATGATTTATTGACACCAATGCCATTTCTCAAATCTTGCAATACTGCAAAATACCGTTCTGAGTCCAGCTTTCTAATTACCATTTACTATGTACTGTTAATTTACCACTTACCACATTGCTGAGGGTACTCTTTTACTTCCAGGTTTGTGGTTTCCACATTTCTGAGCCAATCACTGTGCAAATAGCCCACCCCTTAACCTCCACTCCAGTGCCTCCAATCAGAATTGTTGTTCTATGTTGTTCCCTTTGCTTTGACCAATCTACAACTAGATTTCAGATTTGTAAAGGAATCGGCATACTAGCTAGTGAATGACAAGGAAGTACAAGGAAAAATTGAGTGCAAGAAATGCAGTATTGCATTGGGATTTGGAATGAACAGCAAAGCGGTAAACGGGAACTTGGTAAATCGAGAAACAAAATGTTGGTTCAGATATTGCTGAGTACCAAGAGGTTCTCAATTCAACCAGGACAATGTGGGTAAAGGAACTGGGATTTCAATGAGATTTCCCATTTTGGCAAAATCTCATTTTTAACCCTAGGTTCTATGTATGCATGATGGAGTACAGACACCATGAGACCTTGCTGCAGTTCCAAGTTCAGGAGAATAGATGAGTGGGAGCCCCAGACAAGATAAGAGAGTGGGATCAAGATCATGACTTTTCTGGACATTTGTGCACTGCCAGAAATAAGGCAGTCACTAAAAGAGGCTGGACAATCCCTGGCTTTTTTCCTCATCACTGCCCTGATGACAGCAAGAGGATACCCGTGGAGTCACTGGGGGTGCCTCAATAAGGATGGCGAAGATTAATCTCTTCAGGGACATAAATGACTCCGGGAATGTGAACTGACTGAAGGAGTGCTTGTTGCCCTATATGAAGTTTGGACACTCAAAGAAATACACAGCACCCTCAAGAACAGGAATGTTTCCCCCTCCTAACCGTATGGTAATGCAGAAGATGCTAGAGAGGGGGGTATAACAGGCACATGTTTGACTGGAGGTTTTACGTGTACTGAAAGGGATTTCCAACACCACAGCAAGTGAAACCCCAATAGAACTATGTGCTGCTACCTGCCAATACATCGCTGTGAGCTGTGGATGTGAGGAGCGGGTGATGACAAAGACTGATTGCTTTTGCTTTCAATTTTTAATTTCAGTTTTAATTTTCACTATAGGCACTCAATAAATTATGCAATTTGCTCAATAAACTCAGTATTATATGCATAGCAAAAGGTTATTTCCAGCCGCCAAACGCTTACAGGTATAAACCCAGGTATGAACCTCTGTGGGTGGGGATAGCAGGTGCTGAAACACCTCCTGGAGTCATAGCCCAAAAGAAAGAAACAGCTGTTGCGGCTTCTCCTTCCCATGGTTTGCCATGGCTGTGAATCGTCATAGGGAGCAGGATACTGGGAAAGGGGGGGGGCAGATCTGGGGAACAGTTGAGCGCATCAGGGAAGAACGTCTGTCCATCTACTAGATTTGTTGTGCTAAACCTGGGGGGGGGGGGGGCTGCCCAAACACACAAGAAATACATGCAGGGGAGGCTGCTCATTTATTAGGCTCTGCCATGCTAAGACATATGAGTGGGAGCTGCATGGACCGAACTCAGATAGCAGGGAGCTATTGTCTCATTTGTTGACACCCAAAGCCCACCTCTATGCCTTAGCTTTCTGGCTTTTATGACCAGGGCTTGGAGCTCTCAAAGTGGTGCCTGGTTCCTCATTACCACCAGTTTACTCTGGCCAGGACCCAAGAGTTCTGCGAAAGGCCCTCCCTGTGCTGGTCAGGCTCCACTTCAGCATTGTTCCACATTCCCAGTTTCCTGGTTGGCTGCTTGTCACCAGGGACTTATGTTCACTGCATTTTCCTGATTGACAGCAATGAGGAAAATGCAGTGAACATTGGTCCCTGCCTGCCATAAAAAAGACAGGCCTGCAGCAACAGGAAGCTGGACAGACCATCTGTTTCCTCTTCCTGGCTCCCTTGGATTTGCTCTGTATCTGGCTGGTTGTTAGAATTCTAGGTGGAAAACAAATGACAAATGCTGCCACAGCAACCTGGCCTGGATCAAGAGGGGAAGCTGTAGCGGACACAGACAGGATTGGATCCCGCCACAGAACAAACGTTCTCATGGCCGGGTCGCTGGGGAGGGCGGGGAGCCACACAAATGTTTGACTCCCCGGCCCCACGCTGTACCCAGCACCCCACCTCCCGCCATGACAGACAGCCATGGCAGCCTATGACAGCTATGGCAGACCCGATCCGGACCAGGCTACGGCCATGACGGACCCAATCCGGGCCGGGCCACAGCAGGCTATAACAAATGTTTTAGCCCACTATAGCCTGATCGGGCAGACAATAGTCCAGGTTGTGACCTCAGAGGTCTCCAGGATCACAGCCCTGGGTTGCCACTACTAAGCCCGGGAGAAATCCCAGGCAAACATCTGGCAGGGATCCAACCAATGTGACAGTGGCCCATGGACCAAAGTGGGCCCCAGCAAATTTAAGCGGGCTGCTGTCACATTTGTTAACACCCTGTGTTCCTCTCCCTGACCCTGTGGGGGTTATTCCTTTGGACCAGCCCGGCTCTGTTTTGAATCCTGTTTTTGGACCTGCTTTGCTTTGTATTTCTGCATCTGGTTTTGCGAGTCTGTTTGTTTTACCCTCCCTGCTCCCAGTCTTTCTGGTTGCCTGCCTGTCTGTCTGCCCAACTGGTCCCACTTGCCTGCCTGATTTCACTGCCTGTCTGGCATCTGTTAGTCGGTCCGTGGATTGGCCCCAATCATGTACCAACTCCCATGGACCCTGATCCTACACTGACTTCCATGAGCCCCAGACCCTGATCCCAGCACATCCCAACACCAGCAGAGACCCTTCGTTCTTACTGATTCATTATAAACAGGAGCGGTGTGTGAGCATCATATAACGCTCCATCTCCTCATGCCCAGGAGGTAGGAAATATGCAGGGACTGGAGGTCCAGGGCAGCAGTGCATGCAAGGAATCCTCTACATGAGTGGAGAAAGCCCCAGGCTAAGACTACTGCTTGAGCCACTGGTTCTCTGGGCAGACCACAGGCTGCTACTACTGTGCCAATAAGAGCTGAAACGAATATCTACAGAAATGAATCAATCTGTCATATTCGTGCTATTGGAACCAAACCCAAGAAAGCAAATAACCGGTATTTGTTTCCATTTCATTGAATATCCATTCTGATTATTTTGGTTTTTGGTTCAACTATTCAGACATTTTGGTTATATTATTTCATCCCTATTAATGCACATGCACAATTGCTGAAATGAAATTACTGAAATAAATAACCAAAATAGCCTAACCGAATAACTGAAATAGTGAAATAAATGAAGTAACCAAACCAGAATAGCCAAATAGGAGTATATGTGAATACCCATTTTAGATGCAGGAAGGCTATCTGAATACAAAAATAATATCAATGTCAGCTTTAGTGACGATAGTGGAGGAGTAGCAGGAGGTGAGAGGCCTCCCTAAGAAACTGCAGCCTTGGTGGCCAAAAACCTGAGAGAGGCACAGGCTCCCTTTAAAAAACAAGCAAAATGTGTAAGCCAGCTCCCAAGGAATGAAAAGAAAGAGAAAAACTGTTACCACTTACTTGGATATGGTGGTGCCAATATAGCTATATGGAACTGGCATAGACAGTGCTGTGCTTGAAAACCACTCCGAATCTTCAGCTGACAGAGAACATACAGCCTGGCTTTCTTAGTGGCGGCAGTAATGGAGAACATATGAGACTCGTCTCCATGGGCTTCATTGGCTGCCTATTTTTTCTGTGTGCAATTCAAGGTGTTGAGTTTAATCTATAAAGCTTTGTGGCTTGGGTCCTTGTGGTTTCCTGTGAAATCCCATCTGGCCCAGGCTTTGTCACAGAAGCTGAGATCACCTAAGGTGCTTTCCTTAATAGCCTTTAGATTTAAGCAAGTAAGGCCTGGAAGCAGGGACATATAATGTTGGAACTCCCTCGCTTGCTCAGGTTCGTAACCATAATTGGTTTGTAATTATTTTGCAATTCATTTTTCTATCCATTCCTCCCAACAGTCCCTGTTTAGTAGGGACAGTTCCTCTTTGGATGCTGAATCCCACTGTCCTTCTTTCAGGAGAGAGAGAGAGAGAGAGACTGTATTCAACACCCTCAAGCAGGGCCAGTGCTACCATATAGGCGGTACAGGTGGCTGCCTAGGGTTGCAAGTTTAAGGCTGCGTTCCCACCTGCGGTGGCGGTGGCAGCAGAGGGAGGGGCAAGGGAAGGGTCAGGACACAAAATCCTGCCCTGACATGTGTGAGAGAAGCCGCGGCAGATCCCCGTTTGCACTGGCTCTTTTCCTGTCAGCCGGCTCCTCCGCGCTGCCTCGTCTTCCCTCACCCCTGCCGCTGCCGCCACTGCCACTGCAGGTGGGAAAGTAGCCTAAGTGGGTGGCTTTCCCCATTCCAATCCAGTCACCACCAAGCTCTGTGGCTGGTTTGGGGTGGGGAGAGTCACCTCCATGAACTTGTCACCTTAGGCAACCCTGCTGCCTCCAATCCAGCTGCTGTCAGTGAAGCTGCCCTAGGCAGACCCACCCCCTCCCCCCACCACCTCTAATTCAGAGTTGCATTGTCTGGATGTGGGCAGGTGAGTGCAGGGGATGGGGCCACCATGAGCAGCTATTTCAAGGGGGTGGCTTCCACCCCCAGCCCCCCTATCCAGCCACCACCATGCTCCGTAGCTGGATGGAGCAGGAAAAGAGCTTCCTCTTGAACTTGCCACCATGGGTGGTCCTGCTTCTCCTACACATCACTCCCGTTCCAGCCATGGAGCTTGAGTGGTGACTGGATCAGAAGAGGCGGGGCCGCCTAGGGCGGCAAGTTCCAGGGGGCAGCTCCCCCCAGCCTTGATCCAGCCACCGCCAAGCTTCATGGAGGGGTGGGGGGTGTCTGCTGCCTAAAGCCACCTAGGGTAGCAAATATCTTTGCGCTGCTCCTGCCCTCAGGCACCACTTTCTTGGTTCCCTCCCAGGAAAAGCACTTTAGAAGGCAATGGGGGAGATGACAGAATGACAAGAAGCTAAGCGGAATGAGAAGCAGGAGAGAATCTGTCCTTCCTTATGCACTTGGAATGTTGGGAGGTGTGTACATGTGTGTTAGTGGGGGGAGGAGCTTATTTGCTGAGGGGCAGAGCTTACTGGCTGTGAGGCAGGGCTTTGGCACCTTGAAAAGCTAGGAGGTATGCTTTCTCTGCGTCTGAAGATTCAAGAACCCAGTGTTGACAGCAGCAGTGTGTTGCATCTTGATTTGACTGTGAATTCAATAACGTTCAGTGTGAGTCATCCAAAGTGTGGGTGTGAGGAGGGAGGGACCCATACCATGGCTTCTGCCTGAGGCCCCACACATCTAACGCCATCTCTGATTATGCTAGGGCTAAATGCAATGCAGCGCTGAAGGTTTAAACCGGTTTATTTTCTCTATATACGGTGGGTGTTCATCTCTATAATTAAAGTAATATTTAATAGTTACTGAGTGACATGGTCTAAGTGCACGGACTAAGGGAGTGTTGCCATAATAATGTTTAACTAGTCAAAGTCGTGGGTAGCTAAAGAGAACTCTCTGTGTGTGTGTGTGTGTGTGTGTATCACTCATTTTACATTCTCATAATAGCTGGGAAATGTATTAGCAATTCCTAAATGAAGGTATGTCTGGCTGAGCCAAGCAGGTGGGTGCAGACACCGAGACGGAGAGCAGACAGAAAGGAAAGAGAGTATATGTTACTACTACCTTTCCATCTCTCTGTTCTTGAGTATCACAGATGTTTACATAGCTCCTGCACCCTGCATCAGATTTGTTGATACAAGTCAGATATCGAGGAGGGGGAAAATATTGATTGACTGCCAGTGATAGATGAGCCAGATTTACTGTGCAGTTCTGACCCTTGGCAGGAACTCTGCGTGTGAGTTTGCTTTCTGGAGGCTTCAAATGAGAGGAGAGTTTCCTTTTTGCACTTTCCATAATACAAGAGCTTTTAGGATTTCATATTTAGAAAATCGCTATTTCCCTCCCCCTCAACTAACCACTGAGAAATTTCAAATGTCTGTTTTGTGCCAGCAATTAATCCTCCCAGTGTGAAGAATGTTTTTCATAAGCAAAGAAAGAAAAGCTCTCCAAATTCCCCAGGGGTTGACATAGGATAGAGGGAAAGTAAAAACCCAGCATCAAAAAGTCAATGGACACCAATGGATTTATTGGGTGTACTTTCTACAGAATGTCACATGCTAGGTTCATCAATCAATATTGTTGCTCCCTATCCAGGAGTGGTAGCAAATTTTAGGGATTTTTTCCATAGTGGAATCCTTTCTGCAGACAGAAGATGGAAATCTTATAGAAAATGGATTTATTGTTTGCTTTAAACCTATATCTCACCCTTCTCCTAAGATTTACGTAGGGTGTCTTCAGACGTTACGAGATCACGGTGAACCACGGTGAATACCCACCTGTGGTCACCGTGTCTCGAACGTCTGTTTGCGGCGCGCCAGATGTTCGCCACGGTGAATCCCCACATGGGGTCCGTTTGAACCACGCTTCCAGGGCTAGCCGGGGGAAGGTCCCGGGAAGCGTGGTCAAACGGACCCCGGGCCGGGACCAACGAAAAGTCACGTCTGGCCGCGCGCCACGGCCCGGGATCCCCGGCGGGATCCCGGGCCACGGCGCTTCCGGCCCGATACGGCGCCCGCAATGGCCCCGCCGCCCGCCCGTCTCCTCGGAGGGCGGGCGGCGGGGTGCGTGGAGGGGGCGGGGCCGTGCGGCCGCACGTTGCACCGCGCGGCCCCGGCCCCTCCCACTTTCCCCGCCGGGATCCCCCGGCACGTCTGTTGTGCCGTTACGGGGTGACCCCGGTGGGGAACGAAGCCGGTGGTTCCGGTACGGGGCCAAAGGGCCCCGTATTGTCTGAAATCACCCAAAGATGTATTATTGGTGTAAACAGACGGAATGGACGGGCCAAACCCAAGGCACTGGCCCAGAGTGGAGCTGCTGTCCATCTGCTGGGTGGACCCTCACTGCAGCTCCATTCCCAGCCAACTGTTGCCCCAGCAACACCATTTTAGAGTGTCAGGCGATCTGCCCGCAACTCTATGGTGTGTGTGTGGGGGGAGGGGTCACACAGGCAGACCATGGCCGGTGGAACCCTCTGGGTCTGTCTAAAGCAAACCCAGGTGGGGGTGGGAGTGGGCGAATGCAGGAGTGCACCCCTGGAGGAACTTCGAGACACCCTACGTGAGCCTATTGGGGGGCACAGTAGGGATGAATTGCTGGCAAGCTCAAACTGAATGACAAACTTACATTGACAAGAAAGCCTGCAAATGGTCCCTCTGAAATTGACATGCCCTGAAGGCCCCCACATGTTGAAATTGACAAGCTAGCTGGGCATCCCCCCTCTCCCGCCCTCCCCCAGTAAACCTGACAAGCCCTGAACTCTGCACTGAAGCCAGAAGCTCCATACCAAGGCCAGTGGTAGGGTGATACCAAACATGGAATCCCATTTCATGTTTTTGACTGCTCCAGGGGTCTCCTGAGGAATTCCCCGAATATCTCTCAAGCAGTACCTGCAAGCCCATATTCACTCCTTGACTAACTCCCAGGTTTGAGTGAACAAACTGAATGTTTGCCCCCATTTGTTGGCTGGAACGGTGGCAAGCATTATCTGTAGAGACACCCAGCCATCTCCTCAGAACAGAATCACTGCAGCCTCCACAGTCACAGGGTGCGTTCTCTGCGGTGGGGTGGGGCTCACCCATGAAGACAGTACTGCCCGAGCTCCCAGCAGCAGCAACCCTGCCAGGAAATTTTAAGAGTGGGTAGGGCTGGGCCCAGATCTCCACCTCCACCCAGTCTTAAAACATACTTCTTGGTGGGGCCTTTTGCAAGCCACATGAGGGCCACTAGGAAATTTGAGTCAGAGTGGAGTGCTAGCCCTGCTCTCTCCCCTGCCCACTTGGGAAATTTCCAAGCAGTGCTCAGTCGGCTTGCAAAGGGCCCCCTCTGAGTCCGGGACTGGGCTCAGCTGAGCCCCCTTGTTCCACCATCTATGTTCCTGGTCACAACAGCATAGAGTCCCCAAAACAGTTTCTCTCTTTGCAGTTTCTTCAGCATCTGGTACACCTCTCTTGCAGCCATTAACCTGAACAGATTCTGCAGACTCAGACACTCTCCCACAGCTACTGTGTTTGTCCACCTAGCAAGAAACCGCACATTTTGTTTCACCCAGCTGTGCTGTGCCCTGCCAATGAGTGGTTGGGTGGGTCAACCATAGCCCTACTCCATGGATGAAGAATTTCTGGCCTGTGGGACCTTTGGGTAGGTTACACAACACCGTTCTAATTAATTAATGCCGCCATGGATCCATTCTCTACCCCCAATTGCCCCAGCTCTCTCCTTCCCCAGAGTGCTGACCCTCCCCCTTTAACTGCTCACCATCATCTCCCCTTGACCTCCCTTTGAGCGCAGTCCTTTAGGCCCTCCTTTTCCTTCTTGAGAGCACCCCCGCAGCCCTTATCCAGCCTACAGAGATTTACTAAACTCAAAAATGGCCAACGGAAGGGAAAAGGCTTCCCATCCCTGCCTGTGGGACCTTTGGATAGGTTACACAACCCCTTTCTAATTAATGGAAAGAACAACAGCCTTGTCTCCAGGAGCATGGCTACACAAAGAAGGAAACTGCCCTTTACAGCTTGGTGTGAACCATCCTGTTCTGCTCTCACACACTGAATTTGAAAGGGAACGCAGGATTTGCCAGCTTTCATCATTACAACATTACACCCATATGATTACTGGATAGATGTGTTACCCCATTGCCACATTCATAGGAATATGTTCTCTCATGATGGCATCTGGTTACTGTATTTGCATATGATTATTAGCCTACCAAGGTATATTACCATGTTATAGAGAAATATTGTACCATAGTCATGTTACCACATTATTAGATTTGAATTTTGGGACTGACTGGAATGAATCTATGCTGACTGGCACTGCAAAGAAGCTCTCTAGTAATTATACTTTTTAAAATGGTAAAGTATCACGGGGTTTTTGTAGTGCTGGAACTCGGTATTTGAAATTACTCAGTGTTACCGGGTATCTCAGTATTCAACTTGGTTTTGCCGAGTACCGAGGAACCAGTACTCAGTCTAGTACTTGGACCAACATCCAGGGTTTTTCCTGCCCCTATATAAGGTGATTCGGTACTCGGTATTCAGAAAATACTCGGTGCTCAGTTTTATTTTACTGAGTATTTTACCGAGTACTGAATATTCATCCGAGTTTCCAAGGACCATCCAAACACTCAGAGCCAGTCCTCGGAAACTCAAAAATACTCGCAAATCATTTTTTTACTATTTGTTTCAGCCCTACGTTTTAGTTGTCAACTGAGAGACCTCCTCGCTGGTCATTTTGATTAACTGAAAACAAATCAGTTATAAAGCCAAGTAATCAGTCCCTGGAGACTTCATTCTGTTTTGTTTGCTTAGTTTGTGTTCAGGTACACTTTATTTTGAAATTATTATTACACAAAATTTTAACTTCCTCTCTTCTGGCCCTGAACCCTTTCCAAGAGTTTTCCCATCTTTAAAACTACACCTTATTCAAGAGGCACACAGTGCTTCTCAGAAGTTCTCCTAATAGAATTTGGAATTGTCCTTCTAACAAACACAAATCAAGAATCTTTGCCTGTCAGAATTCTCACACATCCAATGTAGCCCACACTTAACTTCTGTGCAGTTCCCCCATGAAGCTGCATCTCCATATACAGCACCTACCGCCCTGAGGGCTAGACACAGGTATGTGCTTAACAGTTCTGTAGCTAAAACACTGGCACAAGGGGAGGGGCACACTGCAGGACAGTGCTTGCCATCAGAAGTTCATTAGGCAGACCTTTTCTTATTGGAATTGCGATTATTGCTCTCACCTTAGCCTTTAGTCATTCTTGTGAGTTTTCAGACATCTTAGTCTGCAGACTAACAAATTGAGGGGGTAAAACTGGAATACGTGTTATTTCTAGGGGATGGAAGAGCAAAATATTTTACAGGGGGAGTGCCCCCATTTCCCTTCTTAGTTACAGGCAAGGGTCCATGTTCACTATGTTTTTGCCATTGGCAGCAATGGGGAGAACAAAGTGGACATAGGTCCCCAGCTACAGACCTGGCTGATAATGTTATGGAGTCAAAAATGTGTCATTACCAGTATGTCACAGCAACTGTAATGCCCAATGGCATACGTTTTAGGCTAAAATTTGTGGAGGGTGCTAGACTCCCCTGACTTCCAAAAGCCCTGCCCCCATGACCCTGGAACTGCAGGGGGGGCCATTTATTTATTTTATTATTTATTTCTAGATTTATACCCCGCTCCTCCTGAGAACAGCTAGGGGCAACTTCCAACAAAAAAATATAAAATACATATAAAACCATTTAAAACACATCAAAAATACATAAAGTATTAAAACAGGGCCTGGGAAACATTTAAAACAATAAAATAGGGTAGGGGAGATAAAACCCCATTAACCCACACTCCCCAAAGGCCTGAGCGAACAACCAGGTTTTACATCTTCGCCGGAATATCAAAAGGCTTGGGGCCAGGCGAGCTTCCTCCGGAAGGGAGTTCCAAAGGCGTGGCCCAGCCACCGAGAATGCCCTCTCCATTGTGGCCCGCTGCTTAACACGGGGGACCTCCAAGAAGGCACTCCCGGCCGACCGAAGGAGCCGCCCTGGGGCCCGGAGGGCGAGGCGGTCCCTGAGGTACGGGGGGGGCCAGACCGTGAAGGGCCTTGTAGATCAAAATCAAAACCTTGAACCTGGCTCAGCACGCTATCGGCAACCAGTGCAGAGCCTGGAGCACAGGTGTTATGTGCTCCCAACGACCCGTCCCCGAAAGGAGGCAGGCCACCGCATTCTGCACTAGCTGCAGCCTCCGAACTAGGCACAAGGGAAGCCCCACATAGAGCGCGTTGCAGTAGTCCAGCCTCAAGGTGACGAAGGCATGGATGAGGAGGCCAGGTTCGGGCCAGAGATGAACGGACCGAGCCTCCGTACCAGATGCAGCTGACGAAAAGCAGCCTTTGTGACTGCCTCCACCTACTGCTCCAGGTGGAGATCCACGTCCAATATCACCCCCAGACTCCGGACCTGCTGAGCTATAGGAGGGCGAACCCCCCCAATCAGGGGGACAACTACCTCCCTCGCTGTCCCCACCAACATCACCTCTGTTTTATCGGGGTTGAGCTTCAGTCTGCTCTGCCACATCCATTCAGCCACGGCCTCCAAACACTGGGATAGCACCGAGACAGCAGGGTCTGGGTCCGCTGAAAAGAAGCAGTACAGTTGAGCATTTGTGGGGGACACATTCCCCACTTTAATTACACCATGGTAATGCATTTTCTGAAGTACCATCTGCAATCACACAGTGGTGTACATGTGCTGTTAAGAGAACCAGGGTGGTGTAGTGGATAAGGTGCTGGACTTGGTCCTGGAAAGCCAGGGTTCAAATCGTGCTCTAGCTATAAATTTGCTGGGTGGCCTTGGGCAAGTCTCAACGTCCATTTCCTATCTGTAAAATGGGAGAGTATCTGTTTGTGTTTCTCCTCACCATTGTCCATCTTAGATTGTAAACCCAGTGGGCGGGGACTGGTCTCCAAAATCTGTGACTGTAAAGAGCTGCATATGTCTCATAGTGCTATAGAAACAGTATGTTAAAGATTGTGCTAATAATTGCATAACCCTTTGAATCATGCTGCTTTGCTGACCACTCGGATTTATGACTCTTCAGCTTGTTGTCTACTGCCTAAGGCACGGGTGAAGAACCTCAGGCCCAGGGTCCAAATGTGGCCCCTGGCAAGTTTTTATGTGGCCCCATTCCAGTTCCTGGATCTGGCCCCTGGATTCAGTTCCTACCAAAGCACTGAAAAAGGGAGCTTAAGTTAAGTAAGCAGAGATGAGGACTTGCACACAAGGATAGGAGACATCCATGATCCTGATCCTCCTTTTTTCTTGAGTGCACCCCTTAAGGTGCCTAAGACATTGAGACAATAGGTACCTTTTAGATGGATGGCTGCCCCAGTACTGGCTTAGCCAGTCTACTTCATCTCCAGGTTGGCTGGTCTGTTTAAAAGCACACCTCCAAATGTGGAAGCAGAGTAGACACAGTCCCGCTTGTGGAGCTCCAGAACATCCCAGAGCACCACCAACGGCCTCCATCAACAGAGTATTCCATAAAGTGACGAGGTCATCAATGAGATGGTCGTCAATATCAGGGGGGTATCTCACCCAGAGCGTTCTGGAACCGCTCTGGTTCCATCAGTCTCCAGGGTGAATCATTCAAATTGATTCTGCACCCTTCTGGGGGCAGACATGTGCCAGGAGACAGACCTGCAAGAGATAATGAACTGTCCAAGACAAGGGCACAGCTGATATCTCCCCCATTAACAGAACCCCTGCCTCAAGGCTGGTGCAAAGTATAAGGTCTAAGGTATGTCCCCCCTGATGTGTCAGGTTGATAACCATCTGGGACAGGTCCATGGTTGCCATGGCGGTCATGAACTCATACTCCGCTCCCCCAAGGCTGGCATCAGCATAAATATTGAAGTGCCCCAAGACTAATGTCCCCCAAGACTAACCCGCAGGGTTCTGTTCTATCCCCTCTCCTGTTCAACCTGTATATGCAGCCGCACGATGAGGTAGTCAGGGGGTTTGGCATGCGGTGTCATCAGTATGCAGTCAGCATTCAGTATGTTGATGACACCCAGGTTTACCTCTCTTTTTCATCTCACCCAGGCCCGGTAGTCTCAGTGCTTACTCAGTGATTGGCGGCTGTGTGGAACTGGATGAGGGCTAACCAACTGAGGTTGAATCCAGAGGTGGCATCCCCCATTACTAATGGGGTTTGCCCTCCACTGGAGGCTGTGGCAAGGGGTGCTTTTCACCAATTACGTCTAGTACAATGGATTCAGCAGTATGTTTTGGACTCTGACCTGACCACAGTCATCCATGCTTTCATCACCTCTAGGCTGGACTATTGTAAAGTGCTCTACATGGGGCTACCCATGGTGACGGTTTGGAGACTGCAGCTGGTGCAGAATGTGACGACCCATCTCCTGGTGGGATTGGGCCACCAGGAGCATATTACACCAGTCCTCCGAGCCCTGCACTGGCTGCCTATAGTCTTCCTGGTCTGATTCAAGGTGTTTGTGCTTGCCTATAAAGCCCTAAGCGGCCTAGGCCCTACCTACTTGTGGGATCACCTCACCCCCTAGGTTCTGGATCGGTACCTGCGGTCATCCAGGGGTGCCCTCCTCAAGGCTTCCCATGTCTTCTAGAGGGCCATGATGGAGAGGGCATTCTCAGTGGTCTCACCGAGGCTGTGGAACTCCCTCCTGGTGGAGGCCCAACTGTCCCTGGACCTTCCCTCTTTTTGACAAAGTTGTAAGACCTGGCTGTTCCATCAGTGTTTAAAGATAAGCACACGCTTAAGTGTTCTTCTATACTGGGGACATAAGAGCAAAAATCAAGATGGGCTACCATGCAGGTGGGAGAATAAAATTGTGGGATTCTTTGTGGTACTCACGGATGGAAAATAATATCATGAGGTTATTGGTAACTGTTGTATTATCTGGCATAGCACCCATGTCATTTGCTCCATGACACAGTGTAAGGCCACATGAAATGCCATTTTACCCCACATTAGCCCATGATGCAGCTGATCGTCAATCTGTCTCTGCCAGATGTTCACCCACTTCATTCCCAGGGTGAGTGGCTGCTATGTGACATGTCTGTGGGAGAAGGCTGGTGATGCATAGTGGGCAACTGTTGCCCCACCCGGGCCAATGTGAGGTAATGGACTGCCTCACATCTGGTTGGTCCATGTAGCCCTGCCACAAGGCGAGGTCCAACAATTGGGCCTAGAGGAGCATGCTCGCCCTGGCCACAAAACAGCTGATGGAGGGGCAGACGAGCATGGAGCAGAGAAGTATGCTCACGCCAGCTGCTAAACAGCTGATGGGGGGGCAGAAGGAGAGTACACTTGCCCCTTCAGCCCCCACTCCCCCAGCAGCTGTCTAGCGGCAGTGGGCCCAATCCTGCAGCACAGCAGGAGTTTGGGAGTCTAGCCCTGTGTGGCTGGCTCCTCCTCGGTTGGACCCATGGTGTGGAGGGACTGGCGATGGCTACAGAGGGGCTGCTCGTTTGGACTGTTCTTCCCACTGACCCAAAGTGTGGCAGCTGCGGTGGAACTCCCCAGGGCGGGCATGGAATCCAGTTGGTCCTGTCTCATGAGGCTTTACTCACAGTTTTGCATGACAGCCAGGGCCCAAGCATAATTTTTCTGAGCCCAGTACAAATTTGTAACACAAGCCACCCCACCACGATCCCATCCCCTACACACAATCTCATGAGTCATGAAAGAAAAAGTTATATTTTATTTCTGAAATGACATCCATAGACCATATCACTTTACAGCTTTATTTTTCTGGCCTTTTTCATTGTGAAATCATGAATGACCACAGTAAAGTCCATTTTTCTTGCAAGTTCACACTCAATAGATAAAACAGCAAGGTGACCTAAGCATTCTTGTGCCATACAGAACACCTGCAGTTTTCGATGAGTGCTTGCTTGCTGAAACTTCTTTCAGCTTTTGCCACAGTCACTGCATGGTGCAAAAATAGCCTCAATTTTTCTCATGGTAATGGGCTTACAACCCATGCTCCCCTGGACCTTTGGACTCCACTAAAGTGTACTCCCCACCACCATGCTTGCGCCCTGATGGGAACACGAGCACTTACATGTTAAAAGACACATGTTAAAAGACAACCCCTCTTTGTGTGCCCCTCTGTGAGAGGGAGGCTGGAGGGGCAAGTAGCGGGTGGAGGGGGTGAGAGAACAGGAGGGGGTGGGGATCCCCTCCGCTGGGGAGGTGGAGCAGTCTAGGGTCAGGGGCCGAGACTGAGCGGATGGGGGTGGGGGGTGAAACAACCATTGGGATTGTGATGGGGCTGAGGAGAGATGGTCCCAATGGGGGTGTTTGTAGATCTGCGAGGGTAGTGAGGTGTTTAGTGCCTGTTCCCCGAGTTGTCACCCGGGCATATGGGGAGGTGGATGCGAACCAGAGGCCCCTTGGGCCAAGGTTCCTGCTGCTGAATACAAGGTCAGTGGCTAATAAATCATCAACGGTCCATGATTTAATTCTGGACCAGGCTGCCAACCTTGTATGTCTTACGGAGACCTGGCTGGACATGGAATCC
>QEPC01012726.1:70581-85833 GCA_003113815.1 Sphenodon punctatus
CCGCCCGCCCTCTGGGGAGACGGGCGGGCGGCGAGGCCAATGCCACTGCAGCATCTGGCTGAGTTCACCACGGCCCGGAATCCCGCCAGGGATTCCGGGCCGTGATAGCCGACCAGACGTTACTTTTTATTGATGCCCGCCTGGAATCACTTTCACCACGCTTCCAGGGATTCTTGCGCCGGGAGCCCGGGAAGCGTGGTTGAAATTGACCCCATGTGGGTATTCAGTGTGGCGAACATCTGGCGGCCACCGAACAGACGTGCAGGGCACAGTGACCACAGGTGGGTATTCACTGTGGTTCACTGTGATCTCATCACGTCTGAAAATACCCAAGGATTAAGATCCCAATCTGAATCACATTGAAGTCAGGAAGAATCTTTCCACTGACACCAACAATGACCCTTGGATGAGGCCCTAAATAAAAATGACAACTGAACTGTCGTTTCCTCCCTACAAGTGGTTCCTTATGGCCAGGTCTGGGGTAATATTTATTGTGTTGTCACTTTCCTGCAGATAAAGACCCTGATCCCATAGATCTTAAACTGATAACTTTTTACCAGCATTCAATTAACACACAAAACATTTTTATAAGAAAGATTTCTATATATGATTTAAAAGATCAAACTAGAGCTCCTGAAAGTTTAAACTAAAAGACCTTAGTTACAGAGAAGGATAAGTTGTACATTGTTACATTCCATTGCCAAATTCCATGCCCATTATTTTCAATCAGATTTTGTACACATTTTTGGAAAACAAAAAATATCTAAAATCAATCACCACTTAAGAATTGAAGAGCCCAGGTTTTGGGCCCAAAATACCTTTCTGTCTACAGTAAGTTGCTTAATAATTGCTAAGCAACTTTCACTTTTGATTGTAAACTACTTTCACAGTGTGATTCAGTAATGAAGATTAATCTTGAACTGTATAATTTCTCCTAAACTGTTTACTTTGTTACCCAAATGAGCACATTTATTATCCCTACATGTCTTATGTACTTGCTGAAATATCTATAAATGAAGGGTAATAGTGTATTGTATTCAACTGTATTTTTAAGATACTATTAAAAAAAATCTGGCAAGACATTTGAATAGTAAAACCTAATACTGCTTTCTAATAAACATAATTTTAAAGATATTGTTACAATAGCATCATTAAATAATCTTCCAAAATATTTAATAGGGTTTTCCTTTAAAACCAGTCTGAAATGCATATACGGATCTGCTATGAGATAGTACAGTGAAGCCTTTGTTATGCTCTTAGGAGAAGAGAATTAATACTTCTCTGAGGACCACTTTGCCCAATGATATTCTTCCATAGTTTCAGAAAAGGAAAAGTAGTCCCTTCTCTCCAAAAATAAACACTACAGATATTAACATTAATAAATACACAGAATGTTGAAACCAAATGTGCAGCAAAACTCTGATATAAATATTACTAAGTGCACCAAGGTAAAATCCTCAGCTGACACAGAGGCCATTTTTAAATGAGCACAGCTAGGGAGGGGGTCTGTGTGTGCCCGGTGGGATGGCCGTGGACCACCCACCCACATGGGGTGAGTGGGGAGGGATTCAAATGGGCCAGGGATGCGTATGCCCCTACCCACCCACCCACATTTTAGCCTTTCCCCACACAAAGCAGTTTGGATTTTTCTCCGGTGCTCCGTGAGTAGCCATGAGTGGGTGGTGAGTGGGTCATGGGAACACGCAAGCCCCACCCCCGGCCCCCGCCGCCATTAGATGGGCGTTTGGATGCATGTGTGATGGGTGGGCCCTGCGTGGTTGCATCTCATTTTAAAAAGGCCACCAAGGCATTGCTCTCCCTAGTTGGTGTAAATCTGAGTAGCTTCATATCAATTTACCCTACTGATAATCTAGGCTGTTCTGTGCCAGATTCTAACCACAGTTACACTTGCATAAATCTAATTGATTTCAGTTGATTTATTGTAGATTTTTTGCCCGTGTAAATGAAATTGGAATCTGACCTGCTGTGTTCTAAATAATGAAACAAAATTGTTCTCTGGTGGTGGGAAGAAATGCAAAGGAAAGCATACAATGAAAGGCATTCTTTTGTCAATGTGGAAAATGCGTGGGCAGCTAACTGCATCACCCAGCATAACCACTGCTGCCACAAGTCAGAGAACGGATCATCAGCTGGAGAAAGATGCACCCTGTGAAAAAGGCTTCCCTGAGATTCCTATTGGTGTCGAAAAGAGAACTATACTGGCTGGCTCTACACATTGCAATTAACCACAGGGGAAATAAACCAACTTGTGGTAATCACTAAAACCCCATCCCATGGGGGAACAGCACAAACAAATGTTCATGCTGTTCTGTGTTTATGCTGCCATCCAATGGATTCTGACCAACAGGGGAACCTATAGGATGGAACCATAAGTAGGTAAAGATCAAAATTCCAGCAGATTATACTGACCAGACAAAGCTTCCCTTGCAAGTAGGGTGGCCAGATATGCAAATTGTAGAGGACACTTATGAGAAATACAGGTTGCACGGCTGCACTGGCTTCAAGGTGAGTCTTGTAGGGTGAGCTTTTCCTGATGGTGAAGTTGACATGCTCAGTAAATAGACATTGGGTAGAAACACACCTGACAGCGGTGCTGCCAGTGGCCCGAACCAACCCAGGAAAGAAAACCAAAGTGGCTGTGACCATGGATTTTTCTTAGGTCACAACCCAGCCTATCTGCTGATACAGACTTGGGCAACATCTGGTGGCACCCGCACACACATGCAGGTGAGGTGCGGGCCACAGTGTGCTATTGTCACATATAATTTAACCCAGTTTTACCCTGTAGCATGTTTTTGGCTGCTCTACCACTCTGCTGAACAGTTCGCTGAATATATCCCAGGGAATATGCCTCTGCAAACCTGTGATCCCTCCATGGGTTGCTCCAAGGTTTGTGTGACCAAACATAAGACTTGACCCATGTTAGGCAGTTGGAATGGTGGCAGGTTGTATGTGCACAAATATCCACTGTCAGTGGAGCATTTATGGCCCTGAAAACCCTTAGCTGTGTTGTTACAAGTATAAAGGAACCACTGTGATCTTCTGTCAGCACATCCTCTCCAGATCTTGTTGGAGCAAGGTCCTGAAGCATTTTGTATACCATGAATTTTTAATGGTTTTACTATTTTCCACTCCTTTTTGTATACATTATAACTCTGTGAAGGAGGCACACAGATAACATCACTAACTGAAGATATGTATGTATTAAGGATACTACACAGTCTGGAACAGAGATTTGCACAATAAAGGTTCAAAACTATAACCATCATCTGCACAAAGGTAATTTTGAATGACAATTTAAAATCATGTTATGGATTCTGTAGTTGGTTAAATTAGGCTTGAGCTTTGCATAGAAACCACATATGGATGCAAGGAAATCTTTTTCATCTCCCATAGAAATCCAGTTAATATTGAATGGGGAAATTAAATATCTGGCACTTCAGCCACATATTAGTGGAGGTCTGCATACTACTCAGGAAGTTAGAAGAACTCAAAATCCAAGACCCAGACAATAGAAGGAAATGAACATATCGTTGTGATGAAATTTCCAAAGGCTAAAGCAAGCGTACAACTTTGGCCCGCTGCTACAAACACTTCTTGGCATGTTAAACTCTACAAAACGGAGGAACTCAATTTACTTCAGTGGAATTATTCGCATATGTAAAAGTAAAAATGTGCATAGATTTTTGCGGAACCAGGGACTGAGAAGTCAGATGTGAGAAAAACCTGGGTTTTGCACATAAATAATAATAATAAATAATAATAATAAACAATAAAAAAACCCACCTCACCATTTTGTTTTCTCTAAGGCCGAGGGAGACCTCAGGTCCGGGGGTCTAGTGCAGCTGACAGCTAGTTTTAATGTGGCTCCTTTCCAATTCTTGGATCTGGCTGCTGGATCCAGTTCCAGCCCCCACATGCTGAAAAACTCAGCTCAGGGTAAGGGAGCAAAGATGAGAGCATGCACACAAGGATAGAGGACAGCTCCATGTTTGCTCTGAATCCTCCTCTCCCTGAACATACCCCAAAATCACTCCTGCCTCAGCTTCTATGCAGCCCTTGGAGCTTGTATTAATTTTCAAATAGCCCCTAGAAAGAAAAAGTTTCCCCATGCCAGCTGTAAGGTTTTAAAGCACCACACATCATATATCTATCTGGTTTTGGGGAACAAAAGTTTTTTTAATTGTTGTTTGTTTTTAAATAACTATTATGAATTAAAAATTGACAACTCTGATACTTTTCTACTTAACAATGGCTTTCCCAAGACAGTACCTCTTAAATATTATGTTCTGGTTTTTAAAGCTGCCTGTAAAAATATAAGCATTTTTTCTGTTCCTTCTTGTTACTTTGAATGCTTTTTTTGGTTGCTTTTGGTTCCCCATCCTTCCAAATCAAAAATACTAAGATCTGTCTTTTTTCTACTGTGCAAAATCTTGTATTTGGGCTTATAGTTTTGCTGACTAAGGTATCATTCTGCTAAAATATCATATAAACACTATTCTTTTGTCTTGTATGATATTTTTTAGAACTACTAATAATTTCTATAGCACTACTAGACATACACAATGCTTCTACCATCACCGGTTTTTGAAGACAGGTACCTGCCCAGTGGGCTTACAATCTAAGGGTGAAAACAGACATGACACTAACCACCCTTTAACTATCCTTGTTGGTTTTTATGCATGTTGCAGGGCTGTATTGGTGCCCTATGCAGCCCTGAAACATGCATAAATGACCACCAAGGGTGGTTCAAGGGTGATTAGTGTCATGTCTGTTTTCACCCTGTGATGCACAAGGGGAACACAAACACACACATACTCCCATTTTACAGCTGGGGAACTGAGGCTGAGAGGTTGTGACTTGCTCAAGTGAGTTCATTGGCAACCTTGCCCAGGAGTTCATTGGCTAGGGTGATATTTGAAGCCTGGTCTTCCAGGTTCAAGTCCAGACCAACACCTTATCCATGACATCCTACGGACTCTACTACACCACACTGGTTCATTGCTGGAGCTATAAATAAATAAATAAAATTAATTTTAATGGAGAACAGGATTTCATGGAAGGTACTTAACACAATGGGTACGGCCACATGAGCCTGACTGGGACCAATTCCTGTGCATCCTGGGGCAGGCAACTGCAGGTGCCACACTTTGGAGCTGGTGAGGAGAGCAGGGCGGACAGTCCACCCCTGCAGGGAACTGGGTGGGCAGGCTTCTGTGGGCCATTCCACCATGCCCCGGGGTAGACTGAGGCGGCAACCACACATGCAAGCACCCAGTCCTGCCCCACTCACCATCCCCTGGCCCACCTACCATCCCAGCCCCAGCCATGACATGGAGGTGTGGAAATGGTGCCTGCGCTCACTGCTTACCAGTGCCAGCGGGCCTTGCCATGGGGCAGCGCAACACGGGGACTAGGCCCATGAGTGGCAGCGCCGTAACCTGATTTGAGCAGCCTTACCCTATTTTAGGTAAGGTTACTATGTGCTGCGTCCCTGGCCTTTTTTGGAGGATGCAGCACATAGCAGCTGGCTGCCCATCCTGCCATGGGGTGGGGTGAACATCTGGCGGTCGCTGGGCATATGAGCCACTGCACCACGTGGCAACAGTGCCCAAATTATGGTAAGGCTACCCAAATTGGATTACCATATCGTGTGGCTGTACCCATAATCAACTTTAAACACATGAAGACTATTTATGTGCTAAGCATAGGCACAAGTTTAGGTGCTATGCTTGGACAGGGCTGGAGCACTCAGACCCTGGCAGGACTGAGTTTTGTATAAATGTTATCAATGCAGTATGGGCTTCTGCCCTAACAGCTGGATTTAGCCACCTCTGAGCCTCCAGCTAACCAGTCATTGGTTATTCTACTTCTTAGCTTCACGCAGTGAGAAACCTCAAGGTAAGTCTGCCAAGTCTCACTCCCAGTTGGAAAGAGGCTCATTCATTTGGACGTAATTTTGTGCCAGCTTTTTAAGTATTTTACTCTCACAACGAAGGATTTTGCAAGTAGTTTCAATGAGACATTTGAAATGCCACTTACCGTTTTTCCCTTCCAAATTTTACTCATTTATATCATCTCAGAGACTAAAGCCTTGTTAAGAGATTTAGCAGTAAATAATTAACATGAGTGTGAATGTTTTTGTTCTTTTTAACTGATATATACAGGCCAATCCTCAAGGCACTCTGTTGGCACAAATCCCTAGCGAAGTGAGTGAAACCTGTGCTGGTGGAATACTTTGAAGACTGGAGCCAAAGCTATATAACCTGTTAGGAAGAGACTGTTGTCTAAATATTGACACATAAAAGTGCAGTCAGATATCCTGGGGTCTTTATCAGCTATTGACCTTAGGTAACAATTTTCTTCCTTGTGCTCCAGTATGCCTATCTCTAACATGAAAATGATAGCATAGTGATAGCATCCTGGATTTCCCCCCCCGATGCTCCATGAGTGGGCATGAGTGGATGGGACACGGGAGCACACACCCACACCTATGCCACCTTTAGATGGGTGTGTGGATTGTGTGTGGAACGGGTGGACCTATGGGAGTTTGTCTCGGCTAAAAATGGCCTTTGTTAGTATGCAAGCTTTATCCTCAGCCATTTAAGGAGGAAGACAATATCATAGGAAACACTTGGTCTCCATTTCTGACATTTGGGACCAGCAGGATGTCAGGTGCTGCATGCAATCCCCAGAGGGGATTGTAAGCCCTTTGTAAGCCTGTCTCTAATCATGATTGTTCAGCACCAGGCACATTGGTTGTGCTATATAACCAGTAGAGATGGATTACTAATTTTGTATTAATACTAAAGTGCACTAAAGTAGGCACTTTAGTATTGCTAATAATACTAAAGCAAAAAGCAGATACTAAAATTCTGTTTAGTATTTAAATTTGAAAAAGATGCCTGTGCTGTTTGCCATCTGCTGGACTCTGTTCGGCTTGCTCTCTGCATCTTTCTCCACTTGTTAAATGTAGCCTGGTCAATTTCACCTGGACTCTGGCAGCGCAACTGTTCTCCATTCTGCTCTGTCTCCCAGCTCTGCTCTCCAGCCTGGGTAACTGTTGGTCCTCCCTGACCAGTGTCAGCTCCCCTGTCCCCCCGCAACTGCCTTGTCTCACATGAGCTGTGTCCTGAGATCAACTTTACTTTCTGCTTGTCCCCAGCTGCAGGTGAAGACGTCATCTGGGGAGAAGCAGAAAGCAAAGTTGATTTCAGGATGCAGTGCAGGTGAGACATGGCGACGGTGGGGTGGGAGGTGGAGTATTTATTTATTTATTCCAATTTTTATGCTGCCCTTCCCACAAAGCTCAGGATGGCTCACAATCCATAAAAATTGAAAACAGTACAAATCACACAATCAAAACACCCTCCCCACAAACTCCCCTTCCCAATTCTACCCAAAAAACCAGCCCCATTTATCCCTGCCTGCCAAATGCTCTTCCAAATAAGAAAGTTTTGCACCACCTCTGGAAGAGGCCGAGGCTTGGACTCAAACGAACCTCCTGGGGAAGGAAGTTCCACAAACTGAGGGCAGCAACCGAGAACATCCTCCCACGCACCTCCCCCCGCCCCCAAATAAAGGTAACAGACAGAACCCACAGTGGGTGGCCCCAGTGAGAGAGCCAATTTCCAAACAGAAAACAAAACACCCTTCCACCCACTAAAAGCTTCCAGCCCCTGGCATTCCTCCCACCAACCCAATGTCACCCCAGCCCCCTCATTGACAGCTCCCTTAACCTGACCCTCACAGCCAGCACCCTTTTGCTCCACAGCACTCCAGCCCAAAGGCACAAGGCACCCCCTGAGCCCACCTCCACCTCTGAAGCACCCCCACCCACTAAAAGCCCTCCTGGTATTTGCGCCCCCTAGACCCAGTGCCACCCACACCACCCCCAAACCAATGCCAGACATGTACACTACACTTGACTTTAGCAGACACTTTACTAGTTTTAGAAACCCCATGGATCTTTTCCCATTGATTTCTATGGGGAAAGGCTCCCATTGACTCAGAAACAAAACAGAATACTAAAATAAACAAAACAGAAACAGAAGTAAATACTAAAGTCCATCCCTAATAAACAGAGGCCCATGTTCACTGCATTTTCCCCATTGGGGAAATGCAGCGAACACAGGTCCCTGTTAAATAATGGCAAAGTAGATGACTTTCCCAGCTTAAAGAGGCTGAGAAAAATGCAAAATGTATATTTTTAAGCAAGTGTATGAAAGCCAGAATCACACAAATATGTGAATCTAAGCATAAAGGGTGAAATTCTGACTCAATTGTCTTCAGCCCTATGTGTGCAAAGGGCTCAGCTCCCATTGACTTCAGTGGTGGAGAATTGCATCCATAGTCCCCTTTATGAACTCATTTACTTAGCCTCAAAAGTTTTGAGGATTGGAAAGCTGGCAATTTACAGGCCTAAAGAATTTAACAAGTCACGGTTATGGAAATACTATAATAGGTCTATTATAGTGGAAGCTATTTGTAACTATATTACCACTACATAATATTTACATGGAAAAAAAATTCATGGCTCCTATATGGCCCTTTTTAAATGGGCTGCAGCTGGGATCAATGAGTGTTCCGGTGATGGTGGGGGTGGGAGCATGCATACACGGATGCACACCCATCTCTACCCACCTGCATGCATGGAGTATCTGCCCTTTTGGCCAATTGCTCCGTGCATGGGCGATGGGTGGAGGTGGGTGGGTCATAGGAGCATGCATGCCCGCCCACCCACCACGGCATTCACATGGGAGCCACCCACGCATGGCCACGCAGCCGACTTGCACTGGCATGCATGAGTGTGTCTCATGTAAAAAGGGCCTATAAGTGTAAGATATGAAGTCTGCAATGTATCTGACTTCAGAGAGTTTTCTGTAGTACATCTTTAAGAAGTTTTGCTTACCCCAGGCAGGGCTCTAAAGCTGTATTATTGAAACATTGTGAAGTTCTGCATTACAGGAGTGAGATGTTTTTAATAAAATGCCTTAAAATAAGCTCTAATGTGAATGATTCTCTAAATAAGAGTGAGATTTGGCAGGTTTGACATATCGCAGCATGCTTGAAAGAAATGCTGTCTGGGCACTGAATGAGAACACAACTGAAAACCATCTGGATAACAAATTAAATTAGTTAACAAGAAAATTGCCCACTCATCTAGTAGTAAATAAAAAAACATCACAAATGTTTTATTATTTTTTCTCTATTTTTATTGTTGACTTTTTAAAAGTTATACCCCAAAATTTATGAATGGCTTTAGTAGAAGTGGAGAATAGTGGTCCAGTAAACCATTAACCATGAGCAGTTAAAGGATGTGATTCTAAACACAGGTCGCAATCCTGCATCCATTAAAGTTAGTGGCTCAGCTGCCATTGACAGTAATGGTGGAGAATTCTAACAGCAGTTGTAGGCAACACACTTCAGAAGGTGTGAAGTGCTCCAAATAACACACATGCACAAGTGATGTACTAGACCAGGGTCTAGGTGAATAAAGTAAAGTTGAGAAAGTAGGGTGTTTTTAAATGACCATGGTGTGTCCATGGCCACTGAGTGGCACAGCTGTGAAGCAGCCACTCAGATGGAGTGTGTGGGGAGGGATTCTAATAGGCAACTCCCACTGTGGCTACTGAGGCAGCCACCTCACACTCCCTTTACCACGGACCATGGGGGACGGAGAAGTGTGCCGGGCTGACCTTTGAAACTGACATGTCCTGGTGTGAGCATTGGGGAAGCCGGACTCCCCAGCGCTTGCGGACCAGTTCATGTAACTTCCAAAGGCCGTGTATCCTGTCCACAGTGCCTATGATTTGTGCACTGGTCTGCTGGCATGGGTGGCTGCCGCAGTTCATACAGGCAAGGAATATGTGGGCGCCTGTTGCCATGTAATATTTTGGCTTGCCCCGCATGGCGCACTCCAAATTTCTTGGCCGTGGATGGTGAGTAGCCATGAGTGGGTGCTGCGTGGCTCATGGGAGGCACATTCCCCTGTACCATCTTCAGACGGGCGGCCGGATGAGTGGCCATGCATGGTAGCATCTCATTTAAAAACACCCATAAAAGATACATTGGGTGCAGTCAGACGAGATGCAGGGGCCTGAACCTTGCGCAGTTCCGTGGTGGACAATCACTGTTGCCACACTGCGGAGCAAGCGCAGGGAGCTGGGCAGACGGTCACAGGGAAGCTGGGAGGGCCAGACACATGAGCATGTGCCCAGCCCTGTCCCAACTCCCTCCCACAGCCCAACCAAAATCTAACCCCTGTGATGTGGCTGCACACGACAGAAAATAGTGCCCACTGCTCACATCCCCACTGTGGAGTTTGCCATGTGGGGTAAGGCCACTCAGTGACACGTTCTCAGAATTTTTCCGAGGGCACATTAGAGTACCAGTCAGCTGTTTGCCCCGCCCCAGGGAACATCTGGCAGGCACCGGGCACACGAGCCACTGCATCCTCTGACCTGGCTGCCCAGGGAGCGGTAAGGCTATCCCAAGGTGTGGTAGCCTCCCCTGCCTGTCTTGTGTGACTGCACCTCATGTCACATGAAAGTGTGGCACTTTTCCCTCAGTATATAGGGTGCAATCCTGACTCTACTGGAGTCAAAGGGAGTTTAGCTATTGACAGGGGTCCGTGTTGACTGAATTGCTGGAATTTGCAGTGCTTTTTGCAGAATCAGCCAATCCTTCCAGTACCATGCTGAAATTGCAATGAAACTGCAGTGGGAGCTGTCTGCATGATCTTTACATTCTGGCTCAGGCATAAACTTGTTACCTGACCCCAAACTAAAACTGCTGCAGCAACTGCCATCCTGTCAGGGAAGTGTGACTACGACCCTGCGGGTGAATAGGCCCCTGGGAGATGAATTGTGGGTGGGTGGGATCTTAGAGCCCTATGTTTTGGTGAGGGAGGTCTGGGGCGTTAACATGAGGTGGGAGTTCTGGGGTGCTGAAATTCGAGAGGATTTGAGTGGTGTTAGAATCACAACTTTTTTCATCAATGTCAAACCTGTTGAAAAAGCATGCTGGTAAGCAAATTTGCATGTATAAGTTGTTGCATAATTGTGCAAATCAAGTTAATTATGCAAATATTATGCTCGCGGTGAATTTGCAGAATTTGGTTTCACTTGTTGCAGAATTTGAGATTTTTTGGTGCAGTGAACTCGGGTCCTTGGCTATTGATTTTAATAGAGTCAGAATTGCACACATAGACCTTGATCATGTCAACACTCCTGCAGTTGGTTGTTATCCTCAAAGCTCTGGAACAAGTGAATGTCATTGAAATGAATGGGGCTTGTGCCAATGCAGTGATTTTATTATTAATTATTATGATTATTATTTCAAACTTTTACTACCCCGCCCCTCCTGCCACAGGCAGCTCAGGGAGGCTTACAATTCATAAAACAACATTAAAACAACAATTAAAACAACTAAAAGGAGGAAAAGAAAATAACCCCATACCCAAAAAAATCCTCCACCCCCTCACCCATCTCCCCTGCCAAATGCCTGGAGGAACAGCCAGCTCTTACAACTTCTCTGAAAAGAGGGGAGATCCGGGGCCAACCGAGCCTCTACCGGAAGGAAGTTCCACAGCCATGGTGCGGCCACCGAGAATGTCTTCCCCTGCGTGGTCCCCTGGAAGACTCGGGGGACCTCGAGCAGGGCACCCCCAGATGACTGCAGGGGTCGATCCAGCACCCGGGGAGTGAGGTGGTCCCGCAGATAGGTAGGGCCTAGGCTGTTTAGGGCTTTATAGGCCAAAACCAACACCTTGAATCGGGCCCAGAAACCACCATCAGCCAGTGCAGAGAGCAGAGCACTGGCATAATATGCTCCCAGCAGCCCAGTCCTACCAGAAGACGGGCCGCCGCATTCTGCACCAGCTGAAGTTTCCAAGCCATCACCATGGATAGCCCCACGTAGAGCGCAATACAATAGTCCAATTTGGAGGTGCTGAAAGCATGGATGATGGTGGCCAGGTCAGAGCCTGAGACAAACGGCCGAAGTCGTTGCACCAGATGTAATTGGCGAAAGGTACTCCTCGCCACAGCCTCCACCTGAGCATCCAGGCAAAGCTGCAGGTCGAGAAGCACCCCCAGACTCCATACCTGGGGTACCAATGGAGGGCAGACCCCCCCAATAACGGGGACCACCATCTCCATCGCCTTACCCACCAACACCACCTCCATCTTGTCAGGATTAAGCCACAGTTGGTTAGTCCTCATCTAGTCCCCCACAGCCGTCAAACACTGAGTAAGCACCGAGACTGCAGGGCCTGGGTCTGTTGAAAAAGAGAGATACAGCTGGGTGTCATCAGCATATTGATGACACCGCACGCCGAACCTCCTGATTGCATCACTGAGTGACTGCATGTATACGTTGAACAGGAGAGGGGACAAAACTGAACCCTGCAGGACTACACACGTGAGGTCTCGGTATGGTGAAAAAGACTCCCCAAGAACCACTTGCTGCGTTCTACTGGTCAGGAAAGAGTGTAACCATTCAAGAACAGTCCTGCCCACCCCTGCACTGTCCCGCAGTCGCGTCATCAACATCCCGTAATCGACTGTATCAAATGCAGCCGAAAGATCTAATAGAACTAACAGGGTCGAACGACCTCAGTCCATTTCCCGGCGGAGATCATCCACCAAAGCCACAAGCGAAGTCTTGGTGCCATACCCTGGACAAAATCCCAACTGAAAGGGGTCCAGATAACCGACGCGGTCAAGATGTCCCTACAGCTGCTGAGCCACTATCCATTCAATAACCTTCCCTAAAAAGGGAAGGTTAGAGACAGGCCAATAGCTGGCAAGGGAGTCAACGTCAAGTGATGGTTTCTTGAGCAGAGGCCGAACCACTGCCTCTTTGAGACAGCCCAGCACTCTGCCCTCCCAAAGGGAGGTGTTGACCACCCCAGCCAGCAACAGTTCCATTGTCTCCTGGCAAGATTTAATCAGCCAGGATGGGCAAGGATCTAATTCACAAAATGTGGCCCTAACAGCCCCAAGAACACCAACCGCATCGGTGGGTGTGACCGACTGAAATTGATCCCACAAAACCGGACAAGACGGGGCTTCCATAACTTCCAGTTCCCCATATGTATTAATAACGGCACTGAAGTCATGGTGAATCCGAGCGATTTTATCCACAAAATAATCCACAAACATGTCACAGCAAGCAGTAGATGACTCCACCCCAAGGCAGAGGGAGGCCGGACTGACCAGCCCCGCAGCACCTGGAAAAGCTCCGCTGGATGGGATTTAGCGGATGCTATGAGGGTAGCAAAAAACTCCTTTTTTGCTGCCTTCATAGCTACGGCATAGGCTCGTAAACTGACTCTATAATGCATCTGTCGGTTTCAGAACGCGAACGACGCCACCGTCGCTCTAACCACCACCCTTCTTGTTTCAGCTCCCACAGGTCTTCGGAGATCCAAGGAAGCCTGCGGAGCTGTCGCCTGGGCAGCGGACGCCTAGGAGCTGTCTGATCAATGGCCTCTGTCAGCAAGGTATTCCATAACAAGACGAGGTCATCGATGGAACAGTCATCAAGTTCAGAGGGAAACTCACTCACCTTCCGGAACTGATCTGGTTCTATCAGCCTCCGGGGGTGAACCATTCAAATCGGTTCTGCACCTTTCCGGGGGCAGACATGCGCCAGGAGCGAGGCCTGTAGGAGGTAATGGTCTGTCCATGACAAGGGTACAGCTGATAACTCCCCCACTAATGGAACACCTGTCTCAAGGCCAGTGCAAAACATAAGGTCTAAGGTATGTCCCCCCTGATGTGTTGGGCTGATAACTCTCTGGGACAGGTCCATGGTTGCCATGGTGGCCACGAACTCATGCTCTGCTCCCATAAGGTCAGCGTCAGCGTGAATGTTGAAGTCCCCCAAGACTACTGACTTTGGGGACCGCAACACCACCCCCGACACCACCTCTGCTAAAGCATGTAGGGAGGCTGCTGCACAGGCAGGTGCACGGTATGCAAGCAGCACTGCCAAACTGTCACCCGCCAAATCAAACACAAGGTGAAGACCCTCAGTACTGGATATGGATTGCACTGGATACCTCCTCACAGTCCTACCCTCCTTAAAAATCATGGCTACACCCCCCCACCCTTGGCCCTCCAAGCATGGCTGATGCTACACAGAATACCTGGCTGGAACAAGGTCAGCTAAAATAGGCCCCGACTCATTGTCCGGCCAGGTTTCCGTGATACATACGAGATCGGTGGCATGGTCCAGGATTACCTCCTGGACAGTTGTTACCTTATTGGCCACTGATCTTGCATTTAACAGCAACAACACAGGGCCGGGACCCCCCTGACCGAGATCCACCTGCCCCTCTGCCTGGGGGGTAGTGAGCAGGACCTGTAATAAACACCTGTCCCGTCTCACTGATCTCACCTCGCCCCAGTTGGCACCATATCTCCCCTGGCCCATCACAACCCTAATGGCTGCTCCCTCCCCCCCACCCGGCTGACTCCCCTGGCCCTGGCCCTCCCCAGGCTGCCCTTCCCCGGCAGCGGTGGAGTTCTTCCCTCCCCCACCCCATAAACATTCTCCATCCCTCCTCCCTAACCCACTTACGCCCCATCCCTCCCCTTCCAAACATCCCTCCCCCTCCAAATAATAAAATATAATACAAAAGACCCCCACACCCTCTACCCCTCCTAGCATAAACACCACAAAATAAACTCCTCTAATCCTCCCACCAAGCTCCCACCTCAGGATTCCCAAAGGTTCCGAGCTAAGGGCCCTTTGGCGTGGCAGAGTCGGTAGGCATGCCGCTCTTCAGTCCTCTCAGGCCGGAAACTTTGCCCCAAAGCTGCTGTGGGAAGCCTCTTTGGTCCCACACCCTCTCCCACTGGGAGAGGGGAGAAATAAAACAGGGGCCACACCTGTCAGGCCGAAAACCTCACTACCGGGGGAAGCTCCTTTGGTCCTGACCCCTCTCCCCCTGCCACTGGGAGAGGGGGAAAGTAGAACAGGGGCCAAGGTGCCCAGTAACTCCCTGGGGGCAAGCTGTTGTGGGGCGAGTCCGACTGGCTCCCAACCCCCTGGACTCCAAGCAGCTAAGGAATGTGGAGTAGCCGGCAGGCACGCCGCTCTTCAGCCCTCTTGGGCCAGAAACTCCGCCCCAAAGTCGCTGGGGGAATCCCCTTTGGCCCCACCCCCTCTCCCTCTGCACCATATCTCCCCCGGCCCATCACGACCCTAATGGCTGCTCCC